>LPNX010330286.1:165383-220271 GCA_001517045.1 Pseudotsuga menziesii
TTTGTCATTAAGACATACAAATATCAAGGTACTAAATATTTTTTCTAAGACTATTTCCCGGATGATGAGCTGATGTCGACCAAAAAAGTCTCGTCGAAGGAGGGCCATGATGAGTCCCACATCGACAACACGAAACTCAGAACATAGTTCTGGAATGATGTGAATGTAGTAACCATAAGACTGACTCAAAGATACTGACACAAAGACTGTGTAGACTACAGAGGTAAAACTTCTTCAAATCCCCTTTGAACATTGGGCGGCACGACAAAAATACTTGGCAACATGACTAAATGAGACAAACACACAATGCGACAATGGACAATGCATTCTTTTGAAAGACTCAAAGGAGTGAGATGACTCATGAAAGTGGATCATCGCGGGGATCAGTTGAATACCCAATTGACTGACATGATGTGCAGACAAGTACCATGTTCAAAGGTAATGACAAACAACTACCATTATTTACAAAATGATTCCCTTCCCATTTCCCCCATCATTGAGTGCCTCTTTTCGGTTTTACAAGTTCAAAGAGAGTAACAAACACTCGATATAGCTTGTCGAAAAGCAAGTCTAGACTCATATGTTTTACAAACCTGAGAGAGGAGGTGTTCGTTCCCAAAATGGGTCTCTCAATGTTTAATTTAACGAGTCCACGGAAAGAAAATTCATTATCGTTCATGTTTAGAGAGTCTGAACGAATACAGAAGAAGACTCCAAATGGGTCCTTTTTCATATGATTTAGTCCCTAAGGCCCGAAAAAGCATAATATCATACCTTAGGGAACTTTTCCAGTCATGATTGCCTAGAGTGTTCCTTTTTCGTAAATAGTCCTATTCGAACCGAAAAAGAGATAACCTACCGTCGGACGGACGACTCTTCAAATACTTTAACGAGCGTGAAGAAGACAAGATCGCTCGACAATCTTTTAATATTTAGGGAGCCTGAAAAGAGTTTAAAGAGAACTCCATGAGGTTTCTTTACACAATGTCACTTTTCACGAGCCTAGAAAGAATCGGAAACGGACTCGACGATCTTTTCGTGTTTAAGGAGCCTGAAAAGGAGGTGAAAAGAAGACTCCATTAACCTTTTTCATGTTTGAATCTAGAGCATGAAAAAGTAATAAACTAAGTTCAAACCACTTTTCATGTTTTAACCATAGCACGAAAAATGAAAAGTAAGCTCAACCCCATCTTACTGTTTTTAACGAGATCGAAGATTAGTTGAAAGAATGCTCGAAGATTGGTTTCATTTTTACACAAGATCGAAACCAATGGGTGAACTATGCTTGAAAAATCCCATTAACATGATATACAGAGGTTGGAATATTGCCCCCAGCATGATTGCTAGCGAAGCTTACCCCTAACATGGTTGCTAGGGGCTCGACATGCCCCCCAAGCTTCGTTTCATTTTACTATTCTTCTTCCATACCCAACCTAAAAACCCGGTTACTAATGTGAAAATGTTCACCAGGGGGGTAGGAAGAACGAGAATCAGGCAGGTGAAAAGAAGGTTCAAGTTCTAACACTAAAGGGAAGACTTGAATCAAGGGAAGGGGATCTATTTCATTTTTACACAAGCTTGAAATAGAAGGTAACTATGCTTGGTACATGGTTTCATTTTTATGCAAGCTTGAAACCAAAAGGTAAACTATGCTTAAGGACACGTACTTCATTTTTTAACAAGCTTGAAATAGAAAATGAACTATGCTCAAGAATGATTTCATTTTTATGCAAGCTTGAAACCAAAAGGTAAACTATGCTTGAGGAGATCTATTTCATTTTTTAACGAGTTTGACATAGAATGGGAACTTTTCTCAAGGGCATCTGTTTCATTTTTTAATGAGCTTGACACAAAATGGGAACTTTGCTCAACACATGGTTTCATTTTTATGCAAGCTTGAAACCAAAAGGTAAACTATGCTTAGAACATGGTTTCATTTTTATGCAAGCTTGAAACCAAAAGGTAAACTATTCTTAAGGAAACCTACTTCATTTTCTAACAAGCTTGAAATAGAAAATGAACTATGCTCAGGAATGATTTCATTTTTATGCAAGCTTGAAACCAAAAGGTAAACTATGCTTGGAACATGGTTTCATTTTTATGCAAGCTTGAAACCAAAAGGTAAACTATGCTTAAGGAGTGGTTTTATTTTTTAACGAGCTTTAAACCAAAAGTAAACTATGCTCTCAAAACTGCTCCTACCGAACATGATATCCAGAGGTTGGTAGGTTTCCCCCATTTCATAAAAGCTAGCGGCTTAGCTCCATTATGATGTCCATAGACTAGAGCCATGCCCCCCATTTTACCTATGATGGGAAGAAGCTAAATAGAAGGGGAAAGAGCCACAAGAACATGCGGCACATTCAGGGAAGTCTGATTACTAGGAGTAATGCGATGGTTAGATGTAACAAACGAAAGCTAATCAATGGTCACCATCTTCCCATCATGGGGAAAATGCATAAATCTAAAGAGTGTGGACACAACAGCCTTCATGGCATAAACATAATCACGTCCAAGGAGTAGATTGAAATCTAAAGGACCGTGGACCACCATAACATCAATGTAGACAGTTTTTCCTCCTAATGTAATAGGCAAATAAGGAAGGGTCCCTAAAGGTGCAATAGGTCTTCGATTAAAAGCTAATATCTGATCAGTGGATGGCAGAAGCTAAGGAGAACCTAAATCTTGCCAAGCAGTTGAGGATAGAATACTAACAGAAGCCCCTTCGTCAACAATAGTGCGAAGTATCTACCTAGCAGTAACATTCATAACTATCTGGAAAGGAACACTCAAATGAAGATGAGACTCTGTTAGGTTACTCCGGTCAAAGGAAATAACCTCAGTACTTGGAGAGGGTTCTGTCGAAACAGACAAAATTTTCTCTTGTCGAGAACAATCAGAATGAAGCATAAAAACTATGGAATTGATGAGAGATTGTGAGACCTATAGTTTTTTCATGATCCATAAATGTTTTATGAGACTTTAATGACACACGCCACCACTTTTTTTAAGATATTGTATTTTTTTCTACTTTAAACTAAATTAATTTGTGTTAAGAATTATGGAATATTGATGTGTAGAAATTTTGATAGATTCACATATTTTGGGTGGACACTCCACCATTTTCAAAATCACAAGAAGCTTTATTTTAATAGAAAATAATGTGGGAGAATTTATAAAAGGAAGAGACAACTAGGCATCATTAGGTTAAGGTGTTCTAAATAGGTTAATGAAATCACAAGAGGCTTTATTTCAATAGAAAATAATGCGGGAGAATTTATAAAAGGAAGAGACAACTAGGCATCATTAGGTTAAGGTGTTCTAAATAGGTTAATGAGAGAAAATTAAAGAGTTAAAGTCAAATAATCAAAATAATTAATTTAATTTAATTAATTTAAAAATTATGTATTTAAATAATTTATAGGTACAATTAAAAAAATAAAAGTAAAGAAAATATTACTATCATAATTAATATTGAAATATATAAGAAAAATGGAAAGAAAATAATTAATGTAATTATTAATATTGAGAAAACATGAAAAGAATAGTAGAGATTAGAGATATAAAAGACAAAGACCTATGCGGATGTGAAGCCTTTGATTATTGAAACTCTGTGGATGCGAAGCCTGTGCGGTTTCAATCATAGTTTTGATCATTGAACCTCTGTGGTGCAAAGCCTCTATGGTTTTGCTTCACACAAACTTTTAATGTCTCTGTGATTTTATCTTTGTGAAGCCTCTACGATTTTGCTTCACGTTGATCTCTGTAATTTGTTCTCTGCAGTTTCTTCACATGCGAATCCTCTGCGATTTTGCTTTAGGGTGGCCTCTGCGATTTTGCTTCACGCTGATCATGATTTCTCATGGGCTTACCTCTCTCTGTGATTTTTCCTCGGCATGATTACCTGAACTCTATCACTCTCGAGATATCGTGAGTCTCCTTCATTCAACAGTAGACCTATGTGAGGATATTTGAAGCGAGGGTTTTCCACAGAGATCTAAGGAAAGCCATATCTTTGGTTGTCCAACGCTGCGACAGTGAGATTTTACTATAGTGATATTTGATGGGGGGGTTTTCCATAGAGTTCTAAGGCGAACCATATCTTTTATGATGCAGAAGTGATAATTGAGTCAATTTTATTATTTGAGATTTGCAGCAGTGATTAGGAAGGAACTCTCATGGTTATGTGAGCCCCATGATATTGAATTTGCCAGGGTTTTTGAACTGTAAAGCAGAGGATTCCACATCGATCTGAACCACGGTTGGAAGGCAATAACACATTCCTTATCTTTTTCTAATACATATCTACTGTTTATATATTTCTTTTGTTCACAAGTATGAATAATTCATCACATCTACCAAATATTATCAAAGGCAGACCTAGCACAGTTACTCTACAAATCCTATATGAGTATATAGATTCATTAGAGAAACGTAGAGAAGAAAGAGAAGTTAAGCCACAATCAGAATTAGAAGCCATGTTGGAAAATAAATTTACATCTCTTGAAGACAAGATCCAAAACAAATAGAAAATAAAATAAAACTATTGGAGAATAAAATGGAGACAATGGAGATTAGATTACATGTAATAGAAAAATAAGCCAAGACATGAACCAAACATCTCAACAAGGAGATGCTGATACTTTAGACAATCTTAAAATGAAGGACATTATTAAAGAACTATAAGAAAATTTTAATAACAATCTCACCTTAAATAGTGTGGCAGGTAGATTAGATATCAAACCCATTAAAGAGGAAATGAAAAAATTGATAGAATTAGACCATGAGCATAACAAAAGGGCCTTAAACCTTATAATATTCGGTTTGAAAGAGGAAGTAGATGAGGATACATTAGCCATAGTCCAGACATAATTACATAATAGATTACAAATTGAAACAACATGTCTCATAGAAGCAACAAGGTTGGGGAAATTAACTGAGAATAAAGGAAGGTCGATCTAGATAAAGGTGAGCTCTACTGACCATAAGTATGACATACTTAGTAAAACCTCAAGTCTAAAAGGAACGGGAATATTTATAAATGAAGATCTCATTCCAGAAGATCAAGCAAAATTAAAAGGAGGTTCAAAATGCAAAATAAGCTAGGAAGGAAGGAAAATAGGCAATAATCAGAAATAGAAAAGCCGTTACTCGAGATAGAAACAAAAAAGATAGTAATAAATAGAAATTCAACATGCTTTGGATTCTTTCTTGGCACTGTCGGGGCTTTCCATGGAACAAAGCTCCGAAGCTAAGTTGGATCTCGAATGAAGTTGATATTATATTGTTAGTTGAAACATGGGAGCACGAAGAATCTAAGGTCCCTAACATAGATGGCTTTGTACTATGGTCAATCTGGAACAAACGATCCTATCATATATTCATTGGTGGTATATCTTGTTACATTAGGAAGAACATCTCCCTCCATGCCAGGATTTATAAAAAAGGCTCTTAAACCAATATATTTGGATAGATATTACTAACATTAATGATAAAAAAAAAACCTACATAGTAATCTATTTTTTTGCCCCTATTAATTCTAACTGCTATAAGAAAAAAAATTTAGATAAACATTGTCCTTACAATGGTTTAGAGAATGATATTTCTAGCCTAAGGAATGAAGGTAATATCCTCTTAATGGGTGACTTTAATGCTCGAACTTCAAGCTACCAAGCTATTATTCTAAGCAATCATTCCAACCCTAATCCTCTTTGGTTAGACAAAGACCTTACTCTAGCTGGAAAGTACAAAATAAGCTCTAAAGATCTAGGGGAAAATTTGTTTGGGTCTAAGCTAGTCAAGCTCTGTAGTGCTCAAGATCTCATAATTTGGAACGATCTAAGAAGTGGCCCAATTCTAGCCAGATGACCTGTATCCATGGGCTTTGTAGCAGTGTGGTAGACTATGTTATTTCTGATATCCCTTTATACAACGAAATAATAAATTTTGACATCTGAAACAACCACAAGCCCGACTCAGATAATAGACCTTTAATTGTAACTCTCAATTTTTTCATGCATAGAGATCCCATAGAAGATAATCCTCATAGCCAAAAAACCTTGATCTTTGATAGAAATAAAAATGATCTTTTTCTAAATGAATTAAAAATTAATTTGCTTCCTTTATCAAGTATACACAACATAGAATACCTCTATCATAATTTTACTACAACCCTCTTATATTTAACAAGTTCTCAATTAAAGTTTCAAGTATTAAAAGAAATAGCAAAACCAACCCTTGGTACGATCAAGATTGTAAAAGTGTAAGGAGAGAAATTAAGGAACTCTTGACAAGTCTCTTAAAATTGACAAGATCAAAATATACAAAGTGCTAACTAAAAGGAAAAAAATGCAATATATTCATAAAAGACAAGAAAATATCTTACACCTTTCTAAGGTGGCTCCTAAGAAATTTTGGAGGCAAATTCTAATTAGAAAAACTAAAGATAATAATAGAATTGCTTTACATTACTGGAATTCATATCTTAAAAAGCTTTATGAATCCCCAAATGTCATAGATAACTTTGAAACCCTACTCATACGGAAGAAGTTTTCTCATTAGAAGACATAAATTTTGGGGTTAAGCGTCTAGCAAATGGAAAAGCTAAGGATGTTGAAGGTTACCAGGAAAAAATACTAAAAATTGGAGGTCCTATCCTCATTCCTCAAATCCACAACCTATTCAATCAAGCAATCAAGCAAGGGTTCCCTAAATCATGGGCTCGGAGCCTCATTATCCCTATTTTTAAAAGTGGGGATACAAATAACCCCTCTAATTATTGGACAATTATGATTAGCCCTCTCTTAGCCAAGTTATATGGTATTATTTTGGAAAAGAATATCAACATATGGCTTGAAAGTGAAGGTAAGAGGGTTGAAGGCCAAGCGGGTTTTAGAAGGAACCACTCAACAACAAACCACCTCGTTACGCTTAGGATCATTATGGAGGAGTGTCGTAATGATAAATCCAATCTCTTTTGTTGCTTTGTGGACTTTAGAAAGGCTTTCAATATGGTACCTAGAAATAACCTATGGAATATATTAGAAGAGATAAAGGTTCCTTTTGAGTTGAGATTTGTCGCAATAAGGTTATAGGAGAATGTCATTTCCAAGTTTAAGAGAAACGAGGGGTGGTCAAAAGATATTAATTGTAATATCGGAGTTAAACAAGGTTTCCCCCTCTCCCCTACCCTATTTGGCATTTACATCGATAAGCTAGAAGGTTGCTTATAGGAAGCAAGTTGTGCTAGCACGATCTTAGATGGAATAGTCATCATCCTTCTTCTCTATGCTAACGATATTGTTCTTCTGGAAAGGTGCCCATCTAATCTTGATAAGCAACTAAGACTTATTAAGGGATTTTTCTCTACCATGGGTATGATTGTTAACACTGACAAAACAAAACTTATGATTATTAAATCCAAGAAGGACACTTACGCTAATTTTGTGTATCACAATAGCAACTTGGAGGAAGTTTCCTCTTACAAATACCTAAGAATTGATATTCATCACAAGCTCAATTGGAACTATAGCATTGCGAAAAGGATTAATGGAGGGTGGAAAGCTTATTTTGGTCTTGAAAATAATTGTAAAGAGGAAAACCTTATGATGTGGGATAAAAAGAAGCTCCTCTTTGAAACTTTAGTCACTCCTAGTATCTTGTATGGATGTGAGGTTTGGGGTTGCAACATCTCTAGATAATCCTGGAGAAAGATTGAGCAAATCCAGAAGTGTTTTATAACGTATAACCTAAAAATTAAAAGCAACACCCTATCCTATTATCCTTATAGAAGTGGGTCTTCCCCCTATCGAGATCCTAGCTATGAATAGGCTCCTGTTGTACAAGAACAAAATCAATAACATGGGAGGCCATAAACTTCCTAAGCTACCTTTAAATTCCAGCCAAAACCACCTAAGGCTCAAGGAAGGTTGGTATAAAGATACAAGGCCCTGGTTAAACCATTGGGAGATCGACGAAAATGTTGCATTGCAAAATATTAATAACATTAAAAATATTGTTACTTATAAGTTTAAAGAGAAAATGTGGTGTGAGAAATATTTAGAGGCTAAAATAAAATTAAGATATTATAAGGAGGTCATCAACCCTACTCTAGAAGATCAAAAGTATCTCTTTGTTTTAACTAGTTAAAAGAAAAAAATTAATATAGCCAATATAAGAACGAACTCTCATGAGCTCCATAGTGAAATAGGTCTTTGGGCAGTTCCTAAAACATCATGGGAAGAAAGGATCTGTCATCTCTATGAGAATATGAACATTGAGGATAAAAATCACTTCCTCTGTGCCATGTGTACACCAACATTAGATCTCAGTTTCATAATCTTTGTTGCAATACAGACCTTCCTAGCCTTTTAACATGTCAAAATTATAATGAGCTTGGGACGCTTCTCTCCAAGCTCTTTGAGCATAGGAATACAATTTTAAAACAAACTAAATAAGTTTCTTTAGGTATGATAGACCAAAGTTTGGTCTCATTGGACATTAACCATCATCATCATAATAAAATATTATAATTTAATTTATATAATAATTAAAATATTTTATTAAAATAATATATTAAAAAGAATAAAAATTTATAATATAATAATTAACCCATAAAACAACCAAATAATAAAATAAGAAGTAATGAACAAAGGAAAGAATTAGTATATAAAATAAAATAAATTTAAAAAAAAAAAAAGCAATTTGGATTTAAAGTAAAAATGATGAAGTAAGAGGGGCTTAAAAGTAGATTTGATTTTGATTAACTTTTTGGATTTAAAGTAAAAACATAGGAAGTAAGAGGGGATTAAAAGTAGATTTGATTATGATTAATTTATTTAATAATATATAGTAATATATCTTGTAAAAGAGATAAGGAATGGGTTATTTTTTTTAGATGAAAGAAAAATTACAAGTATAAAAAGACCAAGGGAAGGGTAAGAAATTAGATATTTTTTAAATTAAAGTTAATTTAATGATAATTATAATAAAGGTAAAAATAAGAAGCAAACAAAAAATAAGTATGGAAGAAAAAAAAAATGAAATAACAAAATTAAGAGGATAGTTATGAAGTAAAACATGTTAAATTTCATGAACCATAGATCTACAAGCCAAAATGAGAGTCATCTGAAAAGAAGTACGCAGTGGAATTATCAAATCAATGTAAATTGAATAATGGATTCATGATAGAAATTTCACACAAATTGGACAACTATTGCTCACATTATCATAACATTAATCTTCATTAATTAATCAGTAAGACAATGGTAGTACAATAATTAGAATTCAAATGTTAAAGATAGGATTCGAATCTACGAGATCTAACTGACTAATTAGATAACTCAATGTGGAAAAATTGCAGCTGGAGCTCACTAGTCTAACTCTGCATGACTAAATCAGTCTACAATCAGATAACTTATGAGGTGGGTGGACAAAAGGAACCACACTCCCTACATGCATGAAAAACTGGTGCTAGGATAATTGGTTGTGATCTAACTGATAGTAACTTGAGCATAACTGAGCATGACTAATTACCTACCACAACCAACTAAAGGTGGTTGTTGGTGGCACTCAGAGTGGGCTCCTATAATGTAGGAATTGGTCCCATGGGGCGCATAAACTCATGCATGGAGATGCAGTAAGTGGCAGATAACCCCTAGGTGTGTCCCCCATACTCTAGTATATTCATAATAACCTCCTAAGTTAGGCAAAATGACCAAATAAACTATGCTAGATAAAGGAGGATTAATTAATCCTAACAACCCCCCTTAATACTAACTTCGGACAACTTGGGCCCTGACAACTAAGACAAAAGTCACCCATATAATCTAAATTAATTAAAATGTTGCTTAATAAAATAAGGAAAATGGGGAAAACCTCATGGGAACCCCCCCCCCCCCCCCCCCCGCCCTCAAAATAAGCAACTAATCAGGAAACAAGCTTCCATACTTAAAAGAAAAAATTTCTCTTTGAGCAAAAACTCGTGAAAAAATTGTTGCAGTATGCAACTCTATGGACTAGTAATGCAGAATCTTGGTTCTTCTGTACATCAGCATCCTGTAATTTTGCATGTGAACTTTTCAATTTTCTTCCGATCTGATGAATGTTTCCTTTGTATCTTCTTTCTGGAGGAAGAGTGGCATGATCCAATTTGTTCTTCAGTGAGCCCAGTTGTTGATCAGTCCTTACCATCATGTAGCATCTCTCTGGAAGTTTGTTGCACCATTCTGAAGGTAGAAAAACTATGTGGGAGAGTGAAACATGTTCATTTTGATACTGGGACCTTGTTCTCCTTCTATCTTATGGATTCCCAACAACATTCCCAGCTGCTTCAATGAGATTTTGAGCCCATTTAGGCCTCTGATTTGGAATAGGAGATGGATCTGGATCTAGAATCCCTTGAGTTTCAAACTCAACATCAAGATCATCTTGATCTTGTTCCTCATCTTCTGAATCTAAAACATTAGACAATATATCATCATCAAATGGAAATGAAAGAGTGTTTATACCTTCTTCTGCTTCGGATTGTGGTGGATCATGCAACTGATCTTCTTCAAATTGCACATTGTGCTCTATGAAGCACCTTTTGGTTTCAAGTTCCATCAATTTATATTCGTTAGCATCCTCAGCATATTCCAGCAGTATGCATTCACTGCTCTGGGCTTAAAAATATTTTCTCTTATCAATGGGGATTTTGGCCCAAGCTTTGGAGCCAAAAAATCTCAAGTGCAAGACATTAGGCTTATGACCCAACAATGCTTCAAAAGGAGTGGCCCTAATCACTGATTTTTGAGGCACCCTGTTCTAAATATATGAAGCACAATTAACAGCTTCAACCCATAAATAAGGATGAATATATTTTTCTTTGAGAAAGGAAGTTTCCATCTCTTTTAAGGATCTATTTTTCCTCCCAGCCACACCATTCAATTGTGGTGTGTATGGAACTGAGTGTTCCATTTGAATGCCTTCGGAAATACATAACTGCTAAAAATATCTTTTGACGTACTCACCTCCATTGTCAAATATGATGGATTTGATGTTCTTCCCAAGGTTGTTCTCAACCAAGGCTTTAAAGACTTTGAAAGTCTCTAGTACCTCATACTGTTTCTTCATAAGTATACCCAACAATACCTTGACCATTCATCAATGAATGTCAAAAAATATATGGACCCATTCATTGAAGTTGTAGGCATTGGTCTTGAGACATCAGTGTGTATCATATCTAGTCTGGAGGCAGCTCTTGTTTCCTTTCCGGCCTCTTATCTTTTCTCTTCTTCCTTCCCTACCAAGCAACCAGGACATACTCCTTCTAATGATTTGATGAGAGGCAAACCCTCAACCATGTTGTTATTATGCAGTTGCTAGAGATACTTCAAGTTCAGATGAACAAACCTTTCATGCCACAACTTGCTTGTGTTATTTTCATGGGTTGGCAAGGCTTTAGGATATGAAGTAGGTAGGAAATGGGAAAAATCATATGCCTTGTAGGCATTATTACCAAACCATTTTTCTACGATATTTCTAGTATAAGTTTCAGTGATTTGTACTATGTCATCATCAAATGTAACTCTCTTAGGAGAGACTGTATGAGTCATCTAATAAACATATAACAAATTTGCTTCCAGAGAGGGAACATAAAAGCACATTGGGAATTTTCCAAGCTCCAATTTAATGGAACCTCTCCCAACAGATGGGATATGTGAATCACCCCCCATATGAATTCTAGGCCCTACTGAGAGATCCAGAGAGGTGAAGGATTCTTTAGAAGCAACCATATGATTAGATGCTCCTGAATCAATTAGATAAGCCTTTGATTGAGTGAATCCTACTTTCAAGGCATGGCACCTCTTATGTCCTTCTATCTGGTGTCCATATTCAGACTTCTTTGCACCTTGGGGAAGGGAAATATTGTTATGTTCAAGGATCTTTGACAACTCATCAATGGTTTTCTTCATGCACTGGATCTCTGACTGAAAGCCTCTCATACAATAGGAACACTTAGCTTTCTCAAATTTCTTGTTCATATTCTTTTTGGAACTTGAGGCTCCATCGAAAGGGTTATGCTTCTCCTATGAATTCGAATCAGCATTTGTATTATCGTTTCCTTTTTTATTCCCTTTAGCTTGCGCTTTCCTAGAGTCTCCAACTAAGAGGGATTGATTCTTGGAGGCATTGAGCACTCCCATCTGAATCAATTTGTCTTGCTCCTGGATCAATGACTCCGCAAATGCATCTAGATAAGGCATTTTCCATTTTGGGACGGATAATATTCTGAATTGGAATGTGGATAAGAAGACTGTGAATTATGAACCAAGCTTGCTCTGAATTGACAGCACAAGCTTCTCATCCTTCCTCTCTATCCTGCATTGCTTCCATTGCAAGAATAGTGCTTTTTATTTCGAGAAGAACTGTTGAAATGTCTCAAAGTTTTTGGCATAGAGTGCAATGAGTTCATTCTCTAGAATATGGCCTCTAAGCTCATATTTTTTTCCAAACAGAGATTCAAGCTTTTCCCATACTTCCTTCAATGTTCTGAGTCCTTCAAGGTGGAACAACAGATCCCTAGAGATGTGGATTCACATGAAGTTGAAGGATTCATCCGCTTAATGATCTAGAAGACATGGTTCAGCATACATATGAGTGTACTATCTCCAGTATTCCTGTAGCCTTGCTCTCACTACTGGGAAACATATTCTTTTCATTCTTTCCTTGTGCACATCCTTTGCAAATTCCTTGATGCTTTTCTTGGATCTCTTGCAGTCTAGAGACTAATTTGCTTTCCATCAATATTGCTCTTTAGTGCACATGTGCAATCCTTCTGTGCCATAGTTCGCTTGGTTCAATTGACTCATGAACCAGTGCTTTTTTAGGTTGTCGCTTTAGCTTATGCAAGCCTACATGTTTCATCCTCTATTGTCTTCCCTCTAGGACACATTAAAACTTGGCCAACGATAAATGTAACTCTAATTCCCTTTTCATCTAGTGCAGAGATGGAGAGAATATTCTTCTTCAATCCTAGAAAATATAGCAGAGCCTTCATCTTTAAGGATTTCTCGGAGTTAATCTTGTATGAAGCTTCTCCACTCCCTTTTATGGGGTATTGGTAATCAACCCCAAGTTTCACCTTGTGAGGTGACTCATGTTCATACATATTAATAAATGATTCCTTGTATCCCTTCATGTGTTTAGAAGCTCCATTATCCATAGCCCAATCATTGCTTCTATGTGAGATAGTGCCAGTAAGTGTTGATATTAGCACATACTATTAATCTGATTCTTTTGTTTGTTGGTTCATTGTCTTCGACAACATGATCATTGTGTCTCCTTTTTCTGATAGGACAATCTCTTGAAAAGTGTCCCTTTTCATCACAAGTATAGCATCAAACATTTGAAGGATCTCTCATGGTCTTCTTTTGCTTCTTGTCCTTCTTCTTGTTGTGCTGAAAGTTCTCCTTTTTCTTCTTCTTCTTGAAGTTCTTCCTGGTGTGAACAGTGACAACTTGATCTTCAATTGCTCCAATATTCTCTTCTCTTGCCATGAGTTGACCTTCTTCTAGTGCACATTTGTCTCGGAGTCTGCTGAAAGAGATCAACCTCCTTCTTGCACAAATTCCTTGAATGAATGAGTCCATGGCATGATCTAGCAAGACCATTCAAGGTAGTCATTACAATTTCTCCTTATTCAACATTCTCTTCAACGGCTTCAAGTTGTTATTTAATTTGAGCAATCGTTGTGAAGTAAGACTGTATAGTCTCATAGTTCTATATATTCACATTCTTCATCTAGTTGCTCAAAGTCATCGTTCGGTTGATGTTCTTTCCTTCAAACATATTTGGAAAAGAATCATATACTTCCTTTTGTGTATTGAATTAAGACACATGGGGGATGAGGTGATCCTTAATAGAATTTGCAATGATTCTCTTGGACTTAGCCATGCTTCTCTTATGAGATCCTTAGCCTCATCTCCCTATGGTTCTAGAATCTACTAAGTGAGGTACTGATCCAAATCATTTTCTTTAAGGATCAAGGAGATTTTTTACTTCCATGCTTGGAAGTTATCATCCCCTCCAAGCTTGTCCTCAAGTTGGGTATGGTGAGTCATCTTTTCAAATGATAACCTCAAATGGAAATAGAAAATATTTAGATCTTACTGATTTGAGATGTCTGACCTAGTTCTGGGGCTAGTTGACCTAGGGTTTGTTAGAGAAACCCTAATTTTCCAAACTTAGATTTTGGAAATAAAGATGTGCCTCCTTGAGGCAATTTTCTCAAAAATGTCACTTTCTAAAGACTGAGGTGGGAAGCCTCCAAAACTTGATGCCCTAGTTTCTACCGACATTAGTGACAAGGTAAAAAATGAAGCTCCTTCAATTCTGAAACTGCTTCCACAAAAATATGTGACCTACTGCTTCCTACAAAATTTGGATTGTGATCCATAAAATGCTCCTAGGTCTAAGCTTGACCACCTTGGTCATCCTAACCACCCTAGTCATCCTCACCACCCTGCCCACCCTGATCATCCTGCTCATCCTGCTCTCGAGATTCTTCAGCTTGTTCAACTGCAGCAGCCTCTATGTAAACAAGCACTGTTCTGGCTACCCTTCTCATAAGGCATATCCAGATAGGAGGGATACCAACCACTAAATCCTGCATAAGGGCAAGGATCTGCTCAATACATAAAGTAGGTACTCTTTGTGTAAGCCTGGCCAGCTTCCCCTCAAGAACACTAAACAAACCATGATCCTCTCCTGCCACTGGTCGCACATACATACGAGGATGTCCAATAGGGAAGAATGGTCCAACATCTTCATTTTTAAACATTTAAAGGATTAAAACTCTTATACATATGTGTATATCATTATGACTAAAAGTCATAAAAATTTAAAAATTTTAAAAACCAAAATACCTGACACTCCCCATGCTCCTCCAAGAGGGAGGACAAGGTCATTGTCACCCTGGAAATCCAACCCAGCATATGGAAACTGCTCTAGTGCTGGTAGCTGTCGCTCCCACCATAGGTATAAGTCATCATCGTATACACTCTAAACCGATCCATCGTCGCCCTGGTGAAGGAATATTTATCCCCACCTACTCAGTCTAGGATGACAAAGAGAGGAAACTGGTAGAGGTACTGCAGGACTGAGACCATGCACTCTCTCAAAGAAAAAGGCCACCAATATGCTAAAATAACTGAATTTTTTCTGTCGTCCTCTCTTGTAGTCAAATAGTTGCTTCTTCATTATCGGTATTACTCCTTAGCACCAGTCAAATAAGGCTCCCTGTAGACATTCCACCGCAAGTCTCATTTGGTTTCAAGTTGCAAGATGAAGTGATGATGATCCTGCAACCCTCACAAAATAGGTATGACAAACCTACAAAACCAGTTAGCTAATCTCACCATATAGCTGCATGATATTAGAAAAGGAAAAGATATTGCACAAGAACTATGGTGCACAAAGTGTAAAGGATAGGGCCATACTAAAGATAATTGTCTAGTATTTGTTGAATATTTATCAAATGGGACTCCTAACCCCTTAATATAGACCCAAGGGCCATGGTGTGAACTCTGTAGAACCAAAGGACATAGACCACAAGGATGCCCTTTACTTCAGAAGTATGTAAAGACCCCTAAGAACTTATACTATAACTTCTATAAGTCCGTAGGACATGATGAACATAATTGTAGAGATTATTATCTCATGGTCGAGAAAAAACATGACTTGTACAGAGTCCAATCAGAGACACTAGATCTAGCAGCAGGACCATGGTATGAACCGGCTCATGTTGGCCGTGGTGGAGGATTCAGAGCATGAGGCCATGGAGGAGGATTTGGTCATGGTGAAGGCTTTGGCCGTGGCCATGGACCGATTACTTGTTACAACTGTGGAGTTGTAGGACATTATGCTAGGGACTATCAGAACCCTACTACCACATGTAACTATTGAAAATCTTACGATCACGCTATAGAATAATGTCCTACCTTGATAGCCAAGATCAGGGACCCTAATTCAACAGTACACCAGAACATTCAGCTTATTGCTGCTGAGCAGAAAGAGCCAGAACCACGAGTCAACATTGTGACTCGCAGCGGTGATTTTACTAGTAGAACATCGCAGGATACTGAAAAGAATATAGGTTCAGAGTGGGTGCGCAAAGCCACTAATAAACCAACACCACTCGACCTATAGAAGAATAAAGAAAAATTTCAGGAAGCTAAAACCTTCTTTAATGACCCTACACCATCAGGATCATAGGTACAGCCATCTAGGGCAGTACCACAGCAAACACCTTGTGGCGTTAGTCCTATCCAGACATTGTAGGCTACCACATCAGGAAGGTGTGACGAGGATGAGTCGATAGGAAGCATACAATCCTTCCTCTGGAGTTGCTTAAAACTTGTGAGAAATAAGAAAGATATCAGAGAGCTTCAGCACATTATATACCAGTGTCAATAGTCTTCTTCTGTGAACAGTGCACAGCATGCTATTCATAGTATTATGGGCCATACAAGAACATGAAGAGAGACGCGACTCACAGCCCAAGTTGGAGAATTTGAAATGGATGAGGTAATCCTAGATTTAGGATTAGAGGTAAATGTTCTGACTAAGCAGCAATGGGAACAGATGGGTAGCCCTAAGTTAGCCAGATAACCTATCCATCTGAGACTAGCCAATCAGCAGAGGGTATCACCACTAGGTCGATTACCGCAAGTGCCAGTTGACATTGACGGAGTTCGCAGCTTTTCCTACTTTGAAGTTATAGAAATCATTGGTGATAGTAGACCATACCCAGCTAGGTATTGATTGGGCAATCGATAACATGGCTGTTATAAATTTAAAGAAAATACAAATGAACTTTGAGGATACACAGATCCGGGTCATCACACAGTTGGATCCTCTTCAGGGTCCTAGATATATTGAACCTATCTGAGTAGAGGAAGAGGCACGTAATATGGACATCCTCTATCAGATGATGGCTAATCAGAGTGATTACATCAATTCGACCGCAGAAGGAAACATTAGTTGGCTATGCGACAGCTCATATGCATCAGACTCGGATGTTGGTCTAGAGAACTGGAAGAACAGACTTTACGAAGTCTCAGCTCACAGATGTGCATTTATGACTAAGTCACTACAATGGATTGGTGCAGAGATTAAGGATACTCCGTTGTTTGATGGCTTAGAAGATGTCAACGACTTCCTATAGCAGTATGAACAAGAAATTCCTCATGAGTAGAGGATGTCCGTTATTGACCTTGCAGTAAGAGTCACACCTGCAAGATGGTGGCACGCACATAAAGAACATATCGCATCATGGGATGATCTTAAGAGATTGATGGCAATCAGATTCTCTAATGACAAAGAGTGTCTACAGCAGAGGTATACAGGAGAAAGTGACCCTAGGTCACACAGTCAGAGTTGTGAACAGAGTTGGTCGGACATTCCTGAGGATGAATGGGTTCACCTATTCATTCATACTTTAGACCAAATCCCAAAGAAATGGTACACTGAGACCGAGTTGCGCAGAGGAACCATTACATGGCCACTTATGATAGACAGCTTTGAACTCACTTTCACTTCTGAATCTGAGTATCCAAGTATTGATCAGGCCCTAGACATTTTCAAGACTAAGATATTTGAAGACCATACCCTATCAGTGCATATTCAGCCCGAATGGGCCATCCAGTTAGAAGATGTGCTCGAGTGTTATAACTTCATAGCAAAATCAGATGATGAGGATGAGGATCCTCATAGTGTCAACATTCCAGAGTCAGAAGGAACTCATGACGTTGATGGACCGAAAATCCAGATTCTAGCTATCATGGAGCCTATCAAGATTAAGAAGATCAACATTGGCACTGAAACAGAACCAAAGTTTTCCTCAATTGGAGACTATTGGGATGATAAAATGGTAGGACAGATTGCATATCTATTACATGACTATCATGACTTATTCCCCACAAAGTTCACAGAAATGAAGGGAATAGTTGTGCAAGGTTTTCTCCTTTATGGTTTCCCCAGTGAAAATATTTGCTTCTTGTGTATCTGTTATATCTTATGTGTTTAGCTATAATTATTATTCTTTCAAACAAAGATCCTAATTAACCTAATAAGATCTAGAAAAACCAACATGGTATTAGAGCCTCTCTAAAAGAAGGCACTATGCAACTATGGAAACTAGGGATTCCTAGTTCAAGGTGTTCTCTCCACAGATCATCAACAAAAGAGGGCTATATTCAGAAGCTTGGATTTATCAACATATTGTTGGGGCTCGAATTCTCTTCCCATTTTCATCCTAAATGGGCCTTTGTTGCGCAATGTTATCTACATATATGCCCTCTAATCAATTTAATTGAAGGGTGTAAGTATTTTGGGTGAAAGAGGAGCCGAATTCTCCATTTCACTATATCTTGATCAACAATTCTTCAAAAGCTACATAGGTACCTAAAAAATCATTGCAAAAGAAACTTCAATTCACAAACATTTGTCAGTTCAAACCTTTCCACCTCAACATGTGCACTTTTCCAGAGTCCGTCACACTTGGATAGACTTCTCTGGAAAGAATTCAGAGGGAGCAATGTTATGATTCCAGGAATTGTGTGGAAACTCAGCTGCTTATGGTGCAAGCATGGACATCTCAGAGGTTTGCTGCTAGCCTGACCATAGGCTCTAATACCATGTTTAATTTCATGAACCATAGATCTACAAGCCAAAATGAGAGCTATTTGAAAAAAAATTATGCAATGGAATTATCAAATCAATGTGAACTGAACAATAGATTCATGACAGAAATTTCACACAAATCGAACAAGTATTGCTTAGATTATCATAACATTAATCTTCATTAATTAATAAGTAATAAAATGGTAGTACAGTAAGTATAATTTGAATGCTAAAGATAGGATTTGAATCTACCAGCTCTAACTCATTAATTAGCTAAATTAGTGTAGAAAAATCAGAGTGGGAGCTCTCTAGTCTAACTCCAGATGACTAAATCAATCTACAATTAGTTAACTGATGAAGTGGGTGAAAAAAAGGCGCCACACTCCCTGCATGTATGCAAAAACTTGTGCTAGGATAACTCGTTGTGATCTAACTCATAGTAACTGGAGCGTAACTGAGCATGACTAATTACCTACCATAGCCAACTAAAGGTGACTACTGGTGGCACTTAGAGTGGGATTCTATAGTGTAGGGATTGGTCCACGGGGCGCATAAACTCATGCATGCAAATGAAATAAGTGGCAGATAACCCCTAGGCATGTCCCACATACTCTAGTATAATGATAATAACCTCCTAAGTTAGGCAAAATGACCAAATAGACTATGTTGGATAAAGGAGGATTAACTAATCCTAACAAAACCTTAGAGAAATAAATTTATGTTAGAAGAATAGATAAAAACAAAGATACATTAAATAAAATGGTTAGAGGGATAAGGGATAGATTAATGACGAGAATGATGGATATTATGGGTCAAGAGTTTCCAAGAATGGCTTATCTTATAAGCATCCTCTATATTAATGTTATAAGAATGTTTTTCAATTTCAAGAGCTTCTCTAATAAGTCTGGACGAGTACTAAGTTGTGGAGGTTAAATTTTGGTTTGATCAAAGTGACTATGGTGTTTGGAGCTGAAGGAATGCTCCCCAATAGCATATTTGCTTAGAAGATTGTAATTGGTATCTGTGATATGTTCTTTAAGATGGGTTTGGATGGATCTACCAGTTTGTCCAATGTAGGTTTTTCCACATGAGCAAGGAATTTGGTAGATGCCTTGGGATAGAAAGAGCTTATATTTATCTTTTATGCTCCTAAAAATTTGTTTAAGGGTCTTAAGGGATTTAAATATTGTTTGATGTTCTTTTTAATTAAAATTTTAGAGATATGATCATTGACAACATGGATATAAGGAAGATAGACGACTGCCTTGGGAGGTGAAGAAGGCTTGGGGGGGTTTGTTTTTGGATGAAAGACATGTTGAAATGTTTTGTTTATGAGGAATCGGGGGAAGCCATTGGACATGAGGAATTTGGCAAGGTGGGATGTCTCTTTGTTAAGATGTTAGGGATCAGAGATTCGAACAGCTCTGGTAATTAGAGTTTTGAGAACATAAGATTTTTTAGAAGGATGGTGATGGGATTGGTCGTGAATATATCTATCGGTGTGGGTGTTTTTTCGATACATTTGATGACGGAGGGAACCAGTTTTCTATTGGGTAACCAGGACATTAAGAAAAGGAAGAGAATCAAATTGTTGGATTTCCATGTTGAACTATATGTGAGGATAAATACTATTTAGATTATTGCAAAAGTTATCGAGAGAAGAACAACCTTGAAAATGTTGAGGTTCTTCGAATAACTAAGAAGGGGGGGGGTGTTGAATCAGTTAGTCCTAAGATTAAACAATTTTTGACCTTTTAAGCCTTTATTAATGTTTACATATTTACATCCATGATATAAAGTAGAAGTAATTATTATCAATCATACATATGATGGGGACGAAGACATATATTCACAAGAAAGATCATAATAGAAAATTATATTATTATTAAATCAAATTTCTTTGAGAACCAACTCAAATGAGATTGCAACCTCTGTTTTACAAGCAACAACTTGTGGAGAGCACCAACTCTCCTGGTTTTCTAGTACCCACTAGACTTGTACAAGCTCCAACTTGCACACTGAAGACTACAAGTCTTCCTGAGCACCACCCTACCACCCTAATTCCATATATTTAAACTTTATTCTGTAGAATATGTTGAATACCAGATATAGCTATGCTTACCAAATCTGTCACATTCTCTGAACTACTTATGCTTCTTGCTCATTCAAACTTGTCTCCCTTCATTGTATATGTTATGCGTATTCTCCCCATTTCAACACACCAACACCTTTCTCTACACATTCGTTTTATGCTTGCCAATCTTTATTCCATGTGCCTATTTGTATGCCTGACTTTGAGTTTCATAATTGATCAAAACACGTTCAATGATTCATGGCAGTCAAGGAACCCAATCAGTACGCATTCTAAACTTCTTTAACCATCTGCCTCTAGGTTCTTGAATTCATAACTACTCGAACCAAATTTAGCAACATGACCAAATATTTCTTCTATAAGTTATGTAATCTCGATTCCGCAACTTTTGTCCCGCAGGTTAACTTTCCACAATAAATCTTTCCGCAAGCCTGCTTCCACAACCTAGTTTCCGCAAGGAATTTTTTGCAAGCTCCTTTCTGCAATTGCAAATTGCAAGTTGTCATCAATGACAACTGCATCACAATATGATATGTTTCCATATGATCGCAATACCCATCATAATGCCAACAGAAAATTGTATAATTTAGTATTATTATTTTACATATATGTTGTTTTTCTTATATATGTATCTACATATACATGTGTTTTGATATAATTTTCAATAATACTAGCTTCTGTATTCAATCCATTCTTACAAAAAATACATATATGTTGCAAATCATTCAACCTACATTATGCATGATCCACTAGTACTAGGTGGAGTTCCACTTTATTGAACACACTCCTTCATATAAGATGTGCATTTGGAATGATTTGAAATTTGATGTTCTAATCACTCTTTTTTTTAATATGAATATGGTTGGTTAATCATTTTATTCTTAAAAAATATTTTTTAATAACCATTTTAACTATGGAATTATTATACCCCACAACAGGTGGCATCCAAGACTTAATGTGTCGCAAGTACATGCCAAATCATAACGCGGGTTGGGAAATGATGGAGAGTCGGGGCTTTTAGGGTTCTCGTCGCTCGATGTGGTCTAGCATCTTCCAACCACTCTGCTATATGGACACTCTCAACATGCTAAACAATCTAAGTCATTCATTTTGTAGATATATGTATATTCTTCTTATGTTGTTAATATAAGTCTTCAAATTTTACAAGATAACAAAATTATACATTTATCATGCATTAAAAGAAATTAAAATTTTCAAAAATGAAAAATAATAAATGTCAAATTAAAATAGATCTATATTAATTATATACCTTACATTTAGTATATATTAGTATTTTTTTAAATGATTAGTATGTATTTTAAACTTACATGCATTTTGAAAAAAAATATAAGCTTATTTATGTTTCATATTATATATATAAATTTTAATTTAAAATTAATATATAACTTTTTATAAAAAAAATTAAGTTTCACGAGTTAAAAATTATACAATGAAAATATCTTTCACATAAAATAAATAAATAACTAAAAATACATAATAAAAATTACTTTAATATGTCTTTTATAAATTTTAATTTTAAATTTATATTAAACATTAACACATAATTAACCACTTTTTTAAATATTACAAAATAATTTTTTTACCTTTCTAAACATTAATATCTATTTAAATACAATAAACTAATTATTAAACAAATTAATTCAATTTTATAGTTTAACAATCCCAAACTTTCATATTACATTACATAACAATTTCATCTTTCTTAAATCAGCAATATTATATTTTGCTTAAATACTCATAATGTTTTTTTTTTAAATTCTTCTTAGATATATGCAAATATTTTGTCCTCCTCATTTTGAAAGCATGACCTCATCCTTCATATTCACTTGCATTCTTGACATCACTAATAACCACACGTCTATATCCCTATTCATTATTGCTTTTCATATGAATCATATCTTTTTGACCATTCTCTTTCATATGAATGATCTCTCCTTCAATTATCATAATCTAAATAAAATAATAATATTATAGATATAATTTAGTAATTTAAAATAAATAAAAATATATAATAAATATCATATAATTTATCTATTTTTATTATATATACCGTAAATTTATTATATATAAAAATATAATATTGAAAATTTTGATAAATATATCTTAATTTAAATATTGTAATTTTAAGTTTTTATTAATTTTTAATAACATTTGATAACAATAAAGATTATATAAAAAATACTTAAAACTAAAATTATAAATATATTAAATGAAATAAATATCAATATCAATAATGTTAAAAGATAAAACAAAACAAATATAAAAACCAATAAATTTGAAAGTAAAAATAAGAACTCTAAAAATAAATAAATGTTAAATTGTACAATAAATGCTTTGATTCTTTCCATCGTGAGCCAAAATTGAAAGATATTCTCTGTCCGATAACGCATGTGACTATTTGCCCATTCTCTTTCGAAGCAGCGGGATCTGAACCCACAACCTCCATTACCCCAAGATGGCAGTGGGCACGCTACCAAGCTGCGCCATGCTTCGTTATAACCATCAACCAACATAAAATGGATTAAAATGTCAATGCGCCAACTTCTATTTTATTTGGATATATGTTATATTCACAGATTACTCCATCTACTAGACACATTCATAGCATTGACGATCTAGTGTAAATAAGCTAGTATGGTCCCTACAAAGCTGCCAACCATGGGAAAATGGTTCCTTTATAAACCATTATGAATGATATTGCTATAAAGGTTAAATTCTACATGCCAATTTCAAAAACAATACTATGAAAAATGCTAAGCAATATGTGGAAAACCTTAAAGTGACATTTATTTTCTTTAAAATCAAGGTCTCCATCTACCCTATCTACCCTGTCTAAAATCTTGAAAATGTCATGGTTTTCAAGATTTTGAGCAAACACTTCTATGATAAACAAAGCTCACCCAATAATGTAACCTGAAGATGTACAATCTTAATGTGTGATATCTCTTCATGTGAATTACTTTTATATGTGATCATTAAAGTTATGTCATTCTCTATGAATCCCATAATCTCATTGCAAATACACGTTGCAATCCACAACAACAACAAAGTTGTGCATTCTTGAAAATTTTTTATTTTATTTTATTAGTATTACAAAATGGATTCAAAGGGTGGAGGGAGTGGGTTTGATAAAGATTTAATTGTAATGTGCATTATTTAGGTTCAAAAGAGGTTAAATGGAACCATGCAATGGTTACAATAGAAGAAGGAAAAAAATTTATTAAGTATGATTTAACAAATCTCAAATCTTAGTATGAATTTTCATTCTTAATGTGATTTTCAAACCAAATTTTTTTGGGTTCTCATTATTTTAAGAAGCATGTTCAATAAGAAAAAAAAACATAATGATTTGTCATCTTTATATTACTCTGGAACCCAATATTTAAGGACTTGATTAAATAAAGAAGCATTCCCCGTAAGGAAAAACGTGTGTATGTGAATATCTACAAATTTATATGCCCATTGTAACAAATAAATATGTTTTTCTGGTAAGGCAGTAGATCTATGTTCTATTAATTAATATAAGAAAATGAGTACATACTATGAAAATTCAAAATTTGGGCTTGCCTAACGGATATGCAACCTAGTCATTAAACAAGAGTTTATATATTTCAGCTCTATCTATGCTCCTCATATTATTAAAAGTGTTCAAACTGAAATTAATTACACCAACATAGATCCATCTAAAAGGGGATCTACTAAGCGTCGAGAGGGATCCAATCTTTCTAGGTGCAAACCCTTTTTAGAGTGGAAATGTTGAGAAAGTGTATAATGCAATGTTTATGGGTTTAATTTATAAAATTTATGTATATATATATATATATATATATATATATATATATATATATGCACTTCTAANATCTAATTTGAGCTGACATGTTATTTTTAATAATATTTTATTATTTTTTATAAAGGACACGTATCAACTCTAGGATGAGCACGGAAGGTTACACATCTCTCCTTTAGTGGGTTGTAGAATGTGCATCTTCAGCGCATTGATGAAAGTTTTGCATACTACTATTATAGACATAGAAATTATGCATAATACTAATATAGACATGGTTGTTTATAGGCTTAAAAAAGACTGATTGGAAGAACTTGTCTATTTTTTTCCTTCATCATCTTGGGTTGAAGTGCCTGGGCTTGGCTCACTTTGGTTTGTTGTTGATGTTTAGAAGGAAACCATTTTCTTGTTATATATCTGTAAATGCCATTTATAAACTTCTTGTCCAACCTTTTTTTTGGGCATATGTTTGTTGTTTTGGTTAATTATCTCCTCCATCATAAACACTAAGCCATTCCTTTCATCTTGAGTATCTAAAATAGATTTTCTAAGCAGTGATTGAGCTGCCCCTTGAGAACCACTATTTTGAAAATTTTGTTTCCCTTTCTCTAGTGTTTCTAGGGTCATGTGCATACCCTTCCATATTTTCCATTATTTCTTCTTCAGGAGTACAATTTTGGTCTAACTGTATGTCATCCTCTAACTCCCCAATTCTTATATATGTATGCAGGCTAGAGTGGAGTGGAGGTAACATGTGTGGTTTAGCTCAATTTCTTGTTTGATTTCACAATTAAAGACTATGGCCTTTCCCTTGCGAGGGTCTCGGGAAAGTGTGTTTCTTGGCATGTTGGATGACAAAATGAAGCAATATATACAAAAAATAAAGGGTGAAGAGGAGACAAGGTAGGGGGTTAAGCCTTTCAGCAAGGGGAGAAGAGACCCTCTTCTACTAAACAAGTCAAAAAGGCCTGGTTTAGCTAGAGACTTGACAAGGAGTGTCAACTTCCTTGGGTACAAATGATGGGTAGCATACCAGAGCATAAACAAACCATACATAGAAACAAAGAGTGAGAAGGGGGGTTTAGAAATGATGTAATCCCCAGTGGACCAAAAGAAAATAGGACCTCGTAAACACCTAGGCAATAAGCTACTGCAGTGTGAATTGACAGTCAAATTTCCTGAAACTGGTGCCCTTAGCTTCTCATGATGTCACAACCAATTGATGGAATAACTGAGAACATTGAATATCTCGGCCACTAGAAACTTCGTATCATTTACTCGATCAAGGTTGATCCTATTCACACATGTGACCCAATAGGAGTAGTTATTGTCATTGTAGAAATTCTCTAGGAGTAGAGTTATCTCCATGATCTCCTAATCAAGCAGACCATATAGGCAATCTATCACATGCTGCATTGGAGCCAAAGGTGGTCGATGATGTCTTGTTTTCATGCGGGGGGGGTGGTAAGGTGAGATGTGTGTCAAGAGGAGGACAAACAAATAGCAAAGGTCATGTCCTCTCTTCGAGATGATACACCCATCCTCTCATATTCTATCTTACTTGCAATCACTTGATTTGGGAAACAAATAAATATAATGAAAAAACAATATCATATATATTTATAAAATAAAATAAAATAAATCAAACTTTTTCATAACAATTAGCAAATATATCTTTATATAAACATATTTAAATTATTTAAATATTTTTTCATAAATATTTTAAAATTAAATTTTTTATTAAAATTTTTGAAAACTCCAAACCAACTCTATCCATTCTTTAAAAATAAAATAAAAATGCAAATAAGTGAACCTCTTACATTAGGTGTGACCCACCAACATTAGGTAGACTTCCCTCTTAAGAGACACACTCCTCACTATAAGTATAATTTGAATAAGGTTAGGATAATGTTATAAAAGCAACATCTAAATATAAGTATAATGTGCGTTTGGATGATGCGAATCATTTCTTTTGAAAATAAGTATAATTTGAATAAGGTTAGGATAATGTTATAAAAGCAACATCTAAATATACTTTCTCTTTTTACATTTTCATTTTGTTTTTAACAATTATATATATATAATTATAATTTTTTTTATATTTAATAAAATTAATACAAATTTATTTTGTTTTAAACCATAAGGTTAACTTTTTTTATTATAAAATTCCAATATATGAAGTAAAACCTTCACATTATTAAAAAAAAAATTAAAATTAAAACATCTTCATAGATTCTACAGTCAAATTTTTTTAACACTCTATCATATAAATGGAAAAACATAATAATAATGAGTACATAATGAATTGCACATATCTTTCATATTGGGTTTAGAAAGTGTAACTTGATGCAACTAGTCCTTAACTCTATTAAAAAAAAATGTTATAATTTAAAAAATATAATAATAATAATATGTATTAAATGCTAATTCACATTTAGTACATATATTTATTGTATGAAGTAGTAGATAATCATTTTATATTTAGGACTTTTTGGGCTACCATCACTTGAATGCAATATAATGGTTGATTCAATTTTAATTTGTTATATTTGAAATTTCATTTTTTACTGTACAAATAAATTTAGTGCACTCAAATACTCATTTNACAATCTCAACAATTTATATATACAATTTTATTAATTTTTCTAAAAATATTAACAATACATAATATCTTTAACATTACATAATATATATATATATATTGTAACATACACAAAATTGAAAAATAAATATTTATTATTTATTTCAGGAAAAGCATTACGTTAATTTTTATTGTAAGTTTATGACCAAGTGGGTCAAGGATGACCGTAATTGAAAAATTATTTATTTTAATAATTAATAAAAGGAGACACCTATTCAAGAGAGACTGTTAAATGAGTGTTCACTTCCCACTAGGAGGAAGGAGGAGCTTTGGAAGGCTGGTTGACAAGTGGCAGCATTGGCATTCACTTTCTAGTTGTTGCAGGAGCATAATCCCTAAAAAAAATGGTCATGTTCTTTGAGAGGGGGAACTCAGCTGGGTGGCTCATTAAATTCCAAAACTGACTCAAAGACGTAAACAATCTTATATAAACCATCAAATTGAACAAAAGACTCACCACTCATTTTGATTTTTGAGAGAATAAACATTTTTGGGATATAACTATTGTACTTTTAAAACAAGTAACCAAGATGCTACAGAGACATGAAAGCCCATAACAAAACATTATCGACAACAAGATAGGGGACTCACAACTTGTCCATTTTCCAAATTAGACCTTCAGTAAGACTGGAACCATATCTTGTATCAAAGCATACACAGTAATTTGGATAAACAAGATACAGTCGTAAAAGGTAGAGTATAGCGACATCACGGTTTTTTACTTTATTAATGCAAAATAAACTAACCGAGTTTAGGGCTCCTCAAATTCTCTACTACATGTAAATTAGTATCAGAGTCGAACCACCGGATGCCAAACCCAGCAATAAGAAAACCAACAACCTCAAGTAAAAACTCCACCGAACCATAGGATTTAGCGCCATGAATTGATGCTGCCAACTGGAATCCCTTTTATTACAATCACGTGACCAAAGAAAAAGAAAATTATTTTATGTCCTTATGTTATGGTCATCACCTTTCTGGTTATGCCCCGGTCACATCGCCTTAAAAAACCAAAGCTCCAATGCATAGTATCTTCCATCATTGGAGACATTAACGTAAGCAAATATATCAGTCCTCTTATGTTTTAACCATGGGGAGAACTATTCCAAGGTTTAGGATATAGTCTAGACACTTAGTATTTTTGCATGCATTGAATAAGGCATGAGATGTTATTTTGTTTTTAAAACAAAAGATCAAAGTTAGGTTATGTACCCGAACCTAGGTTAAATCCCCCTCTTTCTTCAACGACCTAACTTAGAAACGTGTCCCCTAATACTTTTTCGGGGTGATCTTGTCCACATGTGCAAAAGAAAAATAGGTTCATGCTTTAGTCATCAAGACTAAGTACGTATGTGCCCTTTTATGCTCATGAGGGGAACAAACTGAAAGAAAAGCAACCAACCTGAGGTAACGACAGTAGAACTTGTACAACTTAGTAACCACAACGTTAAAGAAAGAGAAAGAAATAGTTTTTGTCACATAATAGTATCAACTAGATTATATAGCATGTCATCAAATCATGTTAATGATAAATATCAACATAGAGACAAAAATCCTACATGGTTATCAAAGCTATAAACATTACAATAGAAAATTTTTAAAATATAAGGACTCTCGGATTTATGTTTTATGAACTTTCAAAGTTACAAACAATAAATAATTTATTTATGAAATTTATGATATATATATATATTATGATTTTTTCAAGTTTTAGTTATCATCTTTATGATGAACATCTAATTATCTAAAGAATTAGATATTTTTCTCATTATGAATTGTGAAAAACAACTCTCAACCCAACACTGAAAAACACTTCACTTCTCAACACCATAAATAATATATGAGAAAGATATGTAAATAATATATATATATATATATATAAAAGTTTAACATACATATGCCGAGTAATGTGAAAAAAGTATAAAATAATATTTAAAAAATATAAAATTTTATAATGAAGATTCTAATTTATATAATACAAATTATTTTAATATATTTCTTATAAATACATTTTTTAAATAATGCTATCTCATTTTTAATACATTAAAAACAAATATCTTTAAAATACTAAAAAATAAAATATATATTTATCTTGATTAATATACATATATAAACTTTCAATATTCAATTTTTTTTGTTACTATCACATAAATCTACAATATTCTCTCCTTTTCAATTTTATATTTTAATACTCCCGAACTTTCCTATTTCATCACACAAATCTACCACATCCTTTCTTTTGAATTAATATGTTTCCATAAAATCATTCTAATGATTCCTTTTCTTTGTTTATTTAGCCTTCATCTTGAGTACTTTTATGTGTCTTCATTATTCTATGCCCTCAACAATTCAAATTTTTTACTAATAAGCTTTCTCAATATTCTTTTACTGTATTTAGTACTTACTTGTTATTCCTCAATGACATCTTGTTATTTTCTCATGGATTTAGAAGGGAGATTGTCAAACTAAAAGTTATTTTAGAACTTAACCTGAATTAATGTATAACATTTACTAATTTTTTTTTAAGATAAAATATTCATATACTAATTTTTAAGAGTTTGCTATTTACGCCAACTCTTGGATTGAGAACTTAAACCCTTGCTTAAAGTATTGTTTTCTACACACCAAGGTTTGTTTACAAAAAAGACTCCTTAAAAATAAGGTCTGGAAAATGCTACCTTAGTTTAAGTATAAAACTCATTTAGCCATATGGCTAACTACTCTTTTTCTTATTGGTACTGTGACCATCCTAGTGCTAAACAAATAGTGTTTCCTCCTTGGTACCAAAAATAACTAGGAAAAGGAAACACTACTACACCCAAACTATAGCACCAAGGTCGAACGATAGAAATTTAAAGGATAAACATTATAATTTTGATTCCGGCGTGGGATACAGCTGGAAAGCATAATGCTTGAGTTGACTTTTGATACAGTTTCATGTATTGTTTTCCTCTGTCGGATGATGAGCTCATTTGGTCTTTTAGCCATGACTCAACTCTACTATGAAACTGTTGAGAATAAGGAACTGAGGTTGCTCCAGAATAGCAGAGATCTAATGAATGGGAAGGGAAACTTGGTCGTCTCTGCCATAGTTATACTGTATGGATCTAGTTACCCTCTCAAACACCCAGACAAAACAACCATCTTGCACACCTGATTGAACTCTAAATATCCTCGGTATTTCACTGCGCTCACCCAGGTAATTATGTACATTATCAGTTAGTTTATTTATTACTTGGCTATTATACAACTTCACATAGAAATTGACAGCTCTTCCAAATTGTGGATGCGGGTTCAGTCGTCAACTTTAAGGGATCCAGTATCAAAGGTGAGTTTTATATTTAAACTATGGTTCTCTTCCCAGCCTACATTTTAGAAGGGAATTTGTTTTGGGTTATGTGGTCGTTTGTTAAACTGCATGCGCAGTGGTGGCTACCTTGTATAGCCAAGTTTTACTTTGGTTTGGCCGCTTGAAGAAATTTTGAGCTGGGGTTTAAGTTCTTAATCCTTGCGGGTGCTGCATTCATGGTAACCTCTAGAATGCTTAAAGTAAATATTTTTAAAGGCCTTTGATGCCATTACAGTTTGGATTTTTTGTTTAAGTATTCTCTGCACTTTGTTATGAAAAACGTGGTATCTTTAAGTTATTAGTTTAGGTTTTGACTGGCATCTGTACGCAATACTCCAATCGTTTTGTTTTACTCTGTCTTTATTTAAAAAGGGTTTCCTCTCTTATCATGAATCATATCTCTGGTATTTAATAATAGAAATTAATATTGGATTTTGGGTTTACCTTACCATAAAATATTGTTAGGGTTTGAACTTATAATTCTGTTAAGTTTTATCTGCGTACTATAAATTCGTTCAACCATCATCAGGGTTAGGGTTTTTATGGTTATTTTAGGTCACTAGTTTCATTAAAACCTCAGTAATGTTTTTTTTATTGTATTAGCATTTAATGTTCCCGTTTTGAAAACTACATAGAATCTTTCTACTATTATCTAATAGTATCTTGGTAATACTACCTTATTGAATTTCTTTATATTTAATTCAGTTAATATTTACCGCAACTACTTATTGTTAAGAAAAGGGAATAATACCATATTGCATTTCAATGGCTATAATTACAATACAAACTACCCTAGCATTTTACTTTAAACTCTTAAATTAAAATAAAATAGGAATGAATGATACAGAAATAATTTCCATTCTACGGCTGCATAAAAACCTAAACTAGGTAATGTCAAAGATACAACTGTAAATAAATAGAATAACCAGATAGAAATATAAACTTCAATTCATGGCTATTTAGAAATATAGATGGAATAATATCAAAGTTATCTCCAAAGCTATAACTGAAAAAGAAATAGGAATTTGTTTAAGAAACTCGTCTGTAAAATTTGGAAATAGTAGTGTCAATAGCTACACACCACCCTCCCACCGGAACCTTGTAGCAAACAAGTTTGTTTGGTTCCACCCCCTTACCCTGATCCTTGGGTTTAAAATAGTTCTTTTGCATCCTCAAGTTGCCACCAGTATCTAAAAAGAATAAGTTATTCCAGAACCTAGCATTCTCTTATGCTTCATTGGCAGTTCTGGTACAAATCCTAACATCTGCAAGATGCTCACTGACAAATTTTTACTAATTCATAAATTCATTATAGAGCCTTCACCCACGGTGATCATTGGCAGCTCTCTTTCAAATTACTTTTCTTCATAATGCCCTATTTTCCTTGCCGAGGACATTTTATAACAAAATAACCAATTCCTTTTAATACTGATCGCTTGTCTCCGTATATAATGTTGTAGGTATAACAACTGTTTTTAAACCCAAGTTTCTGTCAATTTATTCTGTAGATGTTAAAACTCCAAGTTCCAAATTATATTCATATAAAATTTAATTTACTTGTTTCTTTAAAAGTAAATAATAAAATATCCAAAAGTAACTAGAGGGTATTACACCTCCCCTCCTAAAAACTTTGCACCGTCCTCGGTGCTTATTCAATATCATTAAATTTTGGAAATAAAGCAGGAAAATTGTGTCTCATAATTTCTTCTCTTTCCCAAGTAGCTTCTTCTTCCGAATAATGTTTCCATTGTACTTTAACTTGTACAGTAACGTGCTTTCGAAGCTGAATTTCTCTTATATCAAGAATGCACATTAGTTCCATGTGGAAGTCATCCTCTGGTTCCACCTATACATTATCCCAATTAATAATATGAGATTGATCAACAACATATTTTTTTAACAAATAAATATGGAAAACATCATGAATTCTTACATAAGGGGGTAAATCCAATTGATAAGCTACATGCCCTATTCTATCCAAGATTTCAAAAGGTCCCACATATCTAGGTGTCAGTTTGCATAAATTCCTGATTTTAGCTTGCTTTTATTTGGTTTGACTCTCGGGAATACATGTTCTCCTACTTTATACTCTTTAGTTGTTCTCTTCTTGTCTGCATAACTCTTCTATCTATCTTGTGTCATTTTTAAGTTTTGTTTCATTTGTCGTATCATTTCCTCCATTTGTGCTAACATATCTATCCCTAAAGCCATTCTGTCCTCCAAGTTACCCAACTCAAAGGTACTTTATATCTCTTACCATACAATACCTCAAAAAGACTCATTTTAAGGGATGCTTGGTAATTATTGTTATATGCAAATTCTACCTGATGAATATAATCCTCCCATTTACCTAGTTGATTCATCTCATACATTCTCAACATGTCTTCCAAGACCTGGTTCACTCGCTCTGTGTGTCCTTTGGTTTGTGGATGATAGGTTGTACTAAAGTTTAGTTTCGTATCCATACCTTTAAATAATGACATAAAAAACCTGGAAGTAAATTTAACATCATGATCTGTGATCACTATCTTTGGTATACCATGTAACCTGAAAATTTATTTCATAAATATGTCAGCAATATTGACCGCTTTATAAGTTGACTTTACAGGTATGAAATGGGATTCCTTACTTAATTTATCCACTACAAGCATAATGGAATCATTTTGCTTTTTAGTTCTTGGTAACCTTGTAATAAAATCCATAGTTATAGTTTCCCATTTTTACTCTGGTATAGGTATAGGCTACAATAATCTAGGTGGGTGTTGGCGTATGGATTTAACCTGTTGACAAGTGAAACATCGGCCTACATATTCAGGCTCTTCTCTTTTCACATGTGTCCAATAAAAAAATTTCTTTAAAGTTGTTATAAATTTCCTATATCCAGGGTGTCCTGCATACGGGTTATCATGCAATTCTTTAAAGATGACCTGTTTTATATTGTATTGATTAGGCACATAGATTTGAGTTTTGAAACGTAAAAACCCTTATGCATCAATCTAATACAAAATTTCTATTGTTCTAAAATTTTCCTGGTTGCATTTTTCCATCCAATTCCTATATTGCTCATCATTAACTGATGCTTCTTTTAATAAAGTTTTGAATTCATATTCATAATGACTTATCAACAATGAATTCAATTTATGTTTTTATCGGCTTAATGGATCTGCTACAATGTTTTTCTTTCCTTAAATCCTTACTTGGATCCGCAGCTTTTAGTACTGGTGTTGTTGTCAATAAATGATTCAGTTTCTCAAAGCTATCTTGACTCTATTGATTCCAGATAAATCTAACACTTTTATTTTGTAAAGTGGTTATAGGGTAAGTTATTTTGGAAAAAATTTCTATGAATCTCTGGTAGTATCCTGTTAACCCCATAAAATATCTTATATCATGCACATCTTTTTGTAACGTCCCCACACCCAATAATGTGGATAAGTTAAAATTTTTTCTTTAAGAACACTTGTTCTCTTTTCAAACATCAAGCATTAACGTTAACTCACTCTTCCAACTTCATTCTCGAGCTTAAGAACCCCTGTACATGACTACAATAGTCGTTCCGCCCTTCACAGATCCCTTCTATGACTAAAATGAACATTTTCCGCCTTCCCAACCTCGGAATTCAGAAATCATAAACATAATGTGTGACAGGGACATATAAATGCTCTTTCACCTTCCACCTTCCACCTTTTGCACCTCAAAACTTAGAAATCAGAACCCAAATGTGCAACGGAACATTTAATGGCCTTTCCGCATTCCTCCTTCTGCCTTCCGCTTTCTGCCTTCTGTACCTCGGAACTCAAAAATCGAAAACTCAAGTGTGCAATAGAACATTCAATGACATTTCTGCCTTCCTCCTTCCACAGTTCCGCTTTCTGCCTTCCGCACTTCGGAACTCAAAAATCAGAAACATAACTCTCGGCGGAATCCTTCAACCATCATTCTGCCTTCCACCTTCCGCACTTCGGAACTCAGAATTAAGAAAACTATCTATGACGAAACTTCTATCTTTGTTTCTGCATTTCTACCCTCTAGCGCGGAACTCAGGAATTGAAAGACTAACTCTTTACTTATTCCTTTTTCTGATTTTCCACCTTTTGCCTTCCGCAGAAGGATCCCAAATGTCAAAACCCCCACTTTTGGCTTTAACTTTTCTTCTGATTTCCACCTTCGGTCTTTCGCCTTTTATAGGCGGATCCCAGAAGTCAGAAATCCCTCATTCTGCTTTGAGTAAAGCTTCTTTATCCCACCTCCCGCGTTTGTCCTTCCACTGTGGATCCCGAGGTGCAGAAACACAATAATTTGCCTTATATTTTCTCTGGTTTTCCACCTTCTGCCTTCCACAGGCGGATCCCAGAAGTCGAAAAACTCACCTTCTGCCTTGTTCAACCTTCCTTTTTCCGGTTTCCACCTTCTGCCTTTCGAAAGGAAGATTCCAAGGTGCGGAAACAGTAAGTCAGATGCATTCTGACCTCTATAACATACTTCTGACCTCCATGAACTTGGGAAAATGCATCACAAAAACACAAGGCATGTACGAAAGTATAATGCAGGAAAAAATAACATAATTAAACTTCTACTTAGCCATCAGAAAGCACTCAACATGATCATAATAACTCATAAGAAAATTCATGGCATCGACAAGCATAACAAAGATACTCATCTTCCTCTGTAATAGGATTCTAGCCTCCATGAACTTTGACAAATGCATTACATAAAACACAAATAAACCTCTACTTGATCATCAACAAGCATTCATAATCATTCTTCATAACTAGTATGGTCATTCATAAGCAAATGCATTGCATAAACAGGGTAACAGAGATAGTATTTTTTATGATTAAGTTGTCCTGCAACTAGTTATGTTGCTGCAACATTCCACCCAACCATAGGCCAGTGTGTTCATTAATCTCTCAACACACTGCCACCCTCGAGTTGGGCATGATTTCCACAAGGGACTAGGGAACAATAGGCTTACACACAACCAGCACACATCAGAACTCAGTCAAACCAACTAACAGCTGGGCTTATCAGGATGTTAAGGAAATGGATAGGTAGAAGTGTTGGGCTAGTGAGCTCATCCCTAGAGATAAGGACACCTACACTAGATCTATCTTGGTCTCCATGACTCCACCCAACCCTACACAAGGAAGTATTCCTTTCTCCTCTTATACAATCCTTCAAGCCATACCTTCCCTCTAGTGCTCACATGGGTGCGCATGCCGAATTTACCAGCCCCCCTTTGATATTTTTGTGTGGTTCCTCTCTTTACTAGACTTATCATCCAATTCTGGCCCTCCTCCACTCCTAAACATTCAAACCAAAATAGGGATGCACTACACAACAATCCTCAAAGAAAACACAGCCATACAGGCTTCACTCTGTAACATAGAGAAATCACTGTGGAACGACTTGTCCGCGGTTATGGATAGTAGAGTAATACACTATCGTGAGTGAATAAACAACCCACACATAGAAAAATGATCAGAAGGATCTTTCCCTCAAGATCATGCTCAGAATAATTGAATGAACAACCACCGGCGAAAAAAAACCATGATTCTGCAACACAGGTGAATGCACCGCGCGCAAAAACAGAGAACGACTATTTTTTCCTTTTCCCATAGGCTTCCCCCAACAACATGTATTCCCCAATTCCTTGCATGACTTAGGGATGAGAGGATGGACATGCATTCCCATGCAGCGGGTTTACTTTCTGCAGAAGAAAGAACGCGACCTCCTAGGATGCAAACTTGCATGCTTGTTCAGTCAAGCCATCAGACTACCATTCCTTGCTCTGCCCAAAGCATTAATTGCCACAACCAAATTTTGGAATAATTTGATGATTGAGGACAGAGAACAAAAGTGGCTGAGGGTTCATGGGTTTCCCCATCGACATCTGGTGACATCCTATTGGCTCAAAGGTTGACTCTCTCCCCACCCTACACCCTTCTGGAATCATGCCTCCATCTCTTTCACGTTTGTAGTCCCATAGCTAGTTGTGGTTTTATATTAATTTGTACATTTACATGATATATCAAAATATATATATTGTGCTCGACTTAGCACCAAATCCATAGGTATCATCTTTGATCACTTATCCACAAACATCAATCACTGGCAGGGCCTTGGCGTTGAGCTCCTCGCCATGATTTTCATACAATATTTACATCATGTACAATTAAATACCAAGGGGTCAAAAGTAGGGTATGACAATCCCCTCCCCCTTTAATCAACACTATCCTCATTTCTTTACAACTTAAACAAAAATGCTACACCGACGCCACCCTTAGTGCTCCGCAAAATTGAACAAAAATGGATGTGCCAACCACATGGAATCCTCCAGCTCCCATGTATCCTTATCAGGACTGTGGTCCTCCTTCTGCACCTTTATCTATCCAATGGTATGATCTGGAACTCTTCCAAGTCCTTGATTGCATGCATCAATCCATACCACCAGTCTCTTTCCAATCTTGGAGAATCCTTCCCCACAGCTTGGAACATGCCAATGTCTTTGGCAACTAGCAATACCTATAATCTAGCCCTAAGAAATGCTTCAATTCTCATGTCAGATTCATTTTCATAGGACTCATTCCTTAGCAAGATTTTTCAAAATCACAGATGAATCAAATACACATGTATATTGACAGAAAGTCATCAAGAAAATTCCAAATAAACCAAATAATTATCTGCATAAGCATCTTCTTTTGGATCCACAGGTATCCGACTTGTCTTTTCACAACTATGGCACCCATAAGACTTTCCCCACCCCCCACAAGGATGGTACCTATTCTCTTATATCCAGTCCCTTGAGCATACCCGCCCTTCCCATGCTCTTCTAGCGTGTGCATTAAAAGGTAGCCAATTTTCTGCAAGCCTTGGATCACCTGTGAAAACATCTCTCAACCGAGATATGGTAGCTCTACTCCGGAGCCCAACACTTCCTCTAGGTGCGTACCAAGCTCAGGTGCTTCCTTTCCAGTCACCACAATGAAGTAATTCATATGTCACATTCATTCCTATAGGATGCAATCTATAAAAATATTTTCAAAACCATGACTACATCATATGCTCATGTATATTTATAGAAAATCAACAACAACAAAAGTTGGTGCTACAACTGATTTTACCACACATGGTAGATCACACATTTATGGACTTCCCTGTCCCTCTGTAGACCCTTTGGACCCCATGGACCATTTTTGTACCTTTGATGTTTCCAAGATCATCCCTAAAAACACTCCTTATTTGTTATACGTGACTCTTAAACCCTTTCTCGTGTATACATGCGGATATAACCCTTAAACCCGCGTGCATCGGTATGTGTGCAAAAGGCCAAATATTTTTGGAGTTTTCCTTGATGTGGATCCGAGTCACTTGTCTTCTGGCCTTCCATATGCCTCGAGATCACTCAGACTTGACCTTCCATTACCCCATTGAATCACTATATAAGGAACCCTTTGGATACATTGAAGGAGGAGAATTGAAGGGCAAGAAAACTATAGTCCATTGTTGCCATAGTTTGCTTATACTTGAGTCTGCATTCCTTTGTCCCTTGGATCACTTGGTGTTCTTCCCAAGCTTTCCCTGGCTTGTGATATTTCTATCGAGAGATGGAGGATTGAGGTGGTGGAGGCCCACGTGGAGGACTCAGTTTCTCTGGTTCGGAGATGTTCCAACATAGGTTGTCATTCATGTAATCTCTTATTTATATTAATAGAAATATCTTTTCATGTCCAATGATGTGCATTTAAATCATTATTGAATCCATGGATGCCTTTAATTGCTTATACATTATTGATTATATATGCTAGAGTAGGTCTAACACCATTATATAGCATGCTTGTCTTGTTTGTTGTTGTTGAGAGAGCAAATTGTTAACATAAGTGAGATTGGAAAAGCTCAACGGGGATCTACATCAACCATCTGGAATAAGGTATGTTTCGAGATCCTTTAGTGTTAGATATTTTATTTCTCTTGCATATTGGGAAGGGATTGATTTATGCGGTTACGCTGTCTGTTGTGGTACACCCCAAGCCATAGGAAGTTTTCTCCGTAACAGAACTGGTGACCATACTAGGGAGTTCCTAGTCATTTCCTTTGGGGGTTTTGTCGGAATTCAATGTTCTTGAATTGCTCTGATTTCTTTGTTTATGAGTTGGGTCTGGGGGCATGTTTTCCTAGTAGTGTCTTACAGGAGTAAATTTTGTCTCGGCCTGTCTGTTTTCCTTTTCTTTATCTCTTTTTCTTCTTGTACACGGGTTTTACCTTCACAGTCGCGTTTACACGTGGGTTTTACTAGAATAGCCCTGTATATACGTGGTTTTATTGAGAACAGTCATGTATGCCCTGATTTTTTCCTTTTTTGGGAAGATTAAGTGTTGTTGGGTGAGTTTGGATGATTTCTGAGACTTCTTGGATGCTTCTGGAGTATGTATACATCCCTGTTTCTGACCAGAGACACCTTGTTAGTTTAAATTTTTGAAAATGTTCTTGTCATTTCATTTTCTATTTTTTGTTTTTGGGATTAGTGCATTAGGTTTCTTTTATCTTGGTGCTTTGCTTGGGTACTATCTGATAATGCTTGTAGAGTCTGAGGGTTGTAGAGTCATACTTTTACTTTTTATCTCATTTAATTCAAAAAATACAAAAAGATTTGCTTTTTGCATCATTATACATTGTTTTCATTTTGCATTTGCATGGTACTTGCATTAGGTTTACTTGGAGAATATTTGTCAAATTTTCATTTAGGAATGATTGCATATTCATTTGAAGGAAAATTTTGCACTTCACGTAGGAGCATACCCTGTTCTTCATTTGACACAGTGCATTTGCATTGATTGTTAGGTGTGCATTTTAATTCTTGTTGCGTCATAACATCATTAGTTGCACGACCATTTGTCCTTTGAGTAATAAGCCAATTAAAATCAACACATAATAAAATGAATTATACTCTTTTCTTTTATAGGGTGCACCAACAAGACTGGGTTTTAGGATCTTGGAATAGTTCATTGTGAGTAAATTCTCCAAGACCACTAAACAAAACATTTATGTGCCTGTCTGGGTGAGAGTGTGAAATTCCTTTATATAATTAGTGTTCTCAGGATCCTCCTCTTATAAGGGAGTTAAGCACGAGGCAGTGTGAGCGGTTATGATTGGGATGACCCCTGGTTGTAACTGAGTAGCACCGAAGATATTTCTAGGATTGTATTCGTATCTGGGGGCTCTTTCGAGATTTTTTGGCTTTGCTACCCTTCCCATACGGTCAATCCCACCTATGACTATCCACCTGAGCATTGATTATATTGAGGTGACCTTAGTTTCCTTACCTAGGTTATTGAGCAGGTACTTCGCAGAGGTTATTCTGCATGTTTCTTGGCCAGGTAGGGGTCGGATAGCATAGTCGTTATATGCGTTGAAGCTGAGGGCCACTATAATTGGTTACGAACCTCTGCTTTTTGTGTATGGGAGTCGCAAGCCTCTCCTAGGTGAGACATACCTACTTCATTCAGGAGATCACATATCCTACCCTTGTTTTCTTGCGATTTGGCTTTACATTTTATAGGTGTATGCTTTGTGCATGCCAGTTTTCCTAGGGTTTGCGTAATTAGAATAGGTCTTTTCATTTTTTGATTCATTGTGGATTCGGGCGTGGCACTTCATCGTTCTCATCGTTTAGCAGGACTTACGCCTTCCATGTCTCCTCCTCCTTTGGGATATAGAAACAGACAGTTCGAGTAGACTACTTCTCACTTTGATTCACACACTATGGGAGATCATGAGGATGAGATTCCAGAGATGTCCTCTCCACCTCATAAGGTTGGGGAGAAATACCATAATCCTGTATATGACCCTTCACCGAAAATACCTTCACAATATTGTTATGATCCCTCATTCACAGGTTGCCAGTATTGGTTACCAGGCGATGAGACTCATTATGAACCCACAAGCACTAGTCATGTTCATTATGGCATGCCTGATATCCATGAACCTGATTCAGCACATCATGTCGAGTCAAAAGTCGAACCTAGGACTATGCATGGGGGCACTCCTATTCCTTTCCATGCGAAGAGATTTGGGAGCACTAGTCACATTACACCTTCCATCCCAGCGGTGGAAGCAACCTCACATGTCCGTCCTAGACCTAGTGTTAGTAATCATATGCAGATACTAGAACTGAGATGAGTGACCATTGGAAACACCACTTACATTCCTTCACATGTCCCTTCATCATCGAACCCTACTCCTTTGAATGCGTTTTTGACAACCCTTCCTCCCCCTCATTCACGTGGTCCTTCGAGCCGGAATATCACTACTAGCCATGTTCGTACTGCGACTGCTTGCACAGTAGTATCTCAGAGTCAAGTACCTCATGTTGTGTCGGGAGGTCATATCCATGTTTCTGGATCGTCTTATGGTCCATCTCAAGGAGTTCCCCATATCCCTAACTATGGACATTCTCATGGGACATCCCATGGGACACCTTATGGAGCTTCTCATGGATAGTCTTATGGACCGCAATATGGATAGAACTATCAAGCCTATGGGTGCAGGTATCAACAACCTGCTTACTCTTCCAATTATGGATTTGTATCATAGCATAATCAAGGTACCCCACATCACAATGCTTCCATGCAGCCCTATACGGGTCAAATGTGAGGAGGTTATTATGGCCAAGGCCATGGTATTTATAGCAGTCAACCTTACATGAACCAGAACTATCAGGGAGCATGGCATATACTGGCTCAACCTAGGCTCCCTTTCCTCACAACATTGAACTTACCTGACTTATCGATACTTATGAACGATTTGGTATCTCATGACCCGGTCTAGCCGGCCGTCCCTAACAAGATTCCTTCGTACATTCCCAAGTTCAAGGGTAAAGCTGGAGAAGATCCTAGTGAGCATGTCACCACTTTTCACCTTTGGTGCTCTTCCAATTCCTTACATGACGATTCAATCCGTTTGAGGCTATTTCAATGCACCCTCATCGGGCCTGTAGCGAAATGGTATATAGAGTTACCAAGGGGGGCATATGTTTTATTTGATGACCTTTCCATGACTTTCCTCAATCACTTTCAGCTACCCGTACGTTACAACGTTGGTACCGAACTCTTGTTGACATTTCGACAAGACAAAGCCACACATATCTCTGATCATATTCAAGAGTGGCGTAGATGGAAGCGGTTGATTAAAGCCTTTATACCACCAGAATTTCTCCTTGAGTGGTTCCTCAAGTCGTTGTTACCTTACATCGCAAAGGATGTTTCTACATCCGGAGTCCAAAACGAGGAACAAGCAATATTTAGGGCACAAGAGTTGGATTTGATCTATGATCAATTCGGACTTTTGTATGAGATTATACCTAATGCTCCGCAATCTAGTTTTGATCCCAAGGTCAAGCCTAGGCCACATGCTGATGGCATTGTGGGCTCTACAAGTACCAAACCTACAGATTTGGTTGTGAAACAAATGAGCCAATTGTCAATCAATCAATCCGGGTTGGGACAAGCCACAACTTCCTCTCAACCTACCCAATCGATGAGTGTAATTTATGTGCAATCATCGGACCAGAAGGGAAACTAACAGCTTGGAAGGAATAAGAAAAATAGGAAAAATAATCGTAAGGGTGGGAATAAGAATAAAAATGCTAATTATAATGACAACAATGCTCGTAATGCTGGGGGGGACAAGCAGACTAAACGTAATGTAAAGTTTCCTTGCAAGTTATGTAAGGAGGACCACCTCACTGACTTGTGCCCTTGTATGGAAGATGCCTCAAGGTTCATAGAATAGGGCCCAGCTGTGCTAACTAATCCTTTACCTAACAATCAAAATATGAACTCGAGGACCATTGATCCTCATTATGCATCGGGTGGAGATCAAAATCCACCAGAGGCCAATACTGGCCATGGTTGCATCAACATGGTGCGCGCTACTAAGTTTGTGACTCGTGCGAAGGATTATGGTTCTTCACAATCAGAACTTGGAAAGGAACCCACTCCACCCGAGAGCCCTTTGCGTATCGAAAAACCTACGAATAAACATGAAGTTGCACCTCGCATTCCTAAGGGAGTCCTAAAGCGTTTAGGGCACAATCCTAATGCCTGAGCCACCCAGAACTATTCCATTGTCGAGGATTTGGGCCAAACTCCTTATGCAATGTCTGTGCTTGAAGTAATTCAGACTTGTCCTCTGCAGAGGAGAGCCTTGCTTTCTGCTCTTGGGTTTAATGATGATAACTCTTCTTCTGTTATCAAATTTGAAACCATGGGAATACAGCCTCACTTGCCTTACTACGTGTCTCTTTTGATTCATGTAGAGTGTCTTAATATGACCATCAAATGCACCATCATTGATGAAGGCGTTGTTGCTTCCGTGATGTCTTTGTCATGTTGGAAGGGTTTGGGTTCTCCCGAGTTGTCTCAATCCGCTACTGTGTTGATAGCTTTCGATGGTAGATCATTTCAGCCGCACGGGATTCTTCCTTCTCTTAAGATCCAATTGGGAGGGAAGACCGTCGCGATCGAGGTTGAGGTGGTTGATGCGCCCCTTGACTACAATATTTTGCTGGACCGGAATTGGATGTATATTATGCAAGTCGTAGCCTCTTCTCTCTTTCGAGTGATATGCTTTCCATTTAATGGGAAGATCGTTATGATTGATTAGACGTCATTTCGTAATCTGAATTTTAATACAGCATCGGGAACCGAATGTTAATGTAGCATCGGGAACTTCTATCCCGATTATCAATCATTCTCAGCCGACAACTGGGAGTGTGGGTGCGGGTATGTATTCGTCTCTTATGGGAACCCTTAGCTGTCCTGCGCCTGTTCTTATGATCAGATCTAGTTTTGGTGGGGCTTCATCCTCATTGAATTCGATGTCTTTTCTCACTACCCATATGGAAGATCCTTGGATTCTTCCTTCACCGAGTCCTTCGATTGGACCTATCGAAACAGATGTGTTGTTTCCTGTACGATGGTAGCATATCAAGAAAATATTGATCAAGTTGCAGAGCCTAGTCCTTCCTCTTCGCGGACAAAGGAGGAGGACCTACATGTGCTTCCTACATGGGCACTTGAGTCCTCTCACGCACATGATTGTCTCGACAATTTTTTTCCATCGAATGAAGTCATTATTGAGGCCATGTCTGGGGTTGAGCCACCTTGGGAAGAGTTACATCATCGATCATATTTTCTTCCTGAACTCGACCGTATAGAACATGATGACTTTAGGGAGATTCTTAGCAAGAATATTGGTAGTCTCGTGGTTCCATTGAGCTCTCCTAGTCAGATGGCCGATGGGAGCATGGTGAATTTATCCCATACTATTCCTATCAATATTTCTCGTGATCCTGGCAAAGTTGAGAACGTCTACATTGGGGCGAGTTGTTCCCCTGATGAGATCAAGGAGTATACCGAGCTATTTAAATATTTTTGTGATATATTTGCTTGGTCATACAAGGAAATACCAGGTATTGAGCCTTGTATTGTCAAACGTGAGATTAAGACCTATTTGGATGCGAAGCCGCTCTGACAACGTTTTCGTGTGGTGAATCCTAGAAAATCACCCGCCATTAAGGCTGAGATAGAGAAACTGTTAAAATCCGGTTTTATCTATCCCATTCCCCTGACGGAGTGGGTTTCAAATCTCGTTTCGGTTGATAAGAAGCAAGGAGCGATCCATATATGCACTGATTTCTGTGAATTAAATTGTGCTTGTCCTAAGGATAATTTTCCTACACCATTTATTGATCAGATTTTGGATGAGTGTGTGGGAAGCGAGGTATTCTCCTTCATGGATGGTTTTTCTAGATATAATCAGATTTAGATCAAACCCGAGGATCAACATAAGACTGCATTTATTTGTCCTTGGGGTACTTTTGCATATCGGAAGATGCCTTTCGGCCTTAAAAAAGTCGGAGCTACATTTTAGCAAGCTATGACCTTAGATTTTCATGATCCCAAAACAATTATCGAAGTGTATTTGGATGACCTGCCTGCTCATTCTTGTTTGAGAGTGTGTCATCCATACCATTTGAGGTTAGTGTTCGAAAGATGCTTCCATTACCAAGTGCGTTTAAATCCTCATAAGTGCATTTTTTGCGTGTCTATTAGTAGCTTGCTAGGGTTCATCGTATACAAGGAGGGTATAAGAGTTGATCCCTTAAAGGTTGAGGCAATACTTCAATTGTCTCCCCCGCGTAATATTAGACATCTTCAGTGTTTGCAAGGCATGGAAAATTTCTTGCAGAGATTTGTAGTTAATTTTTCCAACTTGACTAAAGGCTTTATGCGTCTTTTAAAAAAGGACACTCCCTTTTGCTGGGATGAGCGAGCCCAGGAGTCCTTTGATGCTCTTAAGCAAGCCTTAGCATTGGCCTCGGTGCTTAGTCTACCTGACTATAGCTGTGATTTATTGATTTATGTGCCTACGTCCATGGAAACGGTTGGTATGGTTTTGGTTCAGGAGGATGAGGAGCTCCACAAGCATGTTATATATTATTTGAGTTGAAACCTTGATGATGCAGAAATCCGTTATTCCCATGTGGAGAAGCTTGCCTTGGCCACCGTTCATGTGGTTCAGAGATTGAGACATTACATTCTCCTTCGCCGAACCTTGGTTGTAGCTCATATCAATCCATTTCAGTTCGTCCTCACTAGAAAGATGATTGGGGGAAAATACAATAAATGTATTGTTATTTTGCACGAGTTCGATCTTGAATTCGTTTTGGTGAAATCAAAGAAATCGTTGATCTTTGCAGAGCTCATATCTGATTTTCCAAGTTTGGAGGAGGAAGAGGTTTATGAGGATACATTTGTCGATGAGCATATTTTCCTTATCTCAACTGTGGACCCGTGGTACGGGGATATCATTGTATATTTGTAAATGTTGAAGGTCCATACTCGCCTTTCATGGGATGAGCGACAATGATTATGTCGTGTAGCTAAGAAATACCTTATAGTGGATAACACTTTGTACCGTCGTGGGGTAGATTCAATTTTGCGTCATTGTTTAACCCATGAGGAGGCTGAGGTTGTGTTGAATGATTTCCATGGAGGGGTGTGTGGTGGTCATTTATCTAGGCTTTCTACAGCCCAAAAAATCTTGAGAGCAAGATATTTTTGATCGTCGATCTTCAAATATTGTGTTAATGCGGCCAAGAATTTTTACCCTTGCCAAGTGTTTGCACGCAATATGCGCTCGCATCCAACCCCATTACATCCTATTGTCACCATCGGTCCCTTCACCAAGTGGGGGCTTGACTTTATGGATTGCAACCTAGATTTGGCTGGGGGGCATCATCACATTATATGGTTGTCGATTATTTCACGAAATGGGCAGAGACTCTGCCCTCAATTAAATCCAACAGTGAGACAGTCATGCATTTCATTTTCAACCAAATTATTACTCGGTTCGGCATTCCGAAAGAGCTTGTCACTGACCATGGTAGGCACTTTCAAAATAAAATGATTTAAGAGTTGGCTTCAAAGTTAGGGTATAAGTAGGAGCACTCATCTTCTTATTACCCTCAGGAGAGTGGACAGGTTGAAGCAGTGAATAAATCACTTAAGTCCATTCTCCAACGAACCATCGCACAAAGCAAGATGAATTGGAATATCATGTTATATCCTGCTTTGTGGGCCTATAGAACCATGGCTAAGACTACCACCTTTTTCTCTCCATATTAGCTTATACATGGGGAGGAGTCTGTCTTTCCGGTTGAGTGTGAAATCCATTCTCTGAAGCTAGATATAGAGCTTTTACCAGACACTTCCACATTGGAAGAACATTTGGTCCACTTAGAGTAACTTGATGAGCAGCACCGAGATGCCTTAGTGGCTCTAGAAGTAAATAAGCGTCGCGTCAAGGTCCAATATGACAAGTCTGTCCATCCGCGGAATTTTAGTGAAGGTGATTTGGTCATTTTGTGGGATCAAGCTAAAGAACCCTTGGGGGCAGGGAAGTTTAATCCCATGTGGCATGGTCCTTACGTGGTCAAATGTGTGTTAGAGAAGGGTGCCTATGAGCTAGTGGATTATGAAGGGACAACCTTGGTGGAACCTAGAAATGGGCTCTAACTTAAAAAATACTATGCATGATCTTCAGCCAAGGCTGATTGTTGTATATTATTGTACAATTTTTGAATTGCATAGTTAGGTTTTCTTATGGTGATCGAATTTGTTGATTAGCTTCTATTTCTTATGGCAGATGTCGATGGAATATTCCATTTACATAGGATTTGCCGATGGTGCTAGCCGTCACACTCAAAACTTAGCTTCGACCGCTTGGGTGATTTATACTCCTATGGGTCAAGTATTGTCTTCAGGAGGTGTATGTTTATGGCCTTCTTCAAACAATGTTGCTGAATATAGTGTCGTTATTGAGTTATTGCGTGATGCCATTTCACATGGTGTTCTCTCTCTTGAGGTACCTCTTGATTTGCAGTTAGTGGTTTCACAGCTTAATGGCTCGTATCGTAATAGGTATCCGATATTATTATGAAGATTCTTACGTGTGAGATTGCTAGAATGACAATTTGAGAATATAACATACATTCATGTTTCAATAATTTTTAATCAAGTTGCTGACTCATATGCTAACTATGTGTTAAATTGACATTTGTTTCATAGACCATAAGAATATCACAAACATACATTTTTGCACACATGTAAATAAATAAAATTGATCATCATAAAAGTTTTTTCATTAATATCCAAAAAGTGATGTCATAATACATAAGTGTCATAATACAAAATTGGGGCTTCCGAGCCACCAAAACATAATACACGGTCATACAAAAAAGAATACTTTTGGGTCTTTAAGCATGAGGAGGAGGGGGGTTCTAATCGTGGTAGCACACTACATCTCTAGCTAGCCATCGGAATAATCAAACCCATGCTCGTGGTACACCAACCACCTGGCGCTGCATAGCCTCAGGCCTGAGTCCTCGGCTTGGGCCATGGGTACCTTGTGTGTCAAGCATACAAAGTTCATGTGAATTCTTTGGAGCATCGGCTCCACATCCACACCCATGATATCGTCTCCTCTTCCCCTCCATCGATGACGAGGGAAACCATCTGGTCATCGTGGTCCTACATCTGCATACACATGACAGATTGTCACTATGTGTCGTCACACCAAAAACATGTCTTTTGAGTCAATATATCAAAAAACACAAAAAAATTAAATAATTCAAAAAACTTTAAAAATGGGTTTGGGATTCATTGCCTATGTCGCCATATGCGCTCCTGGTGGTAGGGGCATGTTTGGATCTCCACGGAAGTCTATCCCTGCATAGGGGTAGTCATCTATGGCAATGATTTGCCTCCGCCACCATGGAAATAAGTCTGCTGGGTAGGGGTTAGCCACCCTACCTCCGCCTAGTCTGCGCATAACATTTTCCCAATGTCGTTGGGATAGATCTCGAACTCCGTGTGGAGGAATGTCCACTCTAGGGCTTATCCTTGGTACCCACTCAAAGAAGAACGTGCTCAGTATGCTGCCGAAACCAAAGTTCTGCACCCTGCCCATTTTGCAGTCACTGAGCTGTTGTTTCATGTTTCTCAACAACACCATGCTCCATTCATACACTATGGGTCTCATACATTCCACTGCATAGAACTTCAGTGGCCAAGAGGCCTGGTAGAGTGAAGCTAATCTGGCTATCCTGCCTAATGCCAATAGTATGACCTTCAGTCCCAGAACCTAGATAGATTTTGTCGAGATTTGACCCCCAACCTTTTTCATGTCCAAAAAGCAGTACACAGCTATGTATTCATCAATAGTCAATCCACCTCCTGGCCCACGAGATCGGAGATTTACCACCTCTCCTCATCGGGATAAACCAGTGATAAAGTATATGTCCTCAACTTCAATGCTGAGCAACATCTCGTCAATATGAAAAGTCTCAGAGTCTGGATCCCAGTAATCCACTAGCAATTGGAGTAGTCTTGGTTTGGCTCTCAGGCTTCCAAGACACCAAAAATTATGCCTGTAATGCTTGTTGGGCCATAAGATCACCTTGCACGGCCTCCTCCACATCTCCATGTTCTCTTTCCCTCCACTCTAACACCATCCTGCACAAAAAACTAGAGTTTTGATTAGCATTTGCCTTTGAAAACCTTATTTGCGGCCTCATACGCAACTGTTTTCAAAACAGCCGTGTATGTACGCGAGTTTGGGTGTTTTTTCCACGTACGACGAGCCCTATAAGCGGAAAAAACCCTAATTTTCACATGGGCCAAAATGTACAACTATGTATGGCTTAAAAAATTGATTGGACCATGAAAACTTAAAAAACTTACATGAAATGGGAAGGGGGGGACATGAGAAGTTACCTGGATCAAACGGGATCGTATTTCATTGGACGATGCTCCCGAAATTCATGTCGAAAGTTTTGAGCTCAAATGCACTATATTGGGTAAAAATTTCAAATGGTATGGAATATTTAAATTTGTTACTATTTATAGAAATTTTTTACCCACTTTCTATAGTTTTGACCATTTTGGACCGTTTGAACTAATTTGATGATGTAGGAGTCCGTTTTGAGCGCGGTTTGACTGTGGTTTTGACCCGTTCGTGCCTATTTCAGGTATTATGTCTAAACTAACATATAGGTTCGGTTTCACATCCATTTGCACTTTACATGACCTTATGACCGTTTCATTCTAACCTTAGGTATGAACCCATTCTATCTTGTCACGGAGCCTTTTTGTTGCTTTTAGAAGTGACATGATGTGAATGGTAGAGCTTGACCATCCATGGGTACTCTAGTTAGCTCTTGTTTTGCATTTGGTGACCATGCTAACATTTTTCCTTTAGGGTGTGGGATTCCTTTGTATAGTATCGCCATGACTTTTTGCAAGAGCTTCATACTCCTCTTGATCTTTTTGCTGGCATTTTCCCTTGGACTCCCTTATGTCAAGTTGTAATTGCATTATCATGAGTTTTGCTTGCCTCATTGAGCCTTATGCTGGCTTCCCTGACTTTGATTATCAGCCATATAGCCCAAGCTTGTCTCATGCCCAACCAAGCAGAGCCATTTTATATATATTTTGCAGCTTGATTCCCCATTTTTTATCGGGAGGGGACTTTCCCCCGAATGTCATTATCCTACACATGTTTCCTTGCATTAAGCATAGGTATGTTCTAATGCTTGGAACTAGTTTGTTTGCCCCTTGACACTTGTATCCTCCTAGATTTGTAACTATAAAGCACTTTCATTCTTTTTCAAGATTTTCAAAATATCTGAAAAAGTCCATAAAAAAAAATCAAAAAACCAAAAAGCAGGATAGGAAAAGATGTTATGTTTGGTAGTAGTCGAGTCGTGTCTCCTTCGAACAAAGAACTGTATATCACATCCATTGGTTGGGTTAATAGTTTGACTTTAGGAGCTGTACTCGTTTCTCTGAGTTTATCTCCACCAACTGGTTAAGCTTCCAGTCACTATGGATCCTCTATCGATGCCTCCTATGTCGTAGAGATGTCCCAGTTTTGTATATTGAGTCTATGCTACCTACATTCAGTCACCATTCGCCTTTATGCTCTTGTTCGAAGGAACTTGAAGCCTGAGTCGGCCATTCCTCAATTTTCTTGAGTTTGCATGTCGACCATTCCTGGTACTTGTACTGGTTCGAGCACATTATGATCGAGTCCTTCCACATTATATAGCTTTACTGAGTACCTCGTGTTGGATGATGGGAGATGCCTTAATGCCCTCCTTCCAGTGGATTTCATTCCATCGACTTTAGATCATTTATTCTAGAATAGGAGTCTAGAGTCATTTGAGTTCCTTGAGACATACAGTCATCAGTGGTAGGTTCTCTCGCCATCGACAGTTTTTGGAATACATCAATGTCCCCTGATTGATGGATTCTTTCAAGTGTTCGACCTCAACACATTTATTCACACTTGTTAGATTGCACTCTAGTACCTTGATTCCCATTTTCATTATCAGTGGGTGATATCGCATCTGTTAACAGTATACATCAATGACCGGTAATCAGAGGATGGACTACTATGTTTGACCTCGACACCTCTATTCACATAGTAGGACATGTACTCGTAGCAGTTTGTGTAGAAGACTTGCCAGATTGGTGGCATTTCACATATGTTACCTCCTTAATCGTGCCAGTGTTCATGAGATTTCAGCTCTTGTGACTTGATTCCAGTGTATGTTAGATATCTTCAGCCATTATGGAGATCTTGATCCATTTTATATCTTCATTTTTTATGGAGATATTGGTCCTTTGCATACCTTCATCATGGAGATTCTGATCTATTATATATTGTACGTGGTGATGACCACAAATGTCATATATCATGCCTATTCATGGCCATTGTACTCTTATGTATCTCGGACTGCTATATGTATTTGCAGTCATGTACAGAGTTGGATTATTGTATTAGACTGTTGGATGGCTGGTTCTTCCACCTGGTTCTTCATCACTCCACTTCTGGGATGGACTTATAATGTATTTCAGCCATCGTATCACCCTTCTATCCTCACACATTAGGGTGCATCTGTTACAGCTGATTTTACCACACATGGTAGATCACACATTCATGGCCTTCCCTGTCCCTCTACAAACTCTTTGGACCCCATGGACCATTTTTGTACCTTTGATGTTTCCAAGATCATCCCTAAAAACACTCATTATTTACTATACGTGACTTTTAAACCCTTTCTCGCGTATACATGCGGATATAACCCTTAAACCCGTGTACATTGGGATGTGTGCAAAAGGCCAAATATTTTTGGAGTTTTCCTTGATGTGGATCCGAGTGACTTGTCTCCTAGCCTTCCATATGCCTCGAGATCTCTCGGACTTGACCTTCCATTATCCCATTGAAGTAATGTATAAGTAACCCTTTGGATACATTGAAAGAGGAGAATTGAAGAGCAAGAAAACTATAGTCAACTGTTATCGTAGCTTGCTTATACTTGAGTCTGCATTCCTTTGTCCCTTGTAGCACTTGGTGTTCTTCCCAAGCTTTCCCTGGCTTGTGAGCTTTCTATCGAGAGATGGAGGATTGAGGTCATGGAGGCCCAGGTGGAGGACTCAGTTTCTCCAGTTCACAGACGTGCCGACAGAGGTTGTCATTCATGTAATCTCTTATTTATATTAATAGAAATATATTTTCCTATCCAATGATGTGCTTTCAAATGAATATTGAATCCATGGGAGCTTTTAATTGCTTATAAATTATTTATTATATATGCTAGAGTAGGTCTAACACCATTATATAGCATGCTTGTCTTGTTTGCAATTGTTGAGACAGAAAATTGTTAACACAAGTGAGATTGGAAAAGCTCAACGGGGATCTACATCAACCATCTAGAATAAGGTATGTTTCGAGATACTTTAGTGTTAGATGTTTTATTTCTCTTGCATATTGGGAAGGGATTGATTTCTGCTATTCTGTCTGTTGTGGTACACCCCAAGTCATAGGAAGTTTCTATGTAACATTTGGCTAAGTAATCCAATACTTATATGTATCTCTCAACCAAGACATGGTTTCCCTGCTTCAGAGCCTAACACCTCTCTGAGTGCTTAATGGCAGCTTTTCTCAAGGGCTTAGCACCTCCTCTAAGTGCTTACCAAGTTCAGGCACTTCCTTTTTGGACACCATAATACCTAGGGGTTATTCTCTTCATGGAGCCCCCACTCTCGTGGCAATCCCCTTATGGCGTGAATGTGTGCAGAAAGAAGTCTAACCTGATGTCTTACACCCTAGGCGTCCCTAGTGATGCATACCAGTGCCTAGTTGGTTGGGGGGAGAAGCAATGTGCCCTTGCACATCCTTCCAGAGGATTCATCCATATTCAAACACATCCTCTCAAGTAGCTATGTACTCCAAGGGCGGACTCCCATCATCTCACCTGCATTACATACTATCAAGCAGTTCACATGAGATGTCTATTTCATACATGGATAAATTTCCAAATATCAGTATCATTGATTGTCAAATCAAAATATGAATATTAATTATGATTCCCATAGAAAATCAGATTTTGCAACCATGAGGCCATCCTCATATTGTTTGGCTTTTTCAAGTGGGAGCACTCATCCCCTACTTACACATGCTTCCCAAAACCTCGACATCCTCATACAACATGTCATCCTGACACCATTTAGATCAGCCAAACAGTTAATAATATTCAATTTAGCAATCAACAACAAAATTTAAAATATGAAATTTAAAATCTATTATGTTTATAATTTTAGATTTCAGTCATGAGATCCTTCTCATAGCACATGGAAGTTTCTTGCCTTTGTTTCATTGGGTATAACCATACTACTATGTTTAGGTCATTCTACCTACAGTCTTCAGGAAGTTTCGATATGATTGTATATACATACGAGGGTCATCCCCTCCTGGAACTACAAGTTCCAATACAAGACTCCTCAGCCTATACATAGGCTCCACTTTACCTGCAGAACATTCTTCAATGAACTTCCTTCCATACCCTGCAAGTCCCCCAAAATATTTTACATCTATCATATTTCTTGGAGCAGGCCAACTCATAAGGGCCTCAATATTTTTAGGGTCTACAGATATTCCTTTATCTGAGATAATGTGACCCCAATAATGAATTCTATCTTCATAGAAGATAGAATTCACATCTTCTCAACCTTGCATACAGCTTATGCTTCCTGAGCAATTTCAAAATCAGCCTCACTTGTGCTACAATTTCTTCCTCATCCCTTGAATAAGCAAGAATATCATCAACGAAAACAAGAACACACTTGTCCAAGTACCTTCTTAGTCTGAAGGATGTCTCATGAACATCTTCATCCATGATTTTTACCTGATGGTAACCAGACCTTAAGCCAATATTGGAAAACACCTTTGCTCCTCTCATTTGATCAAAGAGGTCATTGATTCTAGGAAAAGTGTATTGGTTCTTCTCAGTGACTTTGCTCTATTGTCTGTGATTGTTGGAGCAGGGTCCCGCAGCTACAGAAGAAGCTGCTAGTTTTGGCGGAAAGATATAGTTTTGGCAGAAAGAGGACAAGGCAGAGCTACGACGCCGTAGCATGTTTCCAGCTGGAGAGTAGAGCCGGAAACCATGACTTTTGGGATAGAAAAGTCAAGAAGGCAATGGTACCCGAGCGGTCGAGAGAAGAAAGCTCAACCACTGCATTGAAGGCAGCGACGAAAGACAGGAGGGCTCAACGACCCTCATAAAGAAGAAGGAGCAACGAGGCTCAAGCATTGAAGGCGAAGGACAGAAGCACGAGAAGTGGTGCATAGTACCCATGGTCAGTGCCGGGAAGCATGGAAGACTGCAGAGAGCTGTGGTGTGACGGGAAGCGGCTACCTCAAGGACAGAGAGGACCGACTGTCACTAATTAGGGTATGGGTTTACTGTTGGGACAGGCCCACAGTGTTGTAATGGCGAGACCTTCGGGCCGCCTATAAAAGCTTGCATTTTTGTATTGTAAAGGGTTAGCTAATCAGTCAGTTAGCCAGTTGGTTGGTTCATAGGATGAGTCGTTAGTTGGTCAGTAGAGTATTTTGAGTAGACTCAGGAGTCAGTCAGACAGACTGTGTTGTAACAATCCAGACACCTAGCTTGTCTGTGAGTCATTTGAGTCTGTATGTAACCATCCACAGAGAGGAAAGAGAGGGAAGGATTTATTGAAAGAAAGGCAATATAGAGATAGAAATAGACCAGAGATATAGAAGAGATCTCGCGCTGCATATGCAGTGCAACAGACTATGCTAACTTCCCTCAAGATATATAATAGAAGCACAGTTTGGTGGACGTAACTCCCATCCTGGGGGTGAACCACGTTAAATCTGTGTGTTATGTGGTGTATGAATGTGATTGCCTTTGTTTACTGTTACTGGTTATTATGCATATAATGTTAGTTGCAGTAAGTAAATGTGTGTATTGCTCAGCTCATGGTTATGCCAGATGATAGAGATAAGTTGAAGTATTTTAGTAAGTTGCTTAAAGACCCCTTTACGTCTGTTTCCAATGGCCGTTTACTCACAGTATAACTTCTGGGAAGTAGGGTTTCACACCGTGACACAGTCAACGCCAAGAGTGCAAAGTCGTAGTGGTAAGATATCGCAGAGAGGTGATAAGGTTGGGGATATTGTGAGTAAGTGGAGGTTGTGCGACGCGGGAGGAAACTGTGTGACTTGCACGTGGAGAAGAATCGCAAGGCTAAAAGTGCTGCGAGTAGAAGGGGATGTGCGATGCGCAGGTATAGCTGACCTTGCGACTCACAGGAGTAAGAGAAGAAAAGTAGGATGCGCAGAACCTGGTCCAAGACACTTGAGTCTTGGCCAACCCATTAGATTCACTTCGGGTGAGACTTCAG
>LPNX010330286.1:231683-269616 GCA_001517045.1 Pseudotsuga menziesii
GTTAGTTGCAGTAAGTAAATGTGTGTATTGCTCAGCTCATGGTTATGCCAGATGATAGAGATAAGTTGAAGTATTTTAGTAAGTTGCTTAAAGACCCCTTTACATCTGTTTCCAACGGCCGTTTACTCATAGTATAACTTCTGGGAAGTAGGGTTTCGCACCGTGACACAGTCAACGCCAAGAGTGCAAAGTCGTAGTGGTAAGATATCGTAGAGAGGCGATATCGCACCGGCAGAGGAGCTACGGTGCGCGATACTGCGAGCTGAGGGCTTAGCGTTGAGGAGAGGCTAGGTGTCCCGCGATGCGCAGAGATGCGATAAGGTTGGGGATATTGTGAGTAAGTGGAGGTTTTGCGACGCGGGAGGAAACCGTGCGACTTGCGCATGGAGAAGAATCGCAAGGCTAAAAGTGCTGCGAGTAGAAGGGGATGTGCGATGCACAGGTATAGCTGACCTTGCGACTCACAGGAGTAAGAGAAGAAAAGTAGGATGCGCAGAACTTGGTCCAAGACACTTGAGTCTTGGCCAACCCATTAGATTCACTTTGGGTGAGACTTCAGATCGCTTCGCGGTCTGTCGCCGAAAGGGCCAGTGAGTTAGGGGGTGTTGTTGATTGAGTATAGTAAACCCGGGTCTGCCCATGCAATCAATAGTGATCAATACACAGCCAGAGTGTACCATCTTTCTTTTTCACAAACATAGCTGGTGCTCCCCAAGGAGAAACACTTGGCTTGATGTACTTTTTCTCCAACAACTCCTACAACTGCATCTTCAGTTATAGCATCTCTATTGTACTCATCCTGCAGGGTGTCTGGGACACTGGTGCTGCTCCATGCACAAATTCAAAAGTAAAATTAATGTCCGAGAAAGCCCTGGAACTCTATCAGGAAAAAAATTCTTGAATTCCTACAACACATGAAATCCCTCCAAACTAGAAGTATCATTCTCTACTTCCTCCAAAACATGAGTTGCATACACTCTACAACCTTTCCCATAGAACTTCTTTAGTTGCATTGTTGAGGACTGCCTTCCAGAGATCACTTTTGGAATGCCTTTCACAACCTTTAGTTTCCCTTCTTCATCTAAGCACTCAAAAGTCTCATTATAACAATCAATCTTTGCTCTATGTATGCTTCCAACCAATCCATTCCAATGAGGACATCATAGGATCCAAGTGGTAAAACATTCAAATCTACACAGGTGACTAACCCATCCATGACAATGGACATTTCTTTACCACCTCACTGACCTTCTTCTTGGTTCCAGTGGCTAGTTGGACTAACCATGATATTATATTCTTTGCCTCCTTCAAATTGCACATCTCAACAAGTCTAGGGGTGATGTAGTTGTGAGTGGATCGAGTGTCAATCAAAACAAAAACAGACTGCTCAGCAATCGCATCCTCAACTTCCACCATGGTTGATCTATGACCTTCTTGGTGGTCTTCTAACACTGCACAAATTTTAGGAATGGTCCCTGCTATCTGACCCATAGTTTCAACTTCTTGAGTGTTGGGGACTTGACCTTCATTCCCATTTTCAAGTGGAAAATTCCTACGTATATGGGGTCCTCCACATTTCCAACATTGGATAGGTTTCCTTGGCTTTTCCCTCATCACTCTAAATAACTCAATCACAACTTGGGATGACTGCCTTTGTTGCTTTAGGAGGTGAGAAGGTTTAAAACCTTTCTTCCTTGGGTTAAGCTTCTCATTCTTCTTGTCAGAATTTCTCCCACTCCCTTCTATCTCTATTAACTGATCTCTAGAGTTTATCTGCCTTTGGAGGTCTTCCATACTCTTGATCGTCCTTTTATTTCCCTCTCTACAACTCTGCAACTCTACCCTCATGCTTCTTATGGTAGTTGTAGCATCTGGGGAACTCTCTTGCTCCCTCTTTCCATCAACTTCAGTTTCATTTTCTTGGATTTTGTAAGCTAGACTTACATACCCTTCCCCATCTGGACAATCCTGCACAAATGGGGTCCTCCACGTCTCCAACATTGGAGTGGCTTTTTGTTCTCTTGTGGATCTCTTGGATTTTTCCCCATAGCATCTTCCCCGTTTCCACAGGGATCCTGTGCATCATCCATGTTGTTAATCTTCTTGGCGCTAATCTTCTTTGACCTTCTTGGTCGAACCAAGACCAAATTTTCAATCTACACTATGACTCTGCAAAATGTGTTAACAACATTATTTGTTAGACAATCTCAGAAATTCAAAAAATTACTTACCAACTGCTTATTGCAGGCCTGAACGGTCAAGATCGTAGTAGAATCCATATGTACTGTCACGGTGCATTTTATCGAGTTGGCTAAGTTTAGCAAATCTGCTAAATAGCACTCTTTCTCATTGTAGTTTTCTTTTTGCAACTAATTACCTTGGCATATTTATTCCAATGTTGCAAGAAACAACTCTATTAAACCACAAACTGGGTGTTCTTTTCCATTTCAACTGTTCAACTTGGCCCATTTAGTCCCTAGTGCTGTAACGTTTTCTTTGATACCATATTGTAACGTCCCCATACCCAATAATGCAGATAAGTTAAAATTTATCTTCAAGAACACTTGTTCTCTTTTCAAACACCGGGCATGGACGTTAACTCACTCTTCCATTTTCATTCTCAAGCTTAAGAACCCCTCTACATTACTGTAACAATCATTACGCCCTTGACACATCCCTTCTGTGACCAAAATGAACATTTTCGCACTGGACCTGTCTTTCCGTAGTTTTCGTTCTGCACTTCACTTTCTGCCCTTCTGACCTCGAAAGTCAAAAATCAGAAACATAATGTGTGACAGGGACATACAAACACTCTTCTGCCTTCCGCACTTTTGCTTTCTGCCTTCTGCACTTCCGCTTTCCGCCTTCTGCACCTCGGAACTCAAAAATCAGAAACTCAAGTGTGCGACAGAACATTCAATGGCCTTTCTGCCTTCCTCCCGCACTTCCACTTTCCACCATTCGCACTTCGAAACTCGAAAATCAAAAACATAACTCTCGATGTAATCCTTCAATCATCATTCCGCCTTCCGCCCTTCTACCGTCCGCACTTCGGAACTCAGAATTCAGAAAACTATCAATGACGGAACCTCTATCTTTGTTTTCACCTTTCCATCCTCAAATGCAGAACTTGGGAATCTGAAGACTAACCCTTTACTTATCCCTTTTTCCGGTTTTCCACCTTCTGCCTTCCGCAGGAGGATCCCGAAACTCGAAAACCCCATTTTTGGCTTTAAATTTTATTCTGATTTCCACCTTTTGCCTTCCACAGGTGGATCCAGAAAGTCGAAAATCCCTCATTCTACTTTGAGTAAAACTTCTTTCTCCCACCTCCCATGTTCCACCTTCCACTACGGATCTCGAGGTGCAGAAACACAATAATTTTCCTTATCTTTTCTCTATTTTTTCACCTTCTGCCTTTCGCCTTCCATAGGAGGATCTCGAAAGTCGAAAAACCCACCTTCTTCATTGTTCAACTTTCCCTTTTCCGATTTCCACCTTCCGCAGGCGAATTCCAAGGGGTGGAAACATTAAGTCAGATGCATTCTGACCTCTGTAACAAGGTTCTGGCCTCCATGAACTTGGGAAAATGCATCACAGAAACACATGACATGTATAGAAGTCTAATGCAGGAAAATATAATAGAAGTAAACTTCTACTTAGCCATCAGAAAGCATTCAACATTATCATAATAAATCATAAGTTAATTCATGGTATCAACAAGCATAACAAAGATACTCATCTTCCTCTATAACAGGATTCTAGCCTCCATGAACTTATACAAATGCATTACATAAAACACAAGTAAACCTCTACTTGATCATCAACAAGCATTCATCATATTCATAAGCATTCTTCATAACCAATATGGCCATTCATAAGCAAAAACATTGCATAAATAGGGTAACATAGATACTTATCTTGATGATTAAGCTGTCTCGTAACTAGCTATGTTGCTACAATGTTCCACCCAACCATAGGCCAGTGTGTTCATTAATATCTCAACACATTGTCACCCCTAAGTTGGGCATGATTTCCACAAGTTAATAAGGAACAACAGGATTACACACATCCAACACACATCAGAACTCAGTCAAACCAACTAACAGTTGGGATTATCAGGATGTTGAGGAAATGGATAGGTAGAAGTGCTAGGCTAATGAGCTCATCCCCAGAGCTAAGGATACCTACACTAGATCTGGCTTGGTCTCAAGAACTCCACCTGACCCTACACAAGGAAGTATTCATTTCTCCTCTTATACAGTCCTTCAGGCCATAGCTTCCCTCTAGTGCTCACGCGGGTGCGCAGGCCGGATTTACCAGCCCCCCTTTGATCTTTTTGTGTGGTTCCTCTCTTTACTAGACTTATCAGCTAATTCTGGCCCTCCTCCATTTCTAAAACTTCAAACCAAAATAAGGATGCACTACACAACAATCCTCAAAGAAAACACAACCATATAGGCTTCACTCTATAACACAGAGAAATCATTGCGAAACCACTTGTCCGCGGTTCTAGCCAGCAGAACAATACACTATCGTGAGTTAACAAACAACCCGCACATAGAAAAATTATCAAAACAATCTTTCCCTCAACATCATGCTCATAATAACTGAATGAATAAGCACCAATGAACAAAAACCATGGTTCTGCAACATAGGTGAATGCACTGCGTGCATTAACAGAGAACGACTCTTTTTCCCTTTTCTCCCAGGCTTCCCCCAACATCGTGTATTCCCCAACGCCCCAATGCCCAGCGCGACTTAGGGATAAGAGGATGGACACGCGTTCCCATGCGACGGGTTTACTTGCTGTAGAAGCAAGAACGCAGCCTCCCAAACTGCAAACCTTCATACTTGCAGGCTTTCTCATTCAAGCTGTCAGACTGGCATGCCTTTCTCTACCCAAGGCATTAACTGCCTCAACCAACTTCTGGAATAAATTGATGATTGAGGACAGAGGAAAAAAGTGGCTGAGGATTCATGGGTTTCCCCATCGACATCTCGTCACATCCTATTGGCTCAAAGGTTGACTCTCTCCCCACCCTATGCCCTTGTGGAATCATGCCCCAGTCTCTTTCACGTTTGCAGTCCCATAGCTAGCTATGGTTTTATATTAATTTGTACATTTACATGATATATCAAAATATATATATTGTGCCTGACTTAGCACCAAAACCATAGGCATCATCCTTGATCACCTATCCACAAACATCATTCAATGGCAGGGTCTTGGCCTTGAGCTCCTCACCATGATTTTCGTAGAATATTTACATCATGTACAATTGAATACCAAGGAGTCAAAACTGGGGTATTACACTTTTGGTGCAGGCTATTCCAATATAGACTTGCTTTTATCGAATCGACTACTATTCCATTTTCTGAAATGACATGTCCTAAGTCTTAGGCCTATTTTTTATAAAAGTCACACTTACTTAATTTTTCATATAGATGATGTTCCTTTAAGGCTTCCAAAACCTTCCTTAAATGCCCTTCATGCTCCACCTCATTCTTTGAATATACTAGAATATCATCAATAAATACCAACACAAATTTATCCAAGAATTTACTCAACACAGTATTCATCATATCATAAATGTTGCAGGAGAATTTGTTAAACCGAATGGCATTAACAAAAATTCATAGTGTCCATATTGGGTTCGGAATGCAGTTTTATGGATGTCCTCATCTTTAACCCGTACTTGATGGTACCCTGATTTGAGATCAATTTTTGAGTATTTTTGCTCCACCGATCTGGTCAAACAGATAATCTATTCTTGGTAAAGGGTATTTATTTTTAATTGTCATCTTATTCAATTGTCGGTAATCTATGCACATTCTAAAAGTTCAATTCTTCTTTTTAACAAATAACACGGGTGCTCCCCATGGAGATACACTACGCCGAATATATCCCTTGTCTAATAATTCTTGTATCTTCATTCTTAATTCTATCAGTTCTGGAGTAGTCATACGATAGGGAGATCATGATACCAATGTGGAACCTGGCATTAGATCTATGGTAAAATCTAAATATCGTTTAGGTGGTAATCCAGGTATTTTCTCAGGATTACATCCTGAAATTCCTTCAGAATAGGGAACTGTTACATTGTTGTTTTTACTTTTCAGGTTCAATTTCTTTAAATTTGATGGCATACAGCTGACACCATTTCCTAAGACATTTTTTTGATTGTACTGCAGAAATTTGTTGTGTAGATATAGGTCTGTAAATTCCTTTTACTGTATGAATTTTTCCTTCCTCATCCATGCAATCAAAACTTTTATGTAAACAATCAATAATGGCTCTATGAGCTTCTAACCAATCCATACCTATCAAAATATCGTACGATCCTAACGAAACTATGTTTAGATTTACTGTGGTATCCAAACCATTGAAACTTAATCTGCAATCCTTAACTATTTCAGTAACTTTCCTTTTAATTCCTGTCGCTAACTGTACTAACCATGCATTCTTTTTTTTTCCTTACTAAGTTTACATTTTTCAATTATTCTTGGTGCAATGTAACTTAGACTAGATCCTGAATCGATAAGTATAGAAATAGATATATTTGAGATTTTACCTTCTACTTCCAGCATAGTTGATTGATGGTCCGCCTGTCTTTCTTCCAAAACAACATTTATTGTAGGTATGTTCCTAGCTATGTCATTGGCAGTGGTAGCTTCCTGTACCATACTTATAGGAGCCATTTTCTTGCTGGAATTATGAGGACAATTCCTGTACATATGAGGCCCATTACAACCCAAACATTTAACCTCTTTCGCAGTGTTATTCCGCCCACCATTGGAAGTTCCAATACCCTTTATACCACTGCTAGTAGTTGTTTCTGGTTTATTGTAATTATTATTAGTATGACTTCTTGTTCATTTCCTAAAAGGAGAAGGTTTAAATCCCTTTTTATGTTGATCCATCTTCTCTTTTTTTTCCAACTTCTAGTTAATTCTGATCTTTGTTTGAACAAATGGTAATGGAATTTGTCTTTTCTAATTTCCTCATCCATGGTCTTATGCATTTCAAACTTAATCTTTTCCCTATATGTTGGGGGAAAACAACTGATAAACCTATAAACCTTAGCTTTTTCATTCCTCAAATAAGGTACATAGCGTTGTAAATTTACACACTTGGTTACAAATTCTTCCATGGTTAATGTTCCTAGTCGTAGATCATTCAATTCTTTGGATTTCTCATCATAGTACTGTTCTGACATATATTTCTTTTTAAATAACTTTTATTTTAATTTTTCGACTCAACTCTTTACTGCATATGTTATTTACACTTTTGGCCTCCTTCCACCACAGGGCAGCTTTTCCGCTCAGCCGAAAGATTGCTAAGCATGCTCTCAAATTATCATCATATCTATATACCTTAAAATACCTTTTAATATTGAGTAACCAAGCTTCAACTACCTCTTCTGATTTTCCATCAAATGTCAGTAGTCTTAACTTTTGAAATTCTCCTTGCATTTCTACTGGCTGTTCTTTTTTTTTTTCAACTTTCATGTTCTTATCTTTCTTTAGGCCTTGGATGATCACAGGGATATTTTATGTAGTTTCTTCACTAATGTCACCTTGTACTGCACCTTTTCTCTTTTTTCCAGTACTACAAGAGTTTTGACCATTATTCGTTTGTGGCTCTATCAATATTTTGAGAATAAGTTCATTTATCTCTTTTTGATATGATTTAGCATTTATTAATTTAAGGTTATCTACCTTAATACTTTCCATATCTTCTTTCAAACTCCTCATCGTCTCTAGCATCTCTGACTACATATATGCATTACATTTTTCTCCAAGTTCCACAAAGAAACTTGCGTTCTCTAAAGCTGGCATATCTTCTGGTACCTCTTCTTCACCCATGATCCGTTCAGTTTCTTCTGCCATTGTTTCGTCTACATGTAACAATAATTATTCTTTTGTTATTTACAGATATCTATAATAAATATTCTTAAGTGTTTTATAGGTATTAACTACGCAGCGTCCCAATAGGTCATAATTTTGTAACCTTGCTCTAATATCATTTTGTAACAAACCCGAATTAATGTACAACATTTACCAATTTTTTTTCTTTTAAAATAAAATATTCACATACTGATTTTTAACTTTAAGAGATTGCTATTTGCGCCAACTCTTGGCTTGAGAACTTAAACCCTTGCTTAAAGTATTATTTTCTACACACCAAGGTTTTGTTTACAGAAAGACTCCTTAAAATAAGGTATGGAAAATGCTACCTTACTTTAAGTATAAAACTCATTTAGCCATATGGCTAAATACTCTTTTTCTTGCAGGTACTTTGACCATCCTAGTGCTAAACAAATAGTGTTTCCTCCTTGGTACCAAAAACAACTAGGGCAAGGGAACACTACCGCACCCAAACTATAGTACCAAGGTAGAACGATAGAAATTTAAAGGATAAACATTATAATTTTGATTCTGGCGTGGGATACAACTGGAAAGCATAATGCTTGAGTTGACTTTTAATATGGTTTCATGTATTATTTCCCTCTGTAAAATGGTGAGCTCTCATTTGGTCTTTTAGCCATGACTCGGATCTGCTATGAAACTGTTGAGAATAAAGAACTGAGGTTGCTCCAAAATAGCAGAGTTCTAGTGAATGAGAAGGGAAACTTGACCATCTCTGCCATAGTTATAATGTATGGAGCTAGTTACCCTCTCAAACACCCGAAGAAAAAAACCAGCTTGCACACCCAGTTGAACTCTAATTCTCCTTGGTATTTCACTACGCTCACACTAAGTAATTATGTACATTATGAGTTAGTTTATTTATTACTTGGCTATGACACAAGTTCACATAGAAATTATCAACTCTTCCAAATTGTGGATGCAGGTTCGACCGTCAACGTTAAGGGATCCAGTATCAAAGGTGAGGTTTATATTTAACTTTAGTTCTCTTCCCAGCCTGCGTTTTTGAAGGGAATTTTTTTGGGGTTCTGCTGTCATTTGTTAAATTGCATACGCAGTGGTGGCTACCTTGTATAGCCGAGTTTTACTTTGGTTTGTCCGCTTGAAGAAATTTTGAGCCAGGGTTTAAGTTCTTAAGCCTTGCGGCTGTAGCATTCATGGTAACCCCCAGAATGCTTAAACTAAATATTTTTAAAGGCATTCGATGCCATTAGAGTTTGGATTTTTTGTTTAAGTATTCTCTGCACCTTTTTATGAAAAACGTGATATCTTTAAGGTATTAGTTTAGCGTTTTTACTGGCATCTGTATGCAGTAGTCCAATTGTTTTGTTTTACTCTTTCTTTATTTAAAAATGGTTTCCTCTCTTATCATGAATTATATATCTGGTATTTAATAATAGAAATGAATATTGGATTTTGGGTTTTACCTTACCGTAAAATATTGTTAGGGTTTGAACTTATAATTATGTCAAGTTTTATATGCGTACTATAAATTTGTTCAACCATCATTAGGGTTAGGGTTTTTATGCTTATTTTAGGTCATTAATTTAATTAAAACCTCAGTAATGTTTCTTTATTGTATTAACATTTAATGTTCTTGTTTCGAAAACTACATAGAATCTTTCTACTATTATGTAAGAGTATCTTGGTAATACTACCTTATTGAATTTATTTATATTTGCTTTAGCCAATATTTACTGCAACTACTTATTGTTAAGAAAATGGAATAATACCATATTGCATTTCAATGGTTGTAATTACAATACAAACTAACCTAGCATTTATTTACTTTAACCTCTTAAATGCGAATAAAATAGGAATTAATGATACAAAAATAATTTCCATTATGCGCTTGTATAAAAACATAAACTAGGTAATGTCAAAGATACAACTGTAAATAAATGACAATAACCAGATAAAAATATAAACTTCAGTTCATGGATATTTAGAAATATAGATGGAATAATATCAAAGTTATCTCCAGAGCTATAACTAAAAAAGAAATAGGAATTTGTTTTAAAGAAACCTATCTGTAAAATCTTGAAATAGTAGTGTCAATAACTACACACCACCCTGCTAGTGGAACCTTGTAGTAAACAAGTTTGTTTGGTTCCACCCCCTTGCCCAGATCCTTGGGTTTAAAATAGTTATTCTGCAGCATCAAGTTGCCACCAGTATCTAAAAAGAATAAGTTATTACAAAACCTAGCATTCTCTTATGATTCACTGGTAGTATGGTACAAAGCCTAACATATGCAAGATTCTCACTGGTAGCTCTGTGCTAATTTACAAATTCATTGTAGATCCTTCACCAAAAGTGGTCCCTAGCAACTCTCTTTCAAATTACTTTTCTTCATAATGCCCTCTTTTCCTTGCCTAGGAATTTTTATAGAAAAATAACCAATTCCTTTTAATACTGGCCACTTGTCTTTGTAGAGAATGGTGTAGGTTTAATAACTGTTTTTAAACCCAAGTTTATGTCAATTTATTTTGTAGCTGTTAAAACTCCCAATTCCAAATTATATTCATATAAAATTTAATTTACTTGTTTCTTTAAAAGTAAATAATAAAATATCTAAAAGTAAATATAGGGTATTACATTTTCCAGGAGACAACAAGTATGATCTTTGACCCCCATAAATCCATTATTTATGTACTAACATGGATCCTAGGATCACTGACTCAATTAAAGATCTAGTTGAGTTTGAGTTTTCTAATATCAATATGAGCGTTCGATAATTGGGATTTTTTATCGAACCGAATGATTATCTCATAAAAGATTGGTATTTGTTGGTCAGCTATGTGGAGAGGAAACTGAACCATTGGTGTAATCAATGGCTCTCCCATGCTAGGAGACTCATACTCCTAAAATTTATTTTAGAAGGTCTACTTGTCTATTGGATCATGATTTGCACACATTCATCGAGGAGTTATAGGCTGCATTCGTAAGATGAGATTTGCATTTCTATGGAGATGTTAAAATGTGAAAAAACCTATCAATGGGTCTCATGGGACAAGATATCCCTCCCCAAACAAATGGGGGGATGGGGACTTAAGCACCATCATTGTTTCTCTACTGCTATAGTTGCAAAGGGGGTCTCGAGGCTAATCACATATGAAGAATGCTGGTGAAAAGTCATTCACCGAAATTATTTGCATCCCCTGACCATCCAGGATTGGATCCATACCACGCAAAAATCATCCAAGAATTCCTCTATCATGTGCCGGAAGGCCATGATTTCTTCATACGATTTAATTGGTGATTGGTTATCATGGGAGGTAGGTAATGGAAGATCCATCAGAATTGGATTGAACTCATGGATAGGAAACTCGAATGCAATGATACTACCAGCCAATATGAGTGTTTATCTTTATGATAGGGGAAATATTTTATTTAATTAGATTCAAGATATTAAATTAACCACTCCTACTCAGCAGCCTTGGTTGAACGCAACCCAGATTGGTTTCATAAGTGTTGATTCTACCATATGGGATGAATAGATACAGAAGTGGAAGGATTGCAAGATTCACATTAAGAATCAGGTTGATGTATTACTATCCACCAAAAATCCTACAAGTGGACACTATAGGACAAATATGAGTTATCAAGTGATAAGGGAATAAGGGGATTGCCCAAGACTGAGATGGTGGCATTCTAGCATCTATAAAATTAAATGTCATCTTAAAAACATACTATTCCTTTGGCTTACATTAGCAAGCAAAATCCATGTATGGGATCATATTTCAAAATTCATGGGAATATGCCTGAGTAGATGTTCCCTTTGTCAATATGCTGAAGAGTCCATACAACATATATTTATTCACTTCCCCTATTTCATAGAGATGTGGAAACATGCATCAATGGCCATAGGTACTAATTTGATTTGGGAGGGACTTGTTTTCAAAGACATAATCAAGAGATAGCTATCTAATCTGTCTACTCATGAGTATTAGGCATTTTCACTGCTCCCAATGTGGGGAGCATCGCTAGCATGCAATAAGATGTTTTTTCGTAATATTTATATCCCCACACAGTATTTTGTTGCAAAAAGCCTTGCAATCCATAGACACTTTCCACTGAATCATAATCCTAAGCAACATATTATCCATCATGTTCCACAAATTGATCTATCCATTCCTTGGTGCTACTTTGACGGAGTTGCACAAGGAAGACCCTGCTAGGGAGACTCCAAAGGAATCATTTATCTATCAGGAAACCATCAATTCAGTCTACCTATGGGCCTTGGTTTGCCATCAAAGTTGTTCTTATGGTCCTCAAACTTGTTATCTTTATCAAATGCAACACTCTACAAGTATTTGAAGACTCCCTATTTGTGATAGACTGGTTATCACATAGCAAAGCTCCTAAGAATATGTATGTCATACCTACCTTCGAGGAAATTGCCAGATTACTATCTCGCTTCTAGAAGATCTCATTCTGCCACATTTCCATATAATGGAATCATTCAGCGAATAAACCATCTAAACAAGGTTTGTTGATATGTGTTGGTACCATCTTAGCATGGGAGAGTAACAACGACACCATTAAAGAGTTGGAACCTAGACCCATATTTGCATAAATCCATCTTTCCCATCTATCATGGGCTATTTTTTGTTTACTGCGACATCATATATAAGCATATCCTATATCACTGTATAGTATTTGAACTTTCTAATAGTATATGATTTTGAAAGCAATATCATACATGATGGTTTAGAAGAACATAAATAGATTAGCATACTAGATGGATATTAGAATAATTGTTTTATCTGTAAAAATACCATATCTAATAAGCAATATGATCTTTAAGTTAATAATAATTCGTGATCTGATTCCTTTTTCTATGAAAATGAAACTTTTTTTTCCTTATTATTTCTCACAAGTATCAATGTTATATCTTCCTATGACAAAATAATACATTAAAAATATAATAAATATATTATTATTATTATTATTATAAGTATCAATGTTATATCTTCCTATATTATTATTATTATTTTATCAACCACCCATAATAATTTTATCAACCACCCATAAATGAAGAGTGTCATTTTACCAATATCCATAACTAAAATAACAAATTACAAATATGTTGAGATTAAAACAAATAAATATCAATAATTTTGAGGATAGAGCAAACGTTATAAAAAAATTAAAAAATAATATAAATATAATATAATTATCAATAATTTTGAAGGATAAGAAAAGGCTATAAACATTAAAAAAAAAACTAATATAAGAAAGAATTTAACCATAGAAAAGATAAAGATAAATGTTTTTTCTATAAATTCTTATAGAAAAAGTTAAAGGTTTCTCATCGTTATGAATGATAAGTTAAAATGAAAAATAAATCGTTATGACTATGATAGGTTAAAAACAAAATTACATATGTCAATTTTTCAAAATGATAATATGGAATATGGAAAATGTTAAGTGTACATTTTGGGTCCTAAAATATTAAAAGTGATAAATATTGTATTTAAAACTTTGAAAATGCCATACTCTCCATTTACTTTAAGTGATAAATATTTTCCAATTTGGGATGGATAATTTTTCGAAGTGGAGTGTGGATACAAAGACTAATAATTCTGAACCAATCTTGGTCAGAATTGACAGCACAAGATTCTCGTCCTTAGTGCTTTGTATTTCGAGAAGAATTGTTGAAATGTCTCAAAGTTGTTTGGCTAGAGTGCAATGAGTTCATTCTCCAGAATATGGCTTCTAAGCTCATATTTTTTTCCAAACAAAGATTCAAGCTTGTCCCATACTTTCTTCAGAGTTCTAAGTCCCTCAAGGCGGAACAACAAATCCCCAGAGATGTGGATGCACATGAAGCCAAAGCATTCATCTAGCCTATTCAAAAACTTGGATTTCTCAACATACTGTTGGGGCTCAACTTCTCTTTCCATTGTCATCCTAAGCAGGCCTTTGTTGCGCAAGGCTATCTGCATATATTCCCTCCAATGAATGGAATTGAAGGGTGTAAGGATTTTGGGTGAAAGAGGAGTTGAATTCTCCATTTCATTGTATGTTGATCAACAATTCTTCAAAATCTACGTAGGTAACTGCAAAATCATTGCAAAAGAAACTTCAATTCGTAAACATTTGTCAGTTCAAAGCTTTCCACCTCGACATGTGCACTTTTTCAAAGTCTGTCACACCTTGATAGACTTCTCTGGACATAATCCAGAGGGAGCAATGCTATGATTCTAGGAATTGTGTGGAAACTCAGCTGCTTTTGGTGCAAGCATGGAGGTCTCAGAGGTTTGTTGTTGGCCTGAACATAGGCTCTGGTACCATGTTAAATTTCATGAACCATAGATCTACAAGCCAAAATGAGATCTATCTAAAGAGAAGTATGCATTGGAATTATCAAATCAATGTAAACTGAACAACGGATTCATGACATCAATTTCACACAAATCGGACAAGTATTGCTCAGATTATCATAAAATTAATTTTCATTAATTAACAAGTAATACAATGGTAGTAGAATAAGTAGAATTTGAATGCTAAAGATAGGATTCAAATCTACTAGCTCTAACTAACTAATTAGCTAATTCAGTGTGGAAAAATCACAGCTGGAGCTCACTAGTCTAACTCCAGATGACTAAAATAGTCTACAATCAGTTAACTGATGAGGTAGGTGGAAAAAAGGCACCATAATCCCTACATGCATGCAAAACTGGCACTAGGATAACTAGTTGTGATCTAACTGATAGTAACTGGAGCATAACTGAGCATGACTAATTACCTACCATAGGCAACTGAAGGTGACTGCTGGTGGTACTCAGAGTGGGTTCCTATAATGTAGGGATTGGTCCCTGGGGCGCATAAACTCATGCATGCAGATGCAATAAGTGGCAGATAACCCCTAGGTGTGTCCCCATACTCTAGTATAGTGATAATAACCTCCCAAATTAGGAAAAATGACCAAATAGACTATGTTGGATAAAGGAGGAATAGTTAATCCTAACAAAACCTTGGAGAACTAAATTTATGTTAGAAAAATAGATAATAAAAAAAGATACATTAAATAAAATGCTTAGAGTGACGAGGAATAGATTAATGACGAGAATGATTGATATGATGGGTCAAGAGTTTCCAATAATGGCTTAGATTATAACCATCCTCTATATTAATGTTATAAGGATGTTTTTCAATTTCGAGAGCTTCTCTAATAAGTCTAGATGAGTACTGAGTTGTGGAGGCTAGAATTTTTGTTTGATCAAAGTGACTATGGTGTTTGGAGTAGAAGGAATGCTCCCCAATAGAATATTTGTTTAGACGATTGTGATTGGTATCTATGATATGTTGTTTAAGATGGGTTTGGATGGATTACCAGTTTGTCCAATGTAGCTTTTCCACATAAGCAAGGAATTTGGTAGACGCCTTCAGATAGAAAGAGCTTATATTTATATTTTACTCTCCTAGAAAGTTGTTTAAGTGTGTTAAGGGATTTAAATATTGTTTTGATGTTCTTTTTAATTAAAATTTTAGAGATACGATCAGTGACACCATGGATATAAGGAAGATAGATGGCTGACTGGGGCGACGAAGAAGGATTGGGGGGTTTTGTTTTTGGATGAAAGACATGTTGAATTTTTTTTTTTATGAGGCATCGAGGGAAGCCATTGGACATGAGGCATTTGGTAAGGTGGGATTTTTCTTGGATAAGATGTTGGGAATCAGAGATTCGAACAACTCTCATAATTAGAGTTTTGAGAACATAAGTTTTTTGAAAAGGATGGTGATGGGATTGGACGTGAAAATATCAGTGTGGGTGTTTTTTCAATACACTTGATGAGAGAGGGAGCAATTTTTCTATTGGGTGACCAGGACGTTAAGAAAAGGAAGAGAATCAAATTGTTGGATTTCAATGGTGAACTATATGTGAGGAGAAATACTATTTAGATTATTGCAAAAATTATAGAGAGAAGAATGACCATAAAAAATGTATAATTTAATATTATTATTTTACATCTATATTGTTTTTCTTATATATTTATCTACATCTACATGTGTTTTGATATAATTTTCAATGATACTAGCTTGTGTATTCTATTCATTCTCACAAAAAAATATTTTGCAAAGCATTCAGCCTCTTACATTATGTATGATCCACTACCACTAAGCGGAGTTCCACTTTATTGAACACACTCCTTCATATAAGATGTGCATTTGGAATGATATGAAATTTGATGTTCTAATCACTCATTTGTTTTTAATATGAAAATGGTTTGTTAATCATTTTATTTTATTTTAAAATATTTTTTAATAACCATTTTAACTATGGAATTATTATGCCCCACAACGGATGGCATGAAAGACTTAATGTGTCGTAAGGACATGCCCAATCATAATGTAGGCTGGGAAATGATGGAGAGTCGGGGCTTTTAGGGTTGTCGCTGCACGATCTGGTCTAGCATCTTGCAACCACTCTGCTATATGGACACTGTGAACATAATAATAATCTAAGTCATTCATTTTGTAGATATATTTATATTCTTCTTAATATAAATCTTTAAATCTTACAAGAAAAAAAAATTAAAATCATTATGCATGAAAAGAAATTAATTTTTTCAAAAATGAACGATAATAAATATCAAATTAAAATAGATCTATATTAATTATAGATCTCACATTTAGTATATATTAGTATTTTTAAAATAATTAGTATCTATTTTAAACCTCTATGCATTTTGAAAAAAGATATAAACATATTTATGTTTCATATTATATATAAACTTTAATTTAAAACCAATATATAATATTTTATATTTTTTTAAAGTTTCACAAGTTAAGAATTATACAATAAAAATATCTTTCACATAAGATAAATAAATAAGTTAATAACTATAAAGTCATAATAAACAATTGCTTTAATATATTTTTATAAATTTAAATTTTAAATTTATATTAAACATTAACACATAATTAACTATTTTTTAATATTATAAAATAATTCTTTTATTTTTCTAAACATTAATATCTATTTAAATACAATAAAGTAATTATTAAACAAATTAATTCAATTTTATATTTTAACAATCCCAAATTTTCATATTACATTACATAAGCATACCTCACCTTTTCCTTTAAACTCATATGTTTCCCTACAATAACAATTTCATCTTTTCTTCTTAAATTCACGTAATGTTTTTTTGTTTTCATAAATTTGTGTAAATATTTTGTCGTCTAAAAACATGACCTCATCCTTCATATTCACTTGCATTCTTCACATCAGTAATAACCACTCGTCTATATCCCTTTCATATGAATCATATACATATTCACTTGTATTCTTCATATCAATAATGACCACTCCTATTGACTATTCCCTTTCATATGAATCATATTTTTTTACCATTTCTTTTCATCTAAATAATCTTTCCTTAGATTATATTATAATATTATAGATATAATTTGGTAATTTAAAATAAAAAAATTATAATAAAAGATCATATAATTTATTTGTTTTTATTATATATATTGTAAAGTTATAATACGTATATAAATAGAATATTAAAAAGTTTGATAAATATATCTATTTTAAGTATTGTAATTTTGAGTTTTTATTAATTTTTAATAACATTAAAATTATAGAAAAAAACATTTCAAAAACACTAAAAACTAAATTACGATAAAACAAAAACAAATATAAATACCAATAATAAATTTGAAAGTAAAAAAAAAAATCTAACCGTTAAAGTGTACAATAAATTTCAACCGTGCGAAAATGGTTTCTTTATAAACCATTATGAATGATGTTGCTATAAAGCTTAAATTCTACATGCCAATTTCAAAAGCAATACTATGAAAAATGCTAAGTAGTATGTGGAAAACCTTAAAGTGATTTTTTTTTTTTTAAAGATCAAAGTCTCCATCTACCTTATCTAAAATCTTGAAAATGTCATGGTTTTCACCGACCTATCCATCAGAACACGATTTTGAGCAAACACTTGTGTAATAAACAAAGCTCACCCAATAATGTCATGGTTTTCACCTACCTATACCTATCCATTTTGTATAATAATAAACAAAGCTCACCCAATAATATACCATCAAGATGTATAGTCTTAATGTGATATCTCTTCATGTGACTTACTTTTATATTTGATCATTAAAGTTATACCATTCTCTATGAATCCCACAATCTCATTGCAATGCATAACAACAACAAAGTTGTGCATTCTTGAAAAAAAAAAAAATTTATTAGTATTACAAGATGGATTCAAGGGTGGAGGGAGTGAATTTGATAAAGGTTTAATTATTATGTGCTGGGTTCCCAAATAGGCTAAATGGAACAATTCAATGGTTATTATTTTATTAGTATTACAATATGGATTCGAGGGTGGAGGGAGTGAATTTGATAAAGGTTTAATTATTATGTGCTGGGTTGCCAGAGAGGCTAAATGGAACTATTCAATGGTTATTATTTTATTAGTATTACAAGATGGATTCAAGGGTGGAGGGAGTAAATTTGATAAAGGTTTAATTATTATGTGTTGGGTTCCTAGAGAAGCTAAATGGAACTATTCAATGGTTACGAGAGAAGAAGGAAAAAAAAATCTCAAATCTTAGTAATGTGATTTCCAAACCAAATATTTATGAGTTCTCATTATTTTAAGAAACATGTTCAATAAGAAAAAAAACATAATGATTTGTCATCTTTATATTACTCTCGAACCAAATATTTAAGGACTCCATTAAATGAAGAAGCATTTCCCATAAGGAAACACTTGTGTATGTGAATATCTATAAATTTATATGGACATTGTAACAAATAAATATGTTTTTTTTGTAAGGTAGTAGATCTATGTTCTATTAATTAATATAAGAAACAGAGTACAAACTGTCAAAATTCAAAATTTGAGCTTGCCTAAGGGATATGCAACCTAGTCATTAAACAAGAGTTTATATATTTCAGCTCTATCTATGCTCCTCATATTATTAAAAGTGTTCAAACTGAAATTACACCAACATAGATCCATCTAAAAGGGGATCTACTAAGCGTCGAGAGGGAACCAATCTTTCCAGGTGCAAACCCTTTTTAGAGTGGAAATGTTGAGAAAGTGTGTAATGTAATGTTTATGGGTTTAATTTATCTAATTTATGTAGTTATATATATGTGCACTTCTAAATAGTTTAAATCGAATTTGAGTCGACATGTTATTTTTAATAATATTTTATTATTTTTTATAAAGGACACGTGTCAGCTCTAGGATGCGCATGAAAGGTTACACATCTCTCCTTTACTGGTTTGTAGAATGCGCCTCTTCGATGCATTGATAAAAGTTTTGTATACTACTATTATAGACATGGCAATTATGCATAATTTGAATATAGACATGGTTGTTTATAGGCTCAAAAATGACTCACATGAAGAACTTGTCTATTTTTTTCCTTCATCATCTTGGGTTGAAGTGCCTGGGATTGGCTCACTTAGGTTTGTTGTTGATGTTCAGAAGGAAACCATTTTCTTGTTATATATCTGTAAATGCCATTTATAAACTTCTTGTCCAACCTTTTTTCTGGGGCATCCATTTGTTGTTTTGGTTAATTATCTCCTCCATCATAAACACTAGGCCATTCCTTTCATTTGGAGTATCTAAAATAGCTTTGCTAAGCAGTGATTGAGCTGCCACTTGAGACCCACTGTTTTGAAAAATTTTGTTTCCCTTTCTCTAGTGTTTCCAGGGTCATGTGCATACCCTTCCATATTTTCCATTATTTATTCTTCAGGAGTATGATTTTGGTGTAACTATATATCCTCCTCTAGCTCCTCAATTCTTATGTATGTATGCGGGCTAGAGTGGCGTAGAGGTAACATGTGTGGTTTAGCTCAATTTCTTGTTTGATTTGACAATTAAAGACTATGGCCTTTCCCTTGCAAGGGTCTTGGGAAAGTGGGGTTCTTGGAATGTTGGATGACAAAATGAAGCATAGACAAAAAATAAAGGGTGAAGAGGAGACAAGGTAGGGGGTTAAGCCTTTCAGTAAGGGGAGAGGAGACCCTCTTCTACTGAACAAGTAAAAAAGACTTGGTCACAGCTAGAGACTCGAGAAGGAGTGGCAACCTCCTTGGATACAAATGATGGCTAGCATACCAGAGCATAAACAAACCATACACAGAAACAAAGCGTGAGAAGGGGGGTTTAAAAATGATGCAATCCCCAGTAGACCAGAAGAAAATAGGACCTTGAAAACACCTAGGCAATAAGCTACTACAGTGTGAATTGACAATCAAATTTCCTAAAGCTGGTGCCCTTAGCTTCTCATGATGTCACAACCAATTGATGGAATAACTAAGAACATTGAATATCTTGGCCAATAGAAACTTTGTATCATTTACTCGCTTGAGGTTGATCCTATTCACGCATGTGAGCCAATAGGAGTAGTTATTCTCGATGTACAAATTCTCTAGGAGTAGAGTTATCTCCATGATTTCCTAATCAAGCAGACCATATAAGCGATCTATCACATGCTCCATTAGAGCCAAAGGTGGTCGATGATGTCTTGTTTTCATGCTAGAGGGTGGTGAGGTGAGATGTGTATCAAGAGGAGGACAAACAAATAGCAAAGGTCATGTCCTCTCCTCGAGATGATACACCCATCCTCTCATATTCTATCTTACTTGCAATCACTTGATTTGGGAAACAAATAAATATAATAAAAAACAATATCGTATATATTTATAAAATAAAATAAAATAAATCAAACTTTTTCATAAAAATAAACAAATATATCTTTATATAAACGTATTTAAATTATTTAAATATTTTTCCATAAATATTTTAAAACTAAATCTTTTATTAAAAAAATTGAAAACTCGAAACCAACTCTATCCATTCTTAAAAAAATAAAAATTGCAAATGAGTGGGTGTGACACACCAACACTCGGTGGACTTCCATCTTAAGTGACACACTCCTCACTTTAAAATGTGCGTTTGGATGATGCGAATCATTTCTTTTGAAAATAAGTATAATTTGAATAAGGTTAAGATAAGGTTACAAAAGCAATATCTAAATGGAAATGATACCTTCTATTTGTACAAGGGAAATAATACCTTCTCATTTTACATTTTCATTTTCTTTATTATGAACGTTGTTTATATAATAAATTTTATATTTAATAAAATTAATATAAATTTATTTTGTTTTTAACTTATAGGGTTAAATTTTTTTATATTATAAAAATCCAATATATGAAATAAAACTTTTACATTATTAAATAAAATGTTAAAAATAAAAACATTCAGAGTCAAACTTTTTTGGTACTTTGTTATATAAATGAAAAAACATAATAATAATGAGTAAATAATGAATTACACATATCCTTCATATTAGGTTTAGAAAACGCAGCTTGCTGCAACAAGTCCTTGACTCTATAAAAAAAAAAAAAAATATTATAATTAAAAAAATATAATAATAATAATAATATGTATCAAATCCCAATTCATATTTAGTATATATATTTATTATACAATGTAGTAGATAATCATTTTATATTTTGAACTTTTTGGCTACCATCACTTGAATGTAATATAATGGTTGGTCCAATCCTAATTATTTTTGAAATTTCATTTTTTATTGTATAAATGAATTTAGTACACTCAAATACTCATTTTGCCTTTAGATTGTGCAATCTCAATAATTTATATATACAATTTTAGTAATTCTTCTAAAATTTTAACTTAATTTTTAACAAAAATTATAAATAAATAAAAAACCTAAAAAATATCTAAATCATAATATATTTAGATTACTCTTTTATCATGTTATTATTTTTTAAATGACCAACATATACTTTAAATGGAAATATATTTTGAGTAAAATATNATTAGATATCTTCCTCATTATAAAGTGTGAAAAACAACTCTCAACCCATCACTGAAAACCACTTCACTTCTCAACACAATAAATAATAATATAATATATAAATAATAAATAATATATATATATATATATATATATATGCACTTCTAAATAGTTTAAATCTAATTTGAGCCAACATGTTGTCTTTAATAATATCTTGTTATTTTTTATAAAGAACACATGTCAGCGCTAGGATGAGCACGGAAGGTTACACATCTCTCCTTTACTGGGTTGTAGAATGCGCCTCTTTAGCACATTGATAAAAATTTTGCATACTACTATTATAGACATGACAATTATGCATAATACTAATATAGACATGGTTGTTCATAGGCTTAAAAAATATTGACTAGAAGAACTTGTCTATTTTTTGTCTTCATCATCTTGGGTTGAAGTGCCTAGGATTGGCTCACTTGGGTTTGTTGTTGATCTTTAGAAGGAAACTCTTTTCTTGTTATATATCTGTAAATGCCATTTATAAACTTCTTGTTCAGCCTTTTATTTTGGGCATTCGTTTGTTGTTTTGGTTAATTATCTCCTCCGTCATAAACACTATGCCATTCCTTTCATCTTGAGTATCTAAAATAGCTTTGCTAAGCAGTGATTGAGTTTCCACTTGAGAGCCATTGTTTTGAAGTTTTTGTTTCCCTTGCTCTATCGTTTCGAGGGTCATGTGCATACACTTCCATATTTTCCATTATTTCTTCTTAGGGAGTACAGTTTTGGTCTAACTATATGTCCTCCTCTAGCTCCTCAATTATTGTCGGTATGCGGACTAGAGTGGCACACAATTAGAAGGCGTGGTTTAGCTCAATTTCTTGTTTGATTTGACAATTAGAGACCACGTCCTTTCCCTTACGAGGGTCTTAGGAAAGTAGGGTTCTTGGCATGTTGGATGACAAAATGAAGCATAGAAAAGAAAATAAAGAAGGGTGAAGAGGAGACAAGGTAGAGGGGTAAGCCTTTTAGCAAGGGGAGAGGAGACCCTCTATTGCCGCCTTTCACACACCTGGGTTACGTGGCAGAAATCTTCAAGCCACTCAGTGTGTCCTTGGGGGAAAGTCTCGAGTCAAGGCTGTCACCTTGTTCTTGACTCCTCCGTTCAGGCTAACTCCTAACGAAGCTAAGGGGGTAGACCCTATTGAATTACTAAGGCTAATTACTTAGTGTGATGGTGTTATATTAATTAAGTTGTTTAGGAGTTTTGAAATTAACCAGTGGAAACAAAAGATAACAAGATGCAAGATTTAAAGCATATAAGCACAGTAATAACACTCAATATATATATATATAATCGAAAGAATTGATCAAAGTAAATCACCAGTGCCTTAAATGAAGTCAATAGAGAAAATAATGTGCTTGCATGCGCTTGAATGAATGTTTTGCAAATGTCTCTTGGTAGATTTTAAATTAGTGTGGAATGTGAATGAATTAAATTAGGCGAAAAGGAGACTCCATATACACCCGATGGGTACTTGGAGTATGTCCAAAAGTGAACTTTCACAGCTACCCGCAAGGTGTTTGTGGGTTGGAACAGAGTCTCGGAGACTATTGTTCATAACACACCCATCAGGGTGTGACATAGATCGGCACCTCGAGGTCACTTTCCAATTGTTCCCACTCCTTTGGGCATTTTGCCACTGCTTACAGTTCGTTCAAGGTGTTGGATTTTTGCCTGATGGTTTGTCAATTTGGGAGGTGAGGACTAATTAATCTAGTCACTCAAGTGCTTTTGATGCAGCTTGATTGATCGAACAAACCGTAGCCAAGTACAGAGCATACATACTGGAGTCTTCGTTAGTTTTAGTAAATTTTAGAAGAGGTGTGCTTATTAAAAAGAAAACTCTCCAAGAACCTCTTTCGGTTCAAGTGGAACTCAATCGGGGAATCAAGGAGGGGTTGATTTTATTATGATTATCAAACAATGAATAAAAAAAAGGAATCAGAGATATACAACACCGGTTTTGTAATTAGTCCTACCACTCATCTCTTTCCCCTTACGGGTCAATCGGGAAGTCGTGGCGTAAGTAGTATAATTACTTTTGAATTGAAAATATGGAATAATGAAAAATATCATCAAAGTATACAATCCTGCATGTCAATACTAAACTAGAACAGAAAAAAGGGAAAAATGCAAAAAAGTGAAACGGACACGGATCCCCCCTAGGGGGATGGGGAGCGGGCTCGAAAGAGCCAACTCAAAAAATATTTCCTTTTTATTATTATTGGTCACAATATCAGTAACCTCTTGGTCCTTTTACGGGATGAAACCAAGATCTTACAACTTTCCAAAATTTTAAAATTTCAGTCAAAGGGGAGACCCCTGGGGGATTTGAATGCTCCCGAGGACACTTTCGAACAGTAGCTTCTTTTCTTTTATGTTACACCTGCTAAAAACCAACAAGAATGTTAGAATAAAATATGCCCCAAAGCACTTTAAGAGTTCCTTTGGGTCAGCCTACCTTAACTCAAAAAAGACTAAGTTAAAACTAGCTAAACAGGTGAAAAAGGAACCAAGGAAAGCAAGCTTTCCTTGGGATCTTGGATTGCTGTTTGTGCAGCCAATGAAATATGCACTGATTGCTGGATTTAATATTTTTAAAACAGAAAAGGAAATCTAGAGCATGCAACCTACGGATTCTCTTTAACTTGCCATGCAAAAACGAACGATTTCCCTAAGCTAGATCAAGAATGCTTAATGATACTTTTCAGAAATGAGATCTAGACTATGAGCTTTGAAATAGCATATCTACGTAAGTTTTACTTTAATATAACAGATCCAAATGATATCAAAGCTTTCGAACATAGTAACCAGGTAAGAAAATTGATTTTTTGAAGGAGAAATAGAGAGAACGAGTGCTAGAAGCCTGGGAATGTTGGGCTTTCGAGTTTTCTTTAGTGGAACACCGAGGGACTATGTCCTCCAGAAGATCTTGAAGATGAGGAAGATGCAAACCAGCTCAACCTCTTCTACAAGCGAGATCATCTGCAACTTAGAAATCCTTGCACAAACAGATGGTTAAAACATAGGTGATGCTGGAAAAGATAATTGGAAAGCATGCAATTAAACTTAAAATACATGCAACTCCAATAGATCTGAAACAAGCAAACAGTAAGAGCATAAATCAAACTAGAATAAACTCTTACCCTAACAGGAGGGAGCTCTCTCCTTCAAGGCCAACAATTAACCAACAAAAGCAAAGATAAATAGCATAGATTATACCTCATAAGCATTTGATAATCACCATCCACACATGAAGAGCATTACACCATAGATCTTTCCTCCAAAGCTTCTTTATTCCAGAATAATAAACAATAAAAACAGTACAATAGCAACAACACCTCAATCCCAGTTCTAACTAGCTTGGAAGAGGTGATCTGAGCTTTATTTATACAAAAAATAGGAGATCCATCCCAAGGGGGGCGCAAATCCCAAGGAGACAGACCACTACAGCTGAAGGAGAGTCCATTAATGCTGATCTGAAGCTGAACTGAGCTTCCACTGAGCCTACTTGTCAATCGGGAGGTTGATTGAGCTGACACATCAACCCACCCACTGACACATCAATCCACAGAGCTTCCAGGAGAGCCCACACGTGTGGAGGAGAGAGAGAGGGTGCAATTCCCCATAAAGGATGTTGAAGTTCAACTCTGGATCTGTCCAGATCACCTCCTTCAGTCAAGGATTTGTTAGATCCAGTCAATCTGGTTCATATCTGACTGATTTCAATCAAATCGACCGAGAATCCACTGATCTAGGATTTTGGATTTGCGCCATTATTCATCAATTTATTAATTAAAATAGTCAATAAATGAATTTTTGGGGCTTTCTGACCTGAGTGATGGAAAATCACTCAAAACTAGGAAAAAGTGGGTCTATAGGTTTATTGGGTGCTCCTAGCTTGAAAATGAGCACCTACATGACTGAATTTGACTTTCGAACCCACTTTTATTACAAAACCAATTTTCCCAATTAAACTATTAAAAAATAGCCTAAGTTTTGGAAAAGTTAAATTTTAATAAAAAAACACTGAAAAACTTTAAAAAATAAAAAATTTGAAAAACCTAGGGGGACTTAGACATGTTCATATGACTCAACCAGAATGCCTAGCATGTTTATACATTGACACATAGACTCTAATAAAGGCAATAGGCCTAAATGCCAAGCCGACCACCCCAACTTTGGAGGTATTGAGTGAAAAACTCAGAAATTATCGGTCGTTTATTCAACAACCAATAATAACCAAGGGAAAAAACACCCTGGGCTGATCGGATTGACAAATAAAGTCTAAGAGACCAAGTCTTTTACAGACACCGTCATGCTAGAACATTTATTACAATTCCCCCATGGGGTATGAACATGTGATATAGTACAACAAGCACTTCCCAGAAGTACTTCTGAAGGTCTTCTGAAGTTCGAACAAAAAATATTTGTCCGGTTGACTAGGCTCACTTGATAAAAAACCACTAAGTACAACTTAGGTGGTAACACCCTCTTCTATTGAACAAGTCAAAAAGGTCTAGTTTAGCTAGAGACTTGAAAATGAGTGCCAATTTCCTTGGGTACAAATGATGGGTAGCATACTAGAGCATAAACAAACTATACACAAAAACAAAGAGTGAGAAGGGGGGTTTAAAAATGATGCAATCCCCACTAGACCTGAAGAAAATAGGACCTCAACAACACCTAGGCAACAAGCTACTACAGTGTGAATTGGCAGTCAAATTACCTGAAGCTGGCGCCCTTACCTTCTCATGATGTCGCAACCAATTGTTGGAATAACTGAGAACATTGAATATCTCGGCCACTAGAAACTTTGTATCATTTACTCTCTTGAGGTTGATCATGTTCATGTATGTGACCCAATAGGATTAGTTATTCTTTTTATACAATTTCTCTAGGAGTAGAGTAATCTCCATGATTTCCTAATCAAGTAGACCATATACGCGATATATCACATGCTTCATTGGAGCCAAAGGTGGTCGATGATGTCTTGTTTTCATGTGGAAGGGTGGTGAGGTGAGATGTGTATCAAGAGGAGGACGAGCAAATAGCAAAGGTCATGTCCTCTCCTAGAGACGATACACCCATCCTCTCATATTCTATCTTTCTTGCAATCACTTGATTTAGAGAAACAAATAAATATAATGAAAAACAATATCATATATATTTATAAAAATAAAATAAAATAAATCAAACTCATTCATAAAAATAAACAAATATATGTTTATATAAAAATATTTAAACTATTTAAATACTTTTTATAATTTTTTTATTAAAAAAAAATGAAAACTCCAACTCTATCCATTCTTTATAAAAAAAAATATTGCAAATCAGTGAACCTCTTACATTAGGTGTGACCCACCAACACTAGGTGGACTTCCATCTTAAGTGACACACTCCTCACTAAGATGTGCGTTTGGATGATGCGAATCATTTCTTTTGAAAATAAGTATTAATATGAAAGTTCAAAATAACTATAATTTGAATGAGGTTAAGATAATGTTTTAAAAGCAACATTTAAATGGAAATAATATCTTCTCTTTATACAAGGGAAATGATAACTTCTCTTTATACATTTTCATTTTCTTTATTATGAACAATGCTTTTTAATAATTATATATATCAAAAAAATTATAATAAATTTTATATTTAATATAAACTAATATAGATTTATTTATTTTTATTTTATTTTTTGTTTTAAACCACAACGTTAAATTATTTATATTATAAAAATCCAATATATGAAATAGAATCTTCACATTATTAAAAAAAATGTTCAAGATAGAAGCATCTTCATAGATTTCACAATTAAACTTTATATCATATAAACTTTTTTAAATGGCCAATATATACGTATATATACTTAGTGTTAATATATTTTAAGTAAAATATATTAACATTTCATAATATATCTATTACCATTATAAATTTTTAAAGTAAACATCTAAATATCTAAAGAATTAGATATCTCTCTTATTATAAATTTTGAAAAGACAAATCTCAACCCAACGCCGAAAAACACGTTCACTCACTTCACTTCTAAATACAATAAATAATATATGAGAAATATATATAAATAGTGTATAAGAAAGATATATAATTTTTTTTTTGTTTTTTTAAGTTTAACATAAAGATGCCAAGTGACATATAAATTTTTTATAAAATAACATTATAAATTTTTATATCGATAATTTTATCTTTTATAATACAAATTTATTTTAAAATATTTCTTATAAATATATTTTTTAAATAATACTATATAACCTCTAATACATTAAAAACAAATATCTTTAAAATACTATATATATTTATCTCAAAACAAATATATATATAAACTTTCAATATTCAATTTTATATGGTAATACTTTCATTTTTTTTATTACATCACATAAATCTACCATATCCTCTCCTTTTCATCCTTTCTTTTGAATTAATAGGTTTCCATAAAATCATTCTAATGATTCTTTTTGTTTGTTTATTTAGCCTTCATCTTGAGTACTTTTATGTGTCTTCATTATTATATGCTCTCAACAATTCCTTTTTTATCCTAATATGCTTTCTTTTTTTTCCTTATATGCTTTCTCAATACTTTTTTTACCGTATTTAGTACTTACTTGTTATTCGTCGATAATATCTTGTTATTTTCTTATGGATTTAGAAGGGAGATTGTCAAACATTTAGAAGGGAGATTGTCAAACTAAAAGTATTTTTAGAACTTTTTTAGGCAACTACAAATATGATCTTTAACCTTTGTAAATCCATTATTTTTATACTAACATGGATCTTAGGATCACTGACTAAATTAAAGATCTATTTGAGTTTGAGTTTTGTGATATCAATATGAGAATTCGATATCTGGTTTTTTTTTTCAAACCGAATGATTATCTCAGAAAAGATTAGGATTGGTTGGTCAGCTGTGTGGAGAGGAAATTGAGCCACTGGTGTAATCAATGGCTCTCCCATGCTGGCAGACTCATACTCCTAAAATTTGTTTTAGAAGGTGTACTTGTCTATTGGATCATGATTTGCACACATTCCTCGAGGAGTTATGGGATGCATCTGTAAGATGGGCTTTGCATTTCTGTGGACATGTTAAAATGTGAAAAAATCCTATCAATGGGTCTCATTGGAAAAGATATCCCTCCCCAAACAAATGGGGGGATGGGGACTTAAAAGCACCATCATTGTTTCTCTACTGCTCTAGTTGCGAAGGGGGTTTGGAGGCTAATCACATATGATGAACGTTGGTCAAAATTCATTCATTGAAAGTATCTACATCCCCTGAACAACCAGGATTGGATCCATGCCACACACAAATCATCCAAGAATGCCTCTATCATGTGGAAGGCCATGATTTATTCATACGATTTAATTGGTGATTGGTTACCTTGGGAGCTAGGTAATGGAAGATCCATCAGAATTGGATTCGACTCATGGATAGGAAACTCAAATGTGTTCATACTACCACACAATATGAGTGTTTATCTTTATGATATGGGATATATTTTCTTAAATTAGATTCAGGACATCAAATTAACCACTCCTACTCAGTAGGCTTGGTTGAACACAACCCAGATTGGTTTCATAAGTGTTGATTCTATAGTAGGGGATGAATACATACAAAAGTTGAAGGATTGCAAAATTCGTATTAAGAATCAAGTTGATGTATTACTATGGACCAAAAATCCTATAAGTGGACACTATAGGACAAAGGTTGGTTATCAAGTGATCAGGGAATAAGGGGACCGCCCAGGACCGAAATGGTGGCCTTCTAGCATATGGAAAATTAAATGTCCTCTTAAAAACATACTATTCCTTTGGCTTACATTAGCAAGCAAAATCCATGTATGGGATCATATTTCAAAATTCACGGGAATAGGCCTGAGTAGATGTTCCCTTTGTCAATTTGTTGAAGAGTCCATACAAAATATCTTTATTCACTTCCCCTATTTCATAACGATGTGGAAACATGCATCAATGGCCTTAGATACTAGTCTGATTTGGGAGGGACGGGTTTTTGAAGACATAATCAAGAGATGGCTATCCAATCCATCTACACGTGAGTATCGAGCACTTTCACTACTCCTGATGTAGGGAGCATGGATAGCATGCAATAAGATGTTTTTTCATAATATGTATATGCCCACACAAGATTTTGCTGGAAAAGCCTTGCAATCCTAAGACACTTTCCACTGAATCATAATCCTAAGCAACGTATTATCCATCCTGCTCCACAGATTGATCTATCCATTCCTGGGTGCTACTTTGATGGAATTGCACAAGGCAAACCTTGCTATGGATCCTCCAAAGGAATCATTTATTTGTCGTACAACCATCAATTCAGTCTCTTTGTGGGCCTTGGTTTGGCATCCAACAACATGACATATATCAAAGTTGTTCTTATGCTCCTCAAACTTACTATCTTCATCGGATGCAACACTCTACAAGTATTTGGAGACTCCCTATTGGTGATAAACTAGTTATCACATAACAGATCTCCTAAGAATATGTATGTCATACGGTATACCTATCTTCGAGGAAATTGCCAGATTATTATCTCACTTCTAGAAGATCTCATTCTGACACATTTCCAGAGAATGGAACCATTCAACGGAGAAACTATCTAAACAAGGTTTGTTGCTACGTTTTGGTACGATCTCAGCATGGGAGATAACAACGACACCATTAAATAGTTGGACCCTAGACCCATATTTGCATAAATCTATCTTGCCCATCTATCATGGGCTATTTTTTGTATACTGCGGCATCATATATTAGCATATCCTATATTACTGTATAGTATTTGAACTTTCTAATAGTATATGATTTTGGAAGCAATATCATACATAATGGTTTATAAGAATGTAAATAGAATAGTGTACTAGATGGATGCTAGAATGATTGTTTTATCTGTAAAGCTGCCATAGATAATAAACAATATGGCCTTTGAGTTAATAATAATTCGCGATGTGAATTTTTTTTTTCCGTGAAAAGGAAACATTGTTTTTCCTTACCCTTTCTCACTAGTATCAATATTATATCTTCAAAAGACATGAGAGTAAAGGCTATTGCAAAATAATAGACTAAAAATAAAAATATGATAAATATATTTGAGTTGTTTTGAATAATATAATAGTTTTGAGTCTTAAATTATTAACTATTTATTAACCAATAATAATAATAAAATTAATGAAGAGTGTCATTTTAATTATATCAATAACTAAAATTACACATATGTTGATATTAAAACAATATAAATATCAATAATTTTGAAGGATAGAGCAAAGGTCTTGACCTGGTCATTGGCCTACAACATTTTACTTTATCCTGGGCTTTGTTGGCAATGATACATTCCCAAAACATGGTTGTTTTAAATCAGGTGTATTTGGTTGGTATGGACTCAGAACCAGGTTGGGTTACCTTGGAATTTCTTGGACTGTCTAGGGTCTTGGATAAGGAATGGGGTGCTTATACAACTCATCTGTATGCAGCTGGTATTCTTCTTTTGGGGAGTAACGACCGTATGGTTTGGTCTGTTAAAAAATATTATAACGATGTTACAACGAAGCTTTCTTTTCTTTATTTGTTGAAGCAACATTGTTTTAATGAGCTTGATTGGTGGTTTAAAGCTCTCTGGAAGGTTAAAATCCCTAGAAAGATCAAATAATTTATTTGGATCTGTATTAGACACAATGTTTTAACTTGGGATTCTCTACAACAAAGAGGTCTCTCTAGGTCGGGCATATGCTCACTCTATCTTATTGCACTAGAGACGACAAAACACTTGTTTGGAAACTGTGTATTTTTTCAGTAGGTCTGGCAGAAATATTGTTGTGGTTTAAATTGTTATTGGCAATGGAATGCTGGTAGTATTGTGGATAACCTTAAACATTGGTATGAGAAATCCCATAATAATTTTTCTCTTCCGTTGATTCTTATGTGGGAGGTTTGGAAGGTCAGGAATCACCATATTTTCCAGTAGGATGTTGTGGATCTTAGCCGCATTGTTCACTTGGCTAGCACTTCTTTAGAGCTCATTGTTACTTTACCAGTCAAGGAAAAGAACATATTGATCGGTGATCCACCCTACCTGAATTATCCTATGGTTGGCTACTTTGATGGTGCGGCTAAGGATGGTATTTGTGGGGTAGGAAGGGTGCTTAGGCTGGATTTGGAATAGGCTTTTCTGCTTCCTATGGATGCTGGGAGGGAGACAAACACAAGGGCTGAGCTTCTGTCTCTTTGGGGCTTACTATTCTTTGCAAGAAGTCGACAGATATCCAGGCTGCTAGTACTAGGTGACTCCAAGGTTGTTGTAGACTGGGTTACTGAGATACATACTATTCAATTCATCGAACTCTACCATTGGGGTTAAGGGGCTAATCTGACTTTTTTTATTCTCTCCACATTCACCACATCTACAGGGAGTACAACACCTTGGCTAATGATATTTCTAAACAGACTGTGAGGTTTGGGGAAGGCACTATTGTTTGGGAAGAATTTTCGGATGGTGTCTTGATGGATTCTGGACTTTTGAGCATCCACTGATAAATTTTACTATTTATGCCGTTGTTGTTACAGACTTGATCACTGTTTTGGTGAAACCCTCTTTTCAGAAACGATCGTACTTATGTGACTGATCGTCATCAGTTCTACACTTGGTACAAGGGTGGATTTTGGCTATTAGTACTATTTTCTCTTATGTATTAGATATTGATACGAGCAACTTGAAAATCAATAGTAATTTGACTTTATGTAATCTTTTGTTTTTGTTTTACATAATTTTACTAAATATAAAGTTGTCTTTTCCTTTGTGAATTTTTTTTTTTATCAATAATTTTGAAAAATTAAAGCAAAAACTCTAATATATATATATATATAAATAAATTTAACCATGCAAAAAAATAGAGATAAATGTTTTTTCTATAAATTATTAGAAAAAGTTAAAGGTTTCACATCGTTATGAATTATAGGTTAAAAAGAAAAAGAAATGGTTATGAATATGATGGGTTAAAAAGAAAATTACATATTCAATTTTTCAAAACGATAATATGAAATATGGAAAATGTTGAGTGTAGATTTTGGGTAAAGTGATAAATATTGTATTTAAAACTTTGAAAATTTCATAGTCTCCATCTACCCTACCTGAAACTTTGAAATACCATGATTTCCACCTAGCTACCAATCACATCAAGATTTTGGACAAAAACTTGTATAGTAAACAAAGGTCACCCAATAATGGACGAAAACTTGTAGACTAAACAAAGCTCACCCAATAATAAATACATAATGAGCAGAATTTGAATTTGATATATGATTTAAGGTGACTTACTTATATAGTCAGTTGTTATGTCATTCTCCGCAAATCCCACAATCTCACTGTAAATACAAGAATCATAGTTATGTCATTCTCCACGAATCCCACAATCTCATTGTAATTACACGTTGAAATGCACGATTACAAAGTTGTGTGTGCACTTTACAAAAGAAGTCATGTTAAAGTTATTATACACAAAGTCAATTTGATTATGACCACAAAGTGGAGCCAAGGGTAGATGGAGTGGATTTGATAAAGATTTATTCTAAAATTTTATATTATATGTATTATTGAAGTTTCAAATAAGTTGAAAGTTGAAAGTTGAATGATTATGTATATATAAATATAGTAATAAGTTTTGTTTCTTATGTTGTGAGGTGTTTTTTTTTTTTATAGTTGAGTATGAGGGAGATAATGCTGACTTTAATTTTTCTTTTAAAACCAAAAATTATATGTAGTGTTATTGATTAAAATTAAAAGAGTTAATTTTTTGTTGTTGTAAATTTAGATACTAGTTTATTGAAGTAAAATAGTATTACAATAAAAAATACAGTTTAGAGTAGCAATTTTGCAAGTAGAAAGTAGCAGAAAAGAAGTTAAGATCTGTCCTTGAGAGCAATTTAAACCTTTACATACTGAGTGATCCTCCATGTGAGAGGGAAAACAGATCATAGTAACATAAAAATTGTCAATATTAAATATGAAAACTAAGACAAAAAAATACTACTATATTTAGTAGGGAAGTCTAAACCCCAAGAGGCCCAATCAAAAAGAGAGAGAACAGAAGCCATGAAACATGGATTATGGCTTGGAGGGTGGCTCCTCCTCTATTGGAACCCCGAATTCAAATCCTAATTGAGAGTTTCGTTGACTCGTTGCTGAGGAAGCAGGTGGGTTGGAAGACACTTGAACATCGTGTTTGACTGGGCTTCCTCCATCTCTACTGGTAGTTTCTTCGCTGCTGGCATCCTCCTCACTGTTGGAAGGGATTCGTTTGACCGGGAGGGGCTCTGTTTTTCTGTATTCATTCATAATGTCAATGGCAACTTTGTCGTGCTTAGTGCTAGACATGATCCTCTAGGGAGGGGGAGGGGGGGGTTTCAATTTCCATAGGAGTTGTTGATGGGTTCACAGAAGGAGATGCCGATGGATTCATGGAAGGATCCAATGGGTTAAGCTAGGGGCCGGTGGGACGAAGGAGAAGCCGGCCAAAATATTTTTGACCACCTAGTAGTTGCACCTGCGGTCAACCGTTCGGTTTTCCCTTGTGTGAAAACCTGTGAGCTCATCGTCCTAATCGTCGAAGAGCTGACGAAGAGATTCAGGAATTTCCAAGTCATAGCATTTTGTGCTAGCTTGAGCCGTGAAGCTTCTGGCTCGCTCATTAACATTACCATGACCACCTCGACCTCGTCTAGGAGTGGCTCGCAATCTGGGTCACCTCGACATGGTCTGCTCGACTGGAAACGCAAAGTAATGTAGCTTACGTACTGCAACAGAGAGGCTGAGAGCGGGAGGCTGAAGACTATGTTGTTTCTCTGTCGCCTCTGACGTTGCAGGATAGCCAGTCTCCGCAGAATTGAACATGAGTAAACAAATGAGCAGGAAACCCTTAATGAAGGGACACACATATTGAGGCATCATTAAGATGGCATTAACTTTGCAAGGTGGTGCGAGGTACCGGATGACGGTAGGGAGATCGCCTCCCATCATGAGCTTGGAGCTCGTGCCTTCCGTAATAGATGCCATCGCGCGACAGTTAAGGGCAGGGTGAAGTGATGTCGGGGGACAGATGTGTGTCCCAACAGTCACTCCTTGTTGTCTATGTGGCAATGAATCACCCGCATCCGGGGAATTAAAAGAATTAATTAGAATATATGCTTAAATCTAATTTATTTGTTAAATAAGGTTTTTGAAACAAGATGTCAATTCAAAAGCCATTAGATTCATTTACTTACTTTAGTTACCATTTTAAGAGTTAATGTGAAAGGGTAAAATTTATTATTCATGTTATCTCTGGATTTACCATATGGAAAGAGGTGGTGCAAACATTTTCCTAGTCTATAAAAATTGACAAAGTGAAAAAAAGGTTTGCGTCTCAAGGGATTTGATCCCTCTAAGTGCATGATAGAGCTGGAAATAAGATAGATCTATGTTGTTAAACCAACATAGATCCATCTTAAGAGGTGATCTACCAAGTGCAGAGAGGGTTCAAATCTCTCGAGGTGAAAAGTCCTTTTTAGAGTGCACATGTTAAGGGTTTGCACCTCTCCACTGATATCTACCATATTACAATTAAGTAACACAAACTAACTAACACAAACAATATCAACCATACTATGCGCTTTTGATTTCATGTATGACTTGATAGTGGGTAGAGTGAAAATAGAAAAAAATAATTGTAGATTTGTTGATAAAGATTGACGCTTTCCTTTAAAAGTTTGTGCCTCTGTAGAGATTGGAGATGGCTCGTAGGTGCAAGAGAAGAGCTCTACATGTTCGATGATTTCCCTGTTCTTATTCTTGCAGGTATGTGGCTCGCATGTTTATGGCTCGTAGCTTCGTAAGCGTGCACCTTTGTTGATTTCTTTTTCAAATGTTCTTCTACATATCGAGTGTGTGTTTATGGTTGTAATTTATCTAATTTGTGTAGTTTTATATAAATGTAATTTTTAATGTTTTAAATCTAATTTAAGCTGACATGTTATTTTTTCTAATATTTTAATATTTATTATAAAGGACACATATCATCTCCAGAATGAGCATGGAAGGAGTTACACCCCCCCCCCTACTGGTTTGTAGAATGCGCCTCTTCGCACAACAATATTTTTTTTCTAAGGTTGGAAAAACCTATTATAACTTAGTTGTGAAACTCAAGAGAGTACAATGATCACTTGTTATTCGCCAATGTCAGCTGACTAATCACTATTATTCAAGGAAAACCACCACACATAAAATAACTCGGTGGTGGTTCGAAGGGGGCAACCTTCCATGCATGTCCCATGCCTCTAGGTCTTGGGTCGTTAACATGTTTCCTTATGCCTAAGGAAGAGGAGCTCTTAGCCAATTGAAAGTAGTTTTAGGTTTGCTCCAAGACCTAGAGAGTGATTTCAATCCATTATAGTATTCCCAAGATACCGAGTATCCCTTATTCTCCATCATCGTTGAGGCTACATACAGGTAACGTAATATGAAGTATCCACCAAGATTTAGCTCCATAGTCAAATTATGGATATACTCAATTACAATTTTACTTATGCTAAAAAAGGTTTAGATATAGAAGGCACATTTCTACAACCTCGGTGAGGAGGGAAGTGCCTATTTGTCCCATAAAAAAATAACAAAAAAAAGAATACACGTATCAATGTGTTGTAGCATAGTGGAGGTCGGGTGGGGGGGAGTGTTCCCCCCCACCCAAAAAAAAGAGTGCATGCATCATGCTATACCATTGTGGATCCCAAGTGGAGGGAAGTGTCCGTCTATCCCATAAAAATATAAAAAATTAATAATTAATAATTAAAAAAAAATAGAATGCATGCATCGATGTGTTGTAGCATAGTGGTGTGAGGGATGTGTGTTGTAGTTTTTCTTTTCACCAAAATAAATAAAAACTTTCCTTTTTGTTCTTCATATTGAATCAAAGATAAGAAGGACATTACAAATCCAATAGAAACATCTCCAAGGCAGAGATGGGTATTGTACTCAGGGTTATACATACTACCAAATTTTAGACTAAAACCTTATAGAGGTTCATTCTAGCTAGGAAGATGTATATCACCATTACATACAAAGGAGTCATGAAAGCAAAGAAGTTGCACCACCATCCCTCAATGAAAGAGTAAAAAACTAACTCCCCTCTAATTAGTAGAAATTTGCTATCCCAAGGAGAGACTACCTTCAATGTATTCCTCAAAATGTAGATAACCTTCTTCACATAATAATGTCCTTTTGAAAGAGTGTTTGCATTGCATTGTATATCATGTGGATGTGACTAATCTGCAATTCAGCAAGGAAAGTAAGAAACACAAGAATTCTAAAAACCCAATGAAAAGAGAAACACCCTAATATATGTAATATATGTTGTAATTTAATGGTGAAAAGTTTACGAATTCCAACACTATTAGGACCTTGTATAACCAAAATTAGATAAATCTATTCTAATGTTAGAAATTTGATAATACTACTTTTTTTTATAATAACTAAATTATCCATTTAAATGTATACAAGTTCAGTTCACGTGTTTCAAAATTTTAGTCTCATTTATACACCTATATAAATAGGTATACACTTAAACATATAGGTGGGTGTCAGTGATCAAATTTGAAGGGTGGGTCTTAATTTCAATTGGAAGGGCATTAATTCTCTCAGCCCTTCAAAGATGAAGGGAAATATAAATAATTGTCTTTTAATTGACGAGTATAAATTAGCCAAACCTTTTCACCAAAAAAAAAATGCAAAAAACAAATATTGTTTTTCAGCGCTTGTTGTCTAAGTCAATCTCAACACTCCTTTTAAATTGAACCAGAATACTAAAATAAGTTTATTAATGGCTAGATTTGAGAAAGTTATAGGTGTGTATAATTAAGTGCTTGGGGCTCTAAAATTTGTTGTGTTTTGTACCAGTCCACGGTTCACTGAATCGATAGTCATCGATAAGAATTTAAATTATTTAATGAAAACAATTAATGTGTATAACCTCTATTCCTAAAACATTTTCCATGCTGATGCAGGTCACTACCCTCTTTATTGTCTTACCAAAAGGCATGATAATGAGGAAGAAGACCTAAAATTATGGACTTCAC
>LPNX010330286.1:269808-311722 GCA_001517045.1 Pseudotsuga menziesii
ACGTGTCAAATCTCGGTTGATACCGTTAATTAAAGATTTATAAGATAAATTTAATATAAGACTTATAGTTGTATTTTACTCTTTGCGTCTCGACACACTTAATATTTTATGGTTGTTTTTAAGCCATGACCCAATTCATATTATAAGGTGAGGATGTGCAAGCATAATAATCCTTAGTTATGACTATGAGATGAAGATTTAAAGAAAAGAAAAATTTATATAGATGAATAATTTCAAAAGTTAAAAGAAGTGATATAAATTATACCCTTAAAATTCAAATTTTAAATGTTTTTTTAAAGACAATTTTAACTTTACACTTCTGGGAAGGGCGAGAACCCTTTAGAAGGGCTGTGAAGGGTTCAATTTTGAACGCTGCGCTGGGTGTGACGGTTGAATTTCTATAAATAAATATAGGTAGGTGAGATGGAGGAATGAGTTGAAAAATGCAACCATGGATGAACAAGGATCCCAGACGTAAAACGTGCTGCCACGTCAGAGAGTAGGTAAGAGACTTGTACAAACGGGTGGGAACTGTCCAATAGTGACGGCGCCGGTGATTTTGCTGGACGGCCGGCCACCTGACGGCTTCCGGCATTAATGTCGCCAGAAACCCTCCTTCCCACAGTACAGTACAGATTAAGTGATGTGTGTCGGTCTGTTGTCATAATAGTTGACTATGGAAGCCATGCCCGGGTTCTCTGTCAGCAGGTCACGGTGTACCGTGGTCCGTGAGCCACCCACCCCCTAAGATCAGCGGGTAGTCACATAGTGGAGGTGCGAGTAGGGCTTACTAGCGTTTGTCAGGAATGTGTTAGTGCGAGATTTTGTAGGGAAAAAAACGGTAATTTGATAGGTAAAATGTGTTTATGGAGCATTTTGCCTGATCAATATCTACAGAAATCCGTTAAAAACCAAGTAATCCATCAGATTATATTGTTAAAACCCTCAAAATGATTGATGGAATGTTATCGATCCGAAACCCTGCTCCTCGCCTATTCATGTGTTGTGGTGATGGGCAGATTCGAGCAGCCCCCACATCTTCCTCGGCATGCGCAAGAAAGTGGGCTCTGCTTGTTTGTTTGGTGGGACTGGCCATGGCAGGAAGCAAGTAAGGTGTTGATTATGATGTTATCGGTGTTGACTTGCACTCACTTTTTACAATGTTAAGAGTGCTCAAGTGGTCCATTAATGGCGACTATAGTATTGCCATAGATTTTGATGTGATCAGGGCCAGATTAGATTTTAGATTAGATAAGGTTAATCATGATGATGATAGCTCTGCAATAAGCTTCAATCACAAACATTCATTCCCCCCTGGCCCCATATGATGATGCTGCTGCTGCTGCATGCATTTGAAATATGCGTTTTCTTAGTGGGGGTTCAGGAAGTTGGATGGTGGCAGAATATACTTTCTTCTGGGAATTCATTTGTATAGGACGAATGAAAAAGAAGAATTCGTTTTCTAACTCCGGATTGAAGACTCGTATAGTGTTTTCTGGGTCGTTCTGGTGCAAGATTGCAGGATTTGGTCTGTGAATTTTTGTAATTTGTGAACAATTCTGGTACCCAGTTGATAGTTCAGGGAGTTAAATTGGTAGCAGAAGATACACTGCAGAATGGGTCCCGGACCTGATTCTTCATTATACTAGTCCTGCTCCTGCTATGCTATTGGTAATCTTCTAATCTTTTTCTTTGTTGGCTACTCAAGGAAATTCTGTCGATTTTGCTGCTGGTCATGGATGCTGTTGCAAGCGCCATTAATGTCTGAAACACACTGAGGCTATTCTAGTATTCCATATTTGCTCTATTCCCGTTCAATTCTTCTGCGATTTCAGTTTGTGTGCCCATTAACCACATTTGGAATTTCATCAAAACATTGTAATCGAAAACATTTGTCGCCCTTTTAATCCCAACATTTGCATAAAAATGTTCGTCGGCCTTTCTATCCATCTTTCATTTTTGATTCATCACATAGGTGCAATTGTAACATTAACAGTATCATCAAGTACTGGAGAATTGTAGGCATCCTGGCACATCAATACAAAAAAGAGCTGGTGCTGTTATTGGCTGCTGCAAAAGTGTGGCCTCCACTTTGCTATTAGACTACAAGTAGATAAGCATAAGAATGATGTTACCTGTGCCACCCAATTGGAAACTTGTGGCCTATTGTTCTAGTGTGGTCTCTAGGCTTCTATGGTGTACCATATTGCTCTTGAGGTTCTGCTTCTCATGTCAATGGTCTCCTCAATTAAACGATGGTAGTAGCTCACTCTGGAGCCAAACGGACATGCACACATTACTGGACTTCAAGAACAACATATCCAGCTCCAAGCTTTTAAATTGGCAACCAGATACTAATTGCTGTAATTGGGAGGGAGTCACATGCAAAGGTAACAAAGTGATAAAATTATGGCTGCCAGCAAGTGGGCTCAAGGGATCTCTTTCAAGCTCTTTGGGTTCCTTGGATCAACTCATGGAGCTCAATTTTTCTTATAATAATTTAGATGGGGCTGTTCCTAATGAGTTATTGTCTCTACAAAATCTTCAAGTGCTAGATCTGAGCTTCAACAATTTCTCTGGCCCATTGCCCACTCCGAAAGGACTTTACTCAATCCAATCCATCAATGTTTCAAGCAATTACTTTTCAGAGAGGCTTCCCCACCTCGGCCTTCTTTCAAATCTGGTTGCTCTTAATGTTAGTAATAATTCCTTCGCTGGTCCAATTCCAACAGATATTTGCAGGAATTTGAGCTCAATCAGGATCCTTGATTTCTCGGTGAATAAATTTGAGGGACACCTCGCTGAAGGGCTGCATGAATGTAGGGTACTTGAGGAGCTTGGAGTTGGTTTCAACAACCTCGTGGGATTTCTTCCAAAGGATCTATATAATATATCATCTCTGCGGAAGCTCTCTGCGCCCTTCAACAGGTTTTCAGGAGTACTGAATTCTGATATTGGGTACCTGTCAAATCTCACCATCTTGTCTCTCTATGAAAACAACTTCACAGGAAATCTGCCCCTGGAGCTTGGAAAGCTTGGGAAGCTGGAGCAACTTGTTCTCTATAGCAATCAGTTCAGTGGGTGGCTGCCAATATCTTTATCTCATTGTAACAAATTGCAAGTTATCAACCTGAGAAACAATTGTCTGAGTGGAGAGATCAATCTTGATTTCAGAAGATTTCCTGACCTGATTTCTCTTGATCTCGCTACCAATCAGTTATCAGGTCACCTCCCACCTACTTTATCGACCTGCACAAAGATCAAGTCATTAAGCCTGTCAAAAAACAAACTTGAAGGTCAAATCCCAGAGAGCATGGCATCTCTTAAATCTCTCACTTTTTTCTCCATCTCGAACAATAGCCTGAGAAATATTACAAAAGCCCTTCAGGTTTTTCAGGACTTCAAGAACCTCAGCACTTTGATCCTGTTTAAGAACTTCCATCAGGAGTCCATTCCAGAAGACATCAAGGGCTTCGAAGGGCTTCAGATTCTTGCCCTTGGAAATTGTGCTCTTTCGGGGAAGTTTCCCAGCTGGTTGAAGAATTGTTCAATGTTGCAGGTACTGGACCTTTCCTGGAATAACCTCACTGGAAGCATTCCGCATTGGATAGGCAGTTTCGAGTCTCTATTTTACTTGGATATTGCAAACAATTCCCTATCTGGATTGATTCCTCTTGAACTCACAAAGCTGCCCAGCCTAATATCTAAGAAAAATATCACTGATATAGATCAAACTTCCTTTGAGTTACCACTTATTGTTAAGCACAATGAAAATGCATCTGGACTGCAGTACAACCAGCTGTCCAAGTTTCCCCCTGCCATATACTTGAGCAATAATAAACTCTATGGAAGTATATGGCCAGAATTCGGGTGCATGAAAATGCTTCATATTTTGGAATTAAGAAGCAACAATTTAACAGGGAACATACCAGATGACCTCTCTCATTTAACAAACTTGGAGAGTTTAGATCTCTCAGACAATAGTCTGACTGGAAGAATACCCACAGCTCTTCAGGACCTCACATTCTTGTCAAACTTCAATGTATCCAATAATCATTTGGAAGGACTTATTCCTTCAGGAAGGCAGTTCGATACCTTTCCAAAATCTAGTTTTGAAGGCAACCCTGATCTATATGGACCACCTCTTACTCCCTGCAATCTTAGTTCTTCAAAGCCAGGTCATTATGATATGGGTCTGGCCCAAGTCAAGAGATTGAACAGAAGTGTCATCTTAGGTATAGCAGTAAGCGTTGGAGTTGGTATTGCTCTTTTGCTAGGTGTGCTGCTTTGGAGCCTATCAAGAAGACACATTAAAACTGAGGCAGATGTGGATGAGATACATTACAGCATGTCTCATAGAATCTCTGATGCTATAGGATCTTCTTTGGTGCTTCTATTCCAAAATCATGATATCAAGGACCTGACTGTTGCTGATATCCTGAAAGCCACCAATAATTTTGATCAGGCCAATATCATTGGATGTGGAGGATTTGGATTGGTCTATAAAGCCACCTTGGGGAATGGCACAAAAGTAGCTATCAAAAGACTAACAGGGGATTGTGGTCAGATGGAGCGTGAATTCACAGCAGAAGTGGAAGCTTTGTCAAGAGCTCAACATAAAAATCTTGTATCCTTGCAAGGGTATTGCAGAATTGGGAATTGCAGGTTGCTTATTTACTCCTACATGGAAAATGGGAGTTTGGATTATTGGTTGCATGAAAGGCATGATGGAGGCCCAATGTTGGACTGGCCTACTCGACTAAAAATAGCTCAAGGAGCAAGCAGGGGGTTGGCATATTTGCACAGGATATGTGATCCACACATCATACATCGAGATATCAAATCTAGTAACATTCTCCTAGATGAGCAATTTGAAGCTTATGTTGGAGATTTTGGCCTTTCAAGGTTGATTTTGCCATTTGACACACATGTAACTACAGAATTAGTAGGCACTCTGGGATACATCCCCCCTGAATATGGACAAGCATGGGTAGCTACTCTCAGAGGTGATGTCTACAGTTTGGGGGTTGTTATTCTTGAGTTGCTCACTAGAAGGAGGCCAGTTGAAGTCTGCAAGGCAATGATAAGCAGTGATTTGGTGACATGGGTGCAGCAAATGAGGTCTGAAGGTAAGCAAGAGGAGGTATTTGATCCTTTGCTCCGGGGAAAAGGTGACGAGGATCAAATGTTACAGGTACTGGATGTTGCTTGCATGTGTACTCATCAAAACCAATTTAAAAGACCCACCGTTCAAGAAGTAGTTGCATGGCTTGAGATTGTAGCAGTTGATGGCCAACCGATTAGGAAGCTTGTCCTGTAAAAGGTTAATGATATGCCAAAGTTTTTGCAGTTTTGTTCAAGCATGTACCCTTCCTAAATTACACTGTTGATGAAAACAACACCAACACTCTTTTTTTCAGAAAATATAGACTGCCTCACAAAGGCTATCTGTTGTGCAAAGAATTTCTCCACCAAATCTTATGTAAGCTTTTCCAAGATTTTTTTTGGGGAATATTCTAGTAACACACATATATGCTCATCTTACATTACTGAAAATCTCTCATATTAAGTAATAAAAAGTATATGCTCATCTTACATCACTGAAAATCTCTCATATTAAGTAATAAAAATTACAAACAAGTGATGAAAAGTTTAAATGTTTTTGTTTTATGTTGATAAATAAATTAAATATAATTTTTATAATGTTATTGATGACGGTAGTAGTTAAAGTTCATTGAAACCAATTTCAGCTTAAAGAAACGCCGAGAGGGTGAAAATATTGTGTCTTTTTACAACTGAACATTTTTGACCTAGGTTGGAAGACTGAAAATTACTATTTAATAATAGTTATTTTTGAGATTTTACCTCAAGACTTTTATGACTAAATTTGATTTTCGGAATAAATGTTAACTCTTTTTTTAAGTTGTGTTTCTTGATTGTGATTTCTGATTTCCGAAATTGGGAAGTAGAAATGCATTTGTTATATGTTTGGATCACGAAATCTTATAATTTTCAACAAGGAAATGTCTTTTTCGATTTCAGTTTTGTAAAAATGGTATGTTGTTTACCTGATTTTCGATTTTTCACTTTTCGCTTTTCGGATATCGTTGAGATTGCTTTCGATTTATTTTGTATCTACTTTGCCGATTTTGGAGAATTTAAAATCAGAACTTTCACCTTAAGTAAAATTAAAGGTCTCGTTGTGGTCCTATTAGTTCCATATAAGTCAACAATGGTAATAAATAATTTTTATAAAAATCATACAAAAAGATGCGGAAAGTATAGCTATGTGACTATGTCTGAATAAACAAAATGATAGGCCAAGTCCCAAAATCACAAGCCAACTTAAAGAAGAGGGCGACATTTTAATATGGCCAAACATTGCTGAATATTTAAATCTAAAGCGATGCCATTGAATTATTCAACTTAAATTAAATTACAGAAATTAGGGTTTTATGCAAATCACGATTATAAAAAACTTGAACAATTTGTTCAAGAACAAAATATACACACCCAAGGGATTGAATCAGCTGCATGGGAACTATCGATTTCCGATTTGGACCGGAGATTGTAAGTATCCCTCTCTCTCTCTCTCTCTCTCTCTCCCCCTTTTCCTCTCGCTGCCCCCCACCCTCTCTCTCTCTTTGTCCCTCTTCTCCCCCCCTTCTCTCTCCCTCTCCCTCCCCGACTCTCTCTTGTTGTCGTCCTATTAGTTCCATATAAGTCAACAATGTTAATAAATATTTTTTTAATAATTTTTCGATTTGCCTGTTTTGAACACCAATATTCTATTTTTCGATTAGCGCATTTTCGAATATTCTATGTGTTCAAATCAGGAAATGTCGAAGATAGTATTTCTGAGTTTCGATGTTGGGGTATGCGAAATCGAAAAATGTCGATTTTGAGGTCTTATTTTAACTGTTCGTATTGTTTTTGCATAACTTATTTCTCTGCTAAGTTCGTGCTTATTATAATCTCGGTCTGCGTTATGTTTAATCGTTGTGGCTCAAAATTTGGTGGAGATTTTGGCCTCTAAATTGTTACAATTTGTGGAGACTGATGCTAGCTTGCATATTTTTATGTTAAGAAAGAAACCCGTTTTACCTATGTATTTTTCAATTATCCAAATTACATATTTAATTATTCTAGTTGTTGTTATTGATTACTCTGGTTTGTATCTATTTGAACTATAAACGTTTCAAAATTGCGCGAGGAAACCACAAGTTGTCATTTCCATATTCAGAATCCAAAATTCGACATTTCCATAGTTGAAAATCTATGTTCTATGTTTTCCAATAAGGAACACCAATTGTTTCGATTTTCGATTCCCCAATTTTCGATTTGCCACATTTAGGATGCGAATTTTCAATTTCTGACATTTCGGAATCTAGAAATGCTATAGGTTGAAATAAATCACTGTTCATGTCCCTATTTCCTATTTCTGACATTTCGGATCTCGGAAGTTTTCTATTTTCAAATAAAGAAATGTCGAAGTTCTTATTTTCTATTTCCGGATTTTGGTTGAATTGATGGCTATATGTTCATGAAAAATGTAAATAGTATCAATTAATAGTGTAGTAAATCATAAAGCCAGAATTGGAGAGAAAATGCAGGCTATTGCAGGGAGGAATAGTGAAATACAATACTGACAAAAGTAACTGGCAAAGGTTGACAGCACCGTGTAGCAATAGTGGAATACAATCTTCAATTACCAGTCTCCAAATTGTGATCATTATTTTTTTCTGTGGAATGAAACGGGGCATGTAAAAAAAAAATTGCAATGTAACATAATCATGTGACCAGACTAAAATGGATATGTAAAAAACATAATAATTTGAAATAACATATTTCATTACTCTGGTTGTTGTTATTCATTAACATATATCACAATAAATATATTCTCATAAATATATTTCATTAATCCGATTTTTGACATGTTGGATTTTGTTGTTATTCATTAACATATATCACTATAAATATATTCTCATAAATATATTTCATTAATCTGATTTTCGAGATATCGGATTTCGGAAAATAATATGTTTAGGAATAAGGAAAACCAATATTCCAATTTTCGATTTGCATAATTTTCGATTCTGACAATTCGGATTTCGAATATTGTATGTGTCCAAATCAGAAACTGCACATGTTCCGATTTCGTATTTTTGATATTTGGGATTCTGAAAATCCTCCGTCCTATGTTTTTCATTAAGGAACACCATATTTCCGATATTTTAGATTCCGAAATATCGACTTTTACGTTTTATTTTCACAGTTTGTATTATTTTCGTATAAGCTATTCCTCCGCTAAGTTCATGCCTATTTTAAATTTACTATGTGTGGTTTTTCATCAGTCTCCCTATAAATTTGGGGGAAATTTGGTATCTAAACTTGGTTTAAAACTCAAGAAGGGAGTAAGAATCAATTGAAACACAGGAAGGGTGTTTCACCATCTCATAAGCAACATTTTCAATTAGCCAACATAAGCAATACATGCCACAATATTTTTGCAACAAAGCAAGAGTCACATTCAATTAAAACATAGCAACGTTGCTTCACCATCTAATAAGCAGACTAAATGAAGAACTACGGAATACCTGCAAATTTACCAAGGTTCAAAATCTTATGATGGAAACTTGAAGTGTAAACAAAGTACAATGAAATCAATATAAGCAAAACAAAGGAAAATAGTAAGAAATAGTGGTTACCTGAAGGCCTGTTTATATGTTTAAAGCAAAGGCGGTGTAACAACGAATGGGAGATCATCATAAGATGGGAAAAATTGAAGATATATTCCCATGCTTATCTCAAATGACAGGATTTATTGCATTAATCAAGCAACAATGCATTGATAAAGCATTAATGTGAATGAAGAGACATGGTCAAAATGTCTTTTATCGTCTGAACCAACAGTCAAACAAAAGCACGACCAAATTGACCCCAAACTGAGATTCTAAACACACAAAAGTTGCTACAGAAAATCATAGGCTAAACCCAAATAAACTGAAACTCGCAAAATATTCGCAAGGGCAAGATCTTCGCAAGGGCTATGCCTATGCCAAATTGAGAGAAATGAACTGCAAAATTGTCTGAAAGCCTCTAAAAAAATATCACTATAAATATATTCTCATAAATATATATCATTAATCAGATTTTTGACATGTCAGAATCGGGAAAATACTATGATTTCGAATAAGGAAAATCAATATTCCAATTTTCAATTTGCGCATTTTAAGATTCCGAAAATCCTATGTTCTATGTCCGATTGTAAATTCCGCAAGAACTGAGTTTCTGATTTCCGACATTTTGCATATCGAAAATGCTAAGTGTTTTAATAAAGATGTGCGGATGTACCGGTTTCCTATTTCCGACATTTCGATCTTGGAAGTTTTATATTTTCAAATAAAGAAATGTCAAAGTTTCTATTTCATTATTAAATATATTCTCATAAATAAGGTACTTTGTAAATATATTATCATAAATATATTTCACTAATCCGATTTTCGACATGTCAGATTCTGGAAAATACTATGATTTGGAATAATGAACATCAATATTCCAATTTCAGATTTGCGCATTTTCGATTTTCGACAATGAGGATTCCAAATATTGTACGTGTTCAAATCATAAACTGTGCATATTTTGACTTCCAATTTTCGATTTTGCATTAAGAAACAAGATTTTGAAAATCCTATGTCTTATGTCCGATTGTAAATTCCGCAAGAATCGAGTTTTCGATTTCCGACATTTCGCAAATCAGAAATGCTAAGTGTTCAAATAAAGAAGTGCGCATGTACCGATTTTTTATTTTCGACATTTCGATCTCGGAAGTTTTCTATTATCAAATAAATAAATGTCAAACTTCATATTTCTGTATTGAGACGCTCGTTTATCGAAAACCAGAAAACTTCGATTTTCAAGCTTTATTTTGAGTGTTCGTATTGTACACGATCACTGTATATAATTGGAAACAGTAGCTCATGCTTGTGAAAGATGTTATTTTGAACTCGCTCTGCATTATGTTTAATTGTTCAACCTCAAAATTTGGCCTGGTTGCGCATGTTTTGACTTCCTATTTTCGATATTTTTACAACGAAAGCCTGTAAAAAAGAAAAAATTTCTGAACCCGTGGTAAACGAGTGTAGTGAAAACACGCAAACAAAACCAACTGTCGAAAGAAAACCAACTGTGAACAAGGACCCGGAATCAGGGACCCAATTGAAGTGCACAAAAGTTAAGGACAATCAATCAATCATTAACAATAACACCTGTAACAGGGTTTCAGAACATGTACTTAACTAATCAACTCCATGCCACCTTGTTCCGTCGTTGCCATATCACGGGATAGAAGAACCGAGAAATTTAGCCACAACATGATGTACCTAATATCGCCAAAAAAAATTAAGTGGATTCTGGTGCATATCAAACACATGGTTTGAGCTCTGCAAATAAAATTAAGTGGATATTGGTGGATATATTTAATACAATGTCATTTCATAGTATCCAATATTCCTTCCGTGCAATTAATGATGAAAATTTTGATGACTCTCGGGTTTCCGATATCCGAAGTATCGGAAATAGGAAATCGTAGGTACACCAAATATCCTTAACAAAAACTCCAATTTGCGATTTCGGAAATTGGGATGGCGCATTACCCATAAAATCTCACATATAACTACTATTAAATAGTAATTTATGGTACTCGAAGCTAGATAAAAAAAAGGTTCAATTGTAGAAGGACACAATATTTTTAACCTCTCGATGTTTCTTTGCACCTCTCGGAAATTGGGTATTCTGTTTGGGAAGGTCCCTCAGTCACTGCCAAATTTAGCGGCCTTATCGATGATCCACTGCATTAGTTCAAACATTAAGTCAATAATCAAAATGTTTGCAGCTTCCAAAACATGAAAACGCCCCCACGTTAAGTCAATATTTCAATATTTCTGATTTACAAAATCAAAGGTTCGAATGCGGCAAATATTTCAATCTGGGGATTAAGTTTTTGATCTCCCATAGATTTAATGTTTCTAGGGTTCGTTGATGTACAAGCTAGGAAGGCAAGACTTTAATATGTTCACAACTGGTAAGATCTATGTGCTCAAGCGTGTAGATATTTCCAAGGGTTTCTCTTGACAAAGTTAAATTGCTGCAATAACTTAAATCAAAATATCTAAGTTTCGTTAGATTCCCGAAGGAATATGGAAGCATCTCTAATTTTTGGCATTGTGACAGGTTGAGGTCTTGTAGGTTTGTTAGATTCTTGAAGAAACCTCGCTGAGATCTTATTGTGGTAGAGGAAATATGTAATCCCCGCAAGTGCAATGGCGCCTACAAAAATATATTAATGAAAAGGTACCTACAAAAATGTTAACATGTTCTATTTTTTCTGTTATTCTAAAGATATTAATGAAAAGGTACCTACAAAAATGTTAACATGTTCTATTTTTTCTAAAGAAATCGATGATTTTCATGTACAAGATCTTGAAACTGGCAAAGGTTGATAGCACCGTGTAGCAATAGTGAAATACAATCTTCAATTACCAGTCTCCAAATCGTGATCGTTATTTTTCCTGTGGAATGAAACAGGGCATACAAAAAAAAATTGCAATGTAACATAATCATGTGACCAGACTAAAATGGATATGTAAAAACACAATAATTTGAAATAACATATTTCATTACTCTGGTTGTTGTTATTCATTAACATATATCACTATAAATATATTCTCATACATATATTTCATTAATCCGATTTTCGACATGTCGAATTTTGTTGTTTTTCAGAAGAAAAAAGCATGTCCTTGATATTCATTAAAGAATCAAAAAACATCTAATGTGCCATCCCAATATATGGGGTACAAACATAATGATGGGTCATAAGATAATAACTTCAGAAACATCGTGAATGAATTACAACTCAACAGAGCAGAGAGGGGGCAAGTACATGTGCTGCAATACAAAACCTATCAGTAATAATTTGTCCCTCATAACCATATCTACCGTGAACCAATTAGTGTAGAACAACAATCTAAAAGAGTCTGCTCCAAAACAATCACCAGGGTGCATGAAATGAAGGAGAACATGCTCCAGCACCGGGCTCAAAAGAGCATGAAACTATCCTGAGAGGTCAAATGACCATCAAAAAATTCAGTGTAACATCCCGATCCCGAAGCCAAAGAAAGGGCTTTTGTTGTTATTCATTAACATATATCACTATAAATATTATTTTCATTACTCTGGTTGTTGTTATTCGTTACAATATATCACTATAAATATATTCTCATAAATATATTTCACTAATCCAATTTTCGAGATATCGGATTTCGGAAAATGATATGTTTAGGAATAAGGAAAACCAATATTCCAATTTTTGATTTGCGTATTTTTCGATTCCGACAATTCGGATTTCGAATATTGTATGTGTTCAAATCAGAAACTACACATGTTCTTATATCCTATTTCTAATATTTGAGATTCTTAAAATCCCATGTCCTATGTTTTTCATTAAGGAACACTATATGTTCCGATTTTCGATTCTGCAAGATTCGATTTGCGACATTTCTAATCTCAGTTTTTGATCTTGGAAGAAATGTCCAAGATAGTATTTCCAACTTGCCACATTTCACATCATACCATTTTTTTCGATTTGCCACAATTAGGATGCGGATTTTTTATTTCCGACATTTCGGAATCTGGAAATGCTATGTGTTAAAATAAATAACTGCTCATGTCCCTATTTCCTATTTCCGACATTTTGGATCTTGGAAGTTTTCTATTTTCAAATAAAGAAATTTTGAAGTTCCTATTTCCTATTTCCAGATTTTGGTTGAATTTATGGCTATATGTTCATGAAAAATGTAAATAGCATGAATTAATAGTGCAATAAATCATAAAGCGAGAATTGGAGAGAAAATGTAGGCTATTGCAAGGCGGAATAGTGAAATACAACATTGACAAAGGTAACTGGCAAATGTTGGCAGCACCATGTAGCAATAGTGAAATACAATCTTCAGTTACCATAGTCTCCAAATCGTGATCGTTATTTTTTTCCGTGGAATGAAACAGGGCATGAAAAAAAATTGCAATGTAACATAATCATGTGACCAGACTAAAATGGATATGTAAAAAACAAAATAATTCGCAATAACATATTTCATTACTCTGGTTCTTGTTATTCATTAACATATATCACAATAAATATATTTCATTAATCTAATTTTCGACATGTCGAATTTCAGAAAATAATATGTTTAGGAATAACAAAAACCAATATTCCAATTTTCGATAACTTAAGCGGTGCGTCGTAGCTTTCATGGTTCAAACTGTGATCATGTGTGGGAGTGAGTTTCTTGAAAAAACTTTTGTACTGAAAATCTTGATTTTCCATCTCTTGGAAATCCATATCAATCGAAGCTTCAATGAATTCGACTCTGGCATCGTTGCAGTCAACTTCCGGCCAACTAGATTGTTCTTCTCATTTAATGTCCAACCGACCCCCCAAGGGATAGAAATCCACGAGAACTAATGGAAGGCTCGTTTTAAGCATATCTACCAATGCAGAAAATTCATTCTTCTAGCAACTTGTTTTATAAAAGAGAAGCCTCTGTACCTTGTTGATGGGGATCCAGATCAAATCGAGATTAGAGAGGAACATGCGGCGATTCAGAGTAGGGATGGTCGGAACCACTGCAGAAACTCTCAACAACTCTATGCTTACTTGCCTTTCTGCCATGGCAATGGATTACGACACCTCACAAACAACTCGATTGGAAAAAAAAATGATAATGCTTACCACTTTTGGTTATCATAAAATCCTTTTTATAATGTTCGAGATTTGCAATAGTCAATTGATGGGTGACATCATGGGAACCATATTGTGATATTGGTGGTTTGAATAGTAGCTTGGTTTTAACGATGATTTAGATGTTTTTCAAGTTATTATTCAAAAAAATTGGTTTTTTTACATAATGAATATATATTTATTTATTTATTCATATGTCTGGGTTTTTTTATATAATGAAATTTTCTTTCAAAATAACCAAATTTACAAATAAATATATAAATATTCTTTTATATTTTTTTAAAAACACATTTTCATAAAGTTATTTATTATTATTTAAAAAACATATTCACAATATTAAGATTATTCATATTTATTTATATTAGTCAAATTATTTATTTATTTATTTATTAAATAATATTGATATAAAATACATAACATGCTTTTATAGATTTAAATATATAAAAAATTAGATAAGAAAACAAATTTTTAAATCTATAAAAGCATGTTATTTATTTTATATGCATAATTGTTATTATTATACCATTTAATTATCTCATAGATTTAAGCTTTATTATTCTCTAGTATACCATTATTTTGGACTTCAGCTTTCGAAAATCGGGAAATAAGATAAAAGAAATATGAGAGAGAGACTTTTTCGATACTTCAGATCCCTGAAACCAGAACTGTCATTTCTAATTAATAATTTTGCCTGCTTTCCCTATTCCCAATATTCCGGATGAATGCTTGTTTCTCGATCGCCGATCCAGATTTAGCAGATCGAAAATAACACACATTGCATTATCTATTTAATAAAACTCATTACATTATTATCCACTGTACATTACAAACCCTAAATAGTTTCGGATCCAATATATATTAGAGTGTACCAATAAACATTTGTAATCTTAACTTTAAGATTTGTATATAACATTAAAAAAATGCAAATATTTAAATAATATTTGTATATAACATTAAAAAAACAAAAGAAAATGCAAATGTTTAAGTAATATTTGTATATAACATTAAAAAAACAATAAAAAAATGCAAATCGGGCTGAGCAAATTATTTTTCTCTGTTTCCAATACCGGAAAATTGGAAATAGGAAATAGAAAATCCACAATCTTTAAATAATATTTATATATAATTTAAATTTAAAAAAAAAACTTATTATTTAATATATATATATTGATCAATTAAATAATTTACTTCCACCACCCACTTAAATCATAGTTTGAAACCGAAATTATGATTTCTAGTTAATAATTTTGCCTGCTTCCTTATTCCCAATTTCCGAGTAACATTTGTATATAACATTAAAACAAAATGCAAAAATTTAAATAATATTTGTATATAACATTAAAAAAACAAAACAAAATGCAAATGTTTAAGTAATATTTGTATATAACATTAAAAAAAAAATAGAAAAATGCAAATATTTAAGTAATACCGAGAATAAAAAATCGGGAAGTGAGCAAATTATTTTTCTCTGTTTTCAATAGCCGAAAATGAGAAATAGGAAATAGAAAATCTACTATCTTTAAATAATATTTACATATAATTTTAATTTTAAAAAATATCTTTATAAAATGAAATGACAAACAACCTATTATTTATGATCAATTAAATAATTTACTTCCACCACACACTTAAATCATAGTTTGAAACTGGAATTTCCGAAACTGAAACACCACATCTTTTTCTATTGAATGTTTGTTTCCCATTCAGATTTAGCAAATCGGAAATAGTACACATTACATTATTTATTTAATAAAACTCATTACATTATTATCCAGTGTACATTACAGACCCTAAAAACATTTGTACCAATAAAAATTTGTAATATTAGCTTCTCCAGCTTCCCGATTTATGAATAACATTTGTATATAACATTAAAAAAAACAAAAGAAAATGCAAATGTTTAAGTAATATTTGTATATAACATTAAAAAAACAATAGAAAAATGGAAATATTTAAGTAGTATTTGTACTTAGTAATATTTAAGTAATACCGGGCTTTGAAAATCAGGAAGCAAGTAAATTATTTTTCTCGATTTCCAATACCTGAAAATAGGAAATGGAAAATAGAAAATCGACAATCTTTAAATAATATTTACATATAATTTAAATTAAAAAAAAAAACTTCTTTATAAAATGAAATGACAAACAACCTATTATATATATATATATATATATATATATATATATATATATATCGATCAATTAAATACTTCCACCACCCACTTAAATCATAGATTGAAACCGGAATTGTCATTTCTAGTTAATAATTTTGTTTGCTTTCCCTATTCTAGATTTCCAATATTCCAGTTCTCGGAAATCGGAAACACCACATCTTTTTCGACTTAATGTTTGTTTGCCGATCTCAGATCTCGATTTAACAAATTGAAAATCGTACACATTACATTATTTATTTAATAAAACTCATTACATTATTATCTAGTGTACATTACAAACTCTAAATAGTTTCGTACCAATAAACATTTGTAATATTAGCTTCTCCAGCCAGATTTCTGAGTAACATTTATATATATAATTAAAAAAATGCAAATATTTAAATAATATTTGTATATAACATTAAAAAAATAAAAGAAAATGCAAATGTTTAAGTAATATTTGTATATAACATTAAAAAAACAATAAATTTTTTTAAATATTTAAGTAATATTTATACCTAGTAATATTTAATTTAAGTAATGCCTCGAATCGAAAATGGGGAAGCGAGCAGATTATTTTTCTCGGTTTCCATATATATATTTATTTACATGTGGAAAAGTTTCTCTAAGTGTGGAAAAATAATTCTCCAACTGCCTTAAAGCCCTGTATCAACAGCGTGAAAAAAACAACGAGTTCTGAATTTGATAATTCTTTATTTTGCTTGCCATAAAAAAAAATTGTATATGTGAGTTTTGAATTTGATACTTGTTGCATTAGCCTGCATTTTCTCTCCAGTTCTTTAATCATCGCAAATTGTAGAGGCAGGCCGATAAAAAAGAACGAAGAGCTAGTTTAAAATAAGATGGACTTCGCGGAGGAAGACATTAACTGAAAAGAATACGAACAGACATAATAAATCCTGAGCATTTTCAGAACGTGTACTTAATCGATCAACTCCATGCTGCCTCTTCGGTCCCTACTGGATCACGGGATACAATAACCAGAAAGTTTAATGATTAAATTGGCCAATAATTAGGCGACACATTTTGGGATGTTAATAGTGAGGGAGACGAGGAATCTTTGGGACGGCTTCTTTCATTGAAAAAACGCCTACGACGTAATTATAATTTTTAATATTAATAAAGTATAAATAGTAAATAATTTGTTTCCCTAGTAATACTAAGTAGAATATCTACCAAAAACTTGGAACTATGTAAAACTTCTACACAGTTATCTCTAAAACTCCATTAACAATAAAATAGTTATTTGAAAATATCCATTTGTGTTGGTAATCGAAGTAGTGTGAACAGTATTTCACCACATCATTTTGAACAATAACATATGCACTCTATGATTTGCGAAATCAGAGTACACATCTTGTGGTATCTGGCAGTTTTTTCAGATGTAATAAGAATCTATTTCAGAAGTTGTGTGAGTGGTGGTCAAGATGTTATTTATAAATGTTCATAAATTATTAATGAGATTTTTTTTTCAAAATTGAAAAACCGTAATTTAATATTTATATCTAATCAAAATTACATAAAGTTCAAATACATCATTTCATTGCCAATATATCAAGCAGTGAAGTTCAAATACATCATTTCATTGCCAATACATCAAGCAGTGAAGTAAAAAATTACTATCCTGCAACTCAGCAGAATCCCATTGTTTTCTAGAGCAACAACCAATAATCTAAAAGCTCAATAACATATTAACCCACCAGACATCAAAACATATAGCTCATGATTCTACCAGCTCATCATTTAACAACTCTTCGAAGTGGATAAAGCCATCCATGACACCAATGGTCTTTTTGAAAAGTGAAGCCCATTGATCAAGATTTTTTTTTTCCAGGGGAAAATATTAGTTCCTTGCTATTTCATTGAAATCAAAGAGAACAATTACATCATCAGCATGTGCTGTGTTCATGGGGTAATACATCAACAAGAGTGGCTACAATACTTCAATAAGGCTCATACAGGAGTGAGCATCCATACTGAAGCCCATTGATCAAGCTTAATAGCTTGGAGATATAAAATCCCTAAAACCTAATAAATAATTACCTTGGAATCTTCCAAAATGTTGATTTTGTGAATATTCTATCTAAGAAAAAACCACAAAAGCCCTCAACAAAGCTATAAGTTCAACTCGACTATCAAAACCACAAAAGACCCCAACAAAGCTATAAGTTCAGCTCGACTATCAAAACCACTACCAACACTGAGCCAAAGATTAACATGATGATCTCTTTTGATATTTAATACCATACCTGCTCCACAAAATCCTTTTTGTTTCGGACCACATAAATGTCTTCTTTCAGCTAAGGAAAGAGGAATTATGATCTTCTTCATTATAATATTCATTAAAATAGCTGATAATTTGGGACACCACTTGATAACTAGACATGAAGAATGTTTTGAAATAGAAAAATGTTCCTAGTAATCCGTATAGTCTAAATAATAAATAAAGGAAGTTCCCTTAGAGATGTATTGGAATGGAACCCATTCAAAATGAATCATGAATTTGAACCCTTCCAATAATCTGGGAAATGAAGGATATTCTGAAGATCAGCCCAAATATTTTTGAAGAAACTGCATTGGAAGAAAATATGAGCGACATATTCTTCATTTTCCTTGCATAATATACAAAAGCTCGGTCCTATAAAACTTTTTTTAAGTAAATTATAAATGAGATTAATTTTTCATTTGATGTTTTTATAATAATTTTAAGAACTTACATTGGAGGTGGAGTATTAGCTTCATTATAATTCAATAATAAATAGTTATTTATAATAACTTTAATATTTGTGACATAAATTATTAACAAGTTGGTTAGGTTGTATGAGTAAAGTCGTTCATTATAATGTTGCGTGGGGTAACCTCTTCCCTATTGAACTAGCAAAACACGAGCTAGGTCCATGGATACAACAACACAACCCCTTGGCCTTGGAATAATCTACTTTTGCAGAGATTATAGCATGATCTTGCGTTTTATGTGGTATGGAGGTGAGTACAAAGTGGATGATATTGATGGTGGTATCAAATATCTTGGATATTATATGAAACCTAATCGTTATAGGTCAATGATTGGATGTGGCTTGTAAAGAAAGTTGGGAAAATGATTGGGAATTCGTCTTACAAGTCGCTATCTCTGGGTGGTAGACTTACTTTACTAAGATCTGTGTTGGTTGGGATACTTGTGTATTGGTTTTCATTGGCTAAGATGTCGTTATCAATTCTGCATTTGATTAGACAAAAAATGTTTAATTTCCTATGGTTTGGTTCTATGTCGAGGAGTAAAATGCATCTAATTAGTTGGGATAAAATATCTAAGTCAAAATCAATGGGTGGATGGGATATTAAGAACATATATTGATTCAGTTTGGCATTAAGTATGAAAAGCATGTGGAGAGGACTTTTTGGAACATGTTTATGGTGTGATGTTCTCAAACTAGCCAAATATAAAAAAAAAAACTTGTATCCAATTGGTTTAGGAACCCAGATAAATAAGTTTGAGGGGTATCTAACTTCTGGAATGGTTTTTGAGGGCTCTTCCTTGGATTAGCAGAGGGTCATAATGAAAAATTAGCAATGGGACATTTTTTTTATTGGGGTGGATCTGTATATTGGAGGAGGTGAAGATTATGTACTTTCTTATCCTCTCTTAGAGTATCTTGTAGAATTTGGTTTTTGTACTTTATCACCTATCAAAAGACCCAATTGGTTGGGGAACTTTAACTCCTATTGGTTACTTGTTGAAGTTATGGTTATGGTGGAATATGGGCTAAAGAATGGACAACTTATATTAGCTCTCTTAACAGAGATGGGATTAGGTTGGATGAGGAGGAGGATACAATGGCCTGGTCTTGGAATAACACATCTAAGCATATAAGTGTTAAATCTTCTCATGGTACTATTTTTCAAATGCATTCTCCCTGTGTGAATAAGTGGTGGTACTGTAGACTTCGGAAATGGAAAATGCCTTTAAAACTCAAATGTTTATTTTGGCTTTGTATTGAGAATTGAATTTTGACTTGAGATAACCTATTGAAAAGAGGATGGTACAGGCCTAATATTTGCATTCTTTGTTAAAATGATTGTGAATTTGTTAGCAATATATTTGTACATTGCTCCTTTAATGAAAGGACATGGCGAGATATTTCTAATGAACTACAAATCTCACAAACCTGGGGCTCATCCTCCATTGAAGTGAATTTTGAATAGTGCGTAAGGAACAACTCCTCACAAAAACTTATGCCAATGTTTATATGTTGGGATATTTGAAAATCCAAGAATTTTGCTATATTTGAAGGAAAATCTCAATATAGTTGCATGCAAATACTCCGATTTTATATTGAATGTTTCTATGCGAAGAAAATCAAAATATGAAGATTGCTCAAAGACCCTCCTACTTCATCCTATGCTATGTGCTCTTTTGATGCTGCATCTAAAAAAGGAGTCTGTGGTGCAAGTATGTACTTAAAGATCAATGCTGACCATATTTCCAGACTGTGGATGAGTTGTGGCTTGGGATCAAACATGAGAGCATAATTACTGGCCATATGGGGACTTCTTCAATTTTCTTCTAGAAATGGTATTGCATCGATCTAGGTTCTTGGTGACTCAAAGATCGTTGTAATTTGGAAAAACAAATTGTTAAAATTACAAGTCCTATCTCTTGAGTAGTGGTGTGATAGAATCAAGACACTTACTACTTCTTTTGGGGATATCAATATTTGCCATATTTTTAGAGAATGCAACTATGTTAGATGAACTATCGAAGAAAGCTATTGGAGGGCCTGAGGTTTCCTTATATTTTGAAGAATATGTGGAAAATGCTCTTTCCGCATATGGCTCTATTTTTTTTTGTCCTAGTTTGTCTCGTTTCATTTGTGAGATGATTGTTATTTGATGCCTCAATTTTCTTGGGGATAATATAGCATTTTAATGGTAATCAACACTAGAACTACTTGTACACTTGATGAAGTGGGGATTGTATTGTTTTGTATTATTCTCCCATGGATAGCTATGTTATTGTTGAAGGTAAGCATATGATAGGAGTAAGTTGGAATTCTGTAATGTGTAATTTTTCACTTTGTTTCAATTGAATATCAAGGAACACAATTTTTTTTGCTTGAAAAAAAAGTCATTCATTCTATGCATTGTGATAAAAGCATATTATATTTTTACATGGGTTTGTTTTTTCATGTGAATCTTTCTTGTGTTTTTGTGATTAAAAGCATGTATCAATTCCATTAAATATGAGGGACTTCATCATTTCCACCAAATTGCATCTATGTGTGTAAGGCATCTTTTGTAGAGGGATTTATCTAATATGTTAAGTCTACTTCTCCTTATATTTGCATCCTTTTCTCATCCTTTGCTTGTCTCACAACTTAAGAAACCTTGCAGTCCAACTCTATTCAATGAGAGGGTTACATGTTGGAACAATTAGGTGCCGCCATATGCATGATGCCCATGAGGGACATATTTGGCACATAATCTAGGAGGGCATATCACATGCGAGGGATTCTAGTACCATTCCCCTTTAAGGTCTTTAGTGAGATTCATTTCCATTAATATATAATGTCAATGGAATAAGAATTGATTATTCCAATATGTTGGTGTGGCTCCATTTCCTTACCTTGTGATCGATTGCCAAAATTTAGTGGGTTACTTGAAAGATTTGAAACCTTGCAGATGAGTTCTTGCTTGTATATGTGTTAAATTCATGCATATAATGAGGCCATCTTTAATATGTTATCACACTCTAGTAAGTGAAGCACTCCATGAGGAGATAAGTAAAGTCTTAAGGAGCTAGGCCATGATAGATCTATGCGTTAGGCAGTGTCAATGAAGGGCTCATTATGCATATATGGTGTTTCTCATTGTAGCCTCTTTTAGATTGTGCTTGGGTATTTTTCAAGGAGTGAGTTAATAGGTGAACAAAATCAATCTTTTTGGTGAGTCCTTTTTTTAGGTAAGGTAAAGTTTCACCTTGATTTATTCATTGTTTCCAAAATCTAGCGATTTGGATCATCTTAACATGTGCCAAAACCCTAGAGGGAAACGTTCTATGATCAAAGTTCCCATCAATTAGCTAGCATTATGACTTCTGCCAAAATTCTTGTTGGATTTGGGAGAGAATTACATAAAAAAGAGTTTGTCCACTTAATCACTTCTTACATTTTGCAAGGTTACTGAAGGTTAGCTTGCTTGCTTTCCATGTGCTATATTGAGAAACTTGCACTGCTGATAGTGGATTTTGTTGTTATGTCATGGATTTCTCATATTAGACTAGGGATTTGTCTCAGAGAGACATTGTTGGTACCAGCCCATCTCACATTGGGTTCATTAATTTCATGTATATTACTAACACCTTTCAAAGCACTAATGGCTCCAATACCTTCCTCACATTACCTAAAGACTATATAGAGCTAGACACTTCAGTTAGGGCTTCCCATAAATCTTCATCCCAATGAATGGGTAATCCCAAGAAGTTTCCTTTAAGGATTCACAGTTAAAGAATCCAACAATTACATTCTTCTATATAGTCTTCAACCTTAGTGTTGATGATTAGTTTTGATCGGACCTAGTCTAAGGAAGAACGGGATTGGTTTTACCTTTTCTGAAACTCTAATATGTAGGTTAAACAATGAGGTTCCTCACCACACAAATCTATGATGATCCACCCTTCAGACAAGGGATTTTGTCATCTTAAAACTCATCTTTGAACATGACAAAACAACTATCATTAATAAAGGACCAAAGGTGGAGTTTCCAATGGGTGGGTCTTTGCTGTCCAATTGGGTTTATTAGGCAATATGGCTTCATAATGGTATGATTACATTCTTGGCCTCCAAAAAGGATTCGTTCATCGTGAGGAGCTCGATGATGTTTTAAAATGGTCTTATTACAGTGAAGTCGAAGTTTTGTACACTAAATTGGCATACCAGATTTTGTATGAAGATCGATTTTTTATCCCTTATGGTGGTATAGACCAGTCTGGAAATGGAAAGTTCCCTATAATATAATTCTTTTCATCTGGTTATCATTGGAGAATCGTATACTTTCTTGGGATCATATCTCTAAAAGAGGAATGTGCAAACCAAATATTTGTGTTCTTTGTTGTTGTAATGAAGAATATGCGTTTCATTTATTTGTTACCTACTAGTTTGCAAAGTCTATGTGGTTTTATGTATCGAGGACCTGCAAAATATCTACAAAGCGGGGGTGGAAACTCATTTGTTGAGTGCTTTATAAATTGGAAAAATGTTGGTTGGACCTTCCCAACTTTCTTTGCTGGGAAATATGGAAGTTTAGGAAGAAATTGATTTTTGAAGGTTCAATTTCAAATGCTATTAAGGGAAGCTCCATAGGTATTGCAACTTATAGAGAGTATTCAGGAATCAAAGTTTCCTCCATAAAAGATCCCTCGATGGTTCACCTCGAGCCTTCTCTGATTATGACAAACTTATTGGTTTCTTCGACGACTCATTATAGAATGGTCTCTCAGTTTGTGGTGCGGGTGTTGTTCTATGGTTGGATCACTCAAATATGTTTAAAATGTGGATGTGTTGCAGCTCGGGGTCAAACTCAAAGGGTGAACTTATGGCATTATGGATGCTTCTTTTCTTTACCAAACACCTTCACTTAGAAGGAATTCAGATTTTTGGAGATGCCAAAGTGGTTATAGATTGGGCTACAAACTCATGCATCATCAACATTCTTCATCTATCGACCTGGATGAAAAATATACGTGATCAATGATTTTAAGGGCATCTCTTTCTCTCATGTACACAAATATTTCAATCAGATGTTGGAATCCTTTTCTGGAAGAGCTCTATGTGCGGAGGAAGGCTTCATCTTCAGTGAAAAATTGGTGGATGGCGTACCTATTCTAGAGGGTAGAGTCCAAATTTTCCACTATTAGTTTTTATGTGTGTGTGTGGCTCATAGATGTAATATCTCTTGTTTTCTGGAATTTTGAACTATCCTAGGCCTCTGGGAGTATTGGCTTTGCTGAAGCCTTCTTTTTTATCTACACATGTTTCTTTCATGGCCTGTAAGCTTCTCTTTTGTTGCTGCTGAATCTGAGAACTTTGTCTCTCTTCTCTTATCTATACTTTGTAATTTCTCTCCACTGATTTTTTCTTAGTGAAGAAAAAAAAGGGCCATGGCTTGTGTGGGTAGTTGGCCTCTTTATGATGCCTTGGTAGTTAAGTTTTACTCATGCATTGAGTCCCTGTCTATAGGAATTAGTTAGCCATCGCTAACTATCTTACCCCCTTGAAAGAGATGTTTTGAATTTTGGTAAGTAATTTTAGATGCAAATTCTAAACAATGAAAATATGCGTCCTTGACTGTTGAATTATTGTAACTTTGAAGTGTATTTACTTATTATCCCCGATGTTCCTATTGGGAGAAGCACTAAGAGTCATGAGTAAATTCCCTCCATTATAAGTCGGGTCATTAGCACCCTAATTAATATAATATTAAGTTTTTAGATTCCTCCTAGAGAAGTCGACCTAGTCAATTTTAGTGGGGTCGACTTGTTGAGTGGAAAATCAAATGAACGAAAGAATATAAATAGAAGTCAGGCTCTCCTCATTTTTACACACTCACACTCACTTGTGTAGCACATAAGAGAGAGAGACAGTTGTAGCTGCAAGGAGGAGAAGGATCAGTCTAGGGTTTTATCTTTTATCTTTTGATCATCTATATTGAGGAAGATTTTGCTGGGTTTTTCCCATTAGGGCTTTCCCAGGATAAATCTGTGTTGATCTTGTGATGTTATTTATTTCAATGATCTTTTCTATATGATTTTGTTATGAAATTGAAATTGAATGCTAATAATCTAGCTTAGAATATGGAATCTTAACATGGTATCAGAGCTAACCTAAATAGGATAGCTTTCACAAGGTGAAAAATCCCTCTCTCTCCCCAACAAGAAATTAGGGTTTTGGGAAAAATTTTGTATTTTGAAGAATTGATTGCATGGAAATTTGTGCCATCCTAGAGCGCATCTTCTGAGCCTAGGATCGAATTTTTTAGAGGAGTAGATCTCTCGAAAAGTCAAACCCTAGTTTGACACTGCACCAGAAAACTACAGAAATCCAGTGAACCAGAAAATTGCTAGAAGCTGCAGTGCTAAATCTCGCAAGTCAAGTGCAGAAAAAACTTTGCCAATCTATCATCCAATTCACCCAGGCAGACTCAAGCTCGGAACAAATCCTTCTGGATAAAAATTCAGCTCCCGCTCACTGATGTTAAACAACTTGCTAGTTGAATCAACATAATTTTTGTGTATCGTCAGATCTGTGTCCCCACTAGATCAACGGTGGACTTCAAATTTGGTGAAGCGGATTTCATAAAAAATTTGCGTACATCAAAAGTTTTCTAAAAAACACATCTTCACCCAGCAGAATTGTTGTGCGCCATCGATCTATTTTGACGATCGATATCAACCGTGGATCTTTCAAAGTTACCCATTCTTTAAGCTCATCTACCATGTTCATCCTCTGTAGTCAATCATTCAATTCTTCTAGAAGATCGGTTGAGGTAGTTAATCCCTTGGGAAGTACGAGGTATGGAAGTCGATTTCGTGATTAAGCCAACCTATAGTCTGTGAAATCCTGCACTCTGGGGAAGCTACATTCTTGCTTCTGAAGCAAGTAAGCACATGGATGCGTGTCGGTCTGTCTTTCTCTCCGTCGGGAGAAGGTTTTGTTTTTGTTCTTCGATGATGGTGGAGTCATTCGTTCATGATTGTGTTGTTCACTCTCCTGAGCTGAGGAGCAGGTTATTCTGTAATGTTTCCCTTGTGTTATAGAGTGGTATGCAAACCTGTTTGTCTTTGTTACATAGTGGAGCCTTGTGTTTCTGTGTCTCCTTGTGGTTTGTTGTGTTGTGCACCTTGGTTTTGTGTATGAACTGTATGTGAGACTTAGGAGTGGAAGAGACTCTGAATGGGCTTGATAAAACTAGTGCAGAGAGGAACCTCACAAAACAATAAGAGTGGCTGGTGAATCTTCTATGCACACCTTGAAGAGAACCAGAAGGGAAGGCATATCCCGAGGGATTGTGGAGCAGAGAAGGGGATGCTTCCTTGTGTTGGGTGTGTAGGTATTGTGGATGCGAGTCCAGATAGATCTTGTGGAGGTGTCCCTAGATCGTGAATGAGCCATTAGCTTAGACATTCTTCCTTTCCACTGCCTTAGCAGCTTGATAAACCCAAACATAAATTGGCTTGGCTGGCATCCTGATAAACCCAATTGTATATTGGTTTGGTTGGGCATCCTGATAAACCCAATAAAAAATTGGCTTGGATGAGTAGCCTGATAAACCCAACTGGTAGTTTGCTTGAATGTGTCTTGTTGTGCATTTGGCCATGTGTCATCCTTGGCTGGACAACTCGATAAACACAACTGTGAATGTTGGCTTGGCTGAGTAGCCTAATAAACCCAACAGTGAAATGGCTTGGCTGAGGAGCTTAATAAACCCATATGTTAGCTTGGATGGTCCTTAATGTGAATGTTGGTTTGACTACCTATAGTCTGATAAACCCAATTTTTAGTTGGCTTGGTTGTGTAGCCTGATAAACCCATCAGTGTATTGGCGTGTTTGCCTGCATCATGATAAACTCAATTGTGTATTGGCTTGGCTGGACAGCCTAATAAAACCAACTGAAGGTTGGCTTGACTGTGTGTGATATGATCTGGCTATGTGTGAGTCTGTTGTTCTCTAGTTCCTTGTGGAAGTCATGCCCATCTCGGGGGTGGTAGTTGTGTTGAGAGATTAATGAACTCCATTGGTTGGGTGGAACGTTGCAGCGACATAGCTAGTTGCGGGACAACTTCATCTTCAAAGATAAATATTCTGTTGTATTATTTCTGCAATGTAATTATTTATGAATATGTTGAATATGATGAATGCTTGTTAATGATTTCAGTAGATTTAATTGTTGATTAAATGCTCCTGCATTTGCATCTATATATTCCTTGTATGTTTAAATGCATTTTGCTTACGATCATGGAGGCTAGAAGACTGGTTACAGAGTCAGAATGCATCTGGCTTAAGTGTTTCTGCACCCTGGAATATGACTGCAGAATGAGAAAGGCGGAAGGCAGAAAGAGAAGTTGAAAACAAGGTAGAATGTTGGGTTTTCACCCCCTGTATTCACTTGCGGAAGGTGAAAGGCGAAAGTGGAAAAAGAGGCAAAGTTGGATTTATGATTCTCGAAGTCCGATGTGGAGGGAAGAAGTTGGAAGGTGGAAGTTGAGAAAACATAAAAAGGCCAAGGCAAAAAGTTGGATTTTCGATTCCCAAAGTCCGCTGTGGAGGGAGAAAGTTGGAAAAACGAAAAAATGCTAAGGAAAAAATTTGGATTTCTGAACCCTGAAGTTCAAAGTCCGAGGTCTAAAGTCGGAAGCTGAAAGTCGGGAAACCAAAAGATAAAGCCGTTGTTTCATGGATTTCCGTATTTTGAGGTCGGAAAGAGAGAAATCGAAGAATTAAGTAGTCGTTTCGTGGATTTCCGCATTTCGAGGTCGAAAAGGAAGAAGGTCGGAAGGTGGAAGTCGAAAAGGTCAATTTCAGTGTGAAAACGACTTTTCTGGTTGCAAAGTGGATTTGTAAGCTGTGGAACGACTGTTACAATGGTTTCTAATCCTGAGAATGAATGTAAAAGGATTAACATGACCCATGATTGTGTTCTAAGAAGAGAGAAAGAGAAGAACAAAGGTTCTCTAAGAAATTTTAAATTATTCCACATATCATTCAGGTTTATGGGCATCGGGTACATGGTCATCGAGCTATATCAAAGCAGTGTAGAGTAGCAGGGACGCTACAATGTGGTATCAGAGCAGGATTAGAAGTCGCATTTATTCTTCAAGGTGGGAGGGGACGTGACAAATTCTGACTGGGGATAGAAAGATGGAGTTATGATAGATGGCCAATGAGACAAAGTTGAATTTATTAGTACAACTCTACCAGTTAGATTGAGTAATTGGGTACCCCATTGTTCCATTTTTTTCTTGACTTTTTCAACCACACTCTTGAACCTTCCCAATGCTTGGGGTATCCCTGGGAAGACAGGGATTCTTAAGTAGTTAAAATAATTCAAGTCTTTCTTGGTAGAAAATATGAAAACATCAACAATGTTTTTAAGGCTTTCAACTAATATATTCCATCTATACACATGTTAGTAAACAAGACTGCAGAGCAATAACATATATACATTTAAATCATTAAACAGGATGCAAAACACATTAAACACATTACAGAGAGACACATATATAACGTGGTTCACCCAAACGATGGGCTACGTCCACACAGAAATTGCCAGTCCTTTTATTATAGTCCAGAAAGATGAAGGGATACAACTTGCATAAATACCATTGCACTTCCTCTTCACGCTCTCACAGTCTCTCTCACACAATCACGGAGATTGTTTACAATGCTACAATACAATACAATACCATACACAGTTGTATTACAATGCTTTTCTTTTATAGGGGAAATACCATGGGAAAATACTACGGTTAACCCAATACCATGGATCCGCAAAACTGTTTGCCAACAAACAACCCAAAGTGGGGGAACGAGTGTACAATAAACATAGGGCACAAACACAACTGAATAATATCTCTAGATGTGGAAGATCATGCTCCACAATCAACAATCTCCCACTTGGAGACTGATCCCAACAACTCCACTGCTGCTGCACTTGCTGGACTATGCTCTGGACCTTAGATTTGGAAAATTTCTTATTTCTGCCTTCATTCTTGAAGGCCAACAGAAACCGAGCAGGAACTCAGTTTCTCTTCGGTTACTCCCTTTGTCAACATGTCTGCAGGATTCTGGCTAGTATGTATCTTTTCTAGTTTTAACATTTCTTCATCTAAAACAGATCTTATGAAGTGGTAGTTGAGCTGTGCATGTTTAGTCTTCGAATGAAATGCTGAGTTCTTTGCAATATGAATGGCACTCTGGTTGTAACTGTACAACCTTCTATTCTCCTGCTTCTTACCCAATTCCTCCATGAACCTCTGCAACCAAATCATCTCCTTACTAACCTCTGTAGCAGCAACATACTTTGCTTTCATTGTTGAAAGTGAAACAACCTATTGCACTTTTAAAATCCTACTTAATGTTGTTCTACCCACAGTAAACACATACCCTATGGTGCTCCTCCTACTGTCTTTATCACCAGACATATCTGCATCAACATATCCCTGTAGAACAGTGTCTGAACCTCCAAAACATAATGCATGAGAAGTGGCACCTCTCAAATACCTGATAACACACTATACTTATTTCTAATGCTCTTTTCCTGGATTATTCATATACCTGCTCACAACTCCCACTGCATGTGCAATATCTGGTCTTGTTCACACCATGGCATACATCAAGCTTCCAACCACTGATGAATAGGGATTCCTGGACATGTAATCTATCTCTTCCTGTGTCTCTGGACACATCTCCTTACTTATTTTGAAATGGTTGGGTAAAGGTGCACTAACTGGTTTTGCATTCTGCATTCTAAACCTCCGCAACACCTTTTCTATGTACTCACCTTGAGACAACATCAATTTGTGATTTTTCTTGTCTCTTGTTATTCTCATACCAAGGATTTGCTTTGCAGCACCCAAATCCTTCATCGTAAATGATTTAGCTAGTTTTATTTTGAGCACATTTATATCCTGCATGTTAGACCCTACAACAAGCATCTTATCCACATACAATAACAAGATAATATATCTTCTGTTATCTAGCCTCTTGAAATAAACACATTGGTCAGAATGACATCTATCATAACCTTGTTCTATCATAAACTTATCAAATTTTAAATACCACTGCCTTGGAGCTTGCTTTAGGCCATACAGTCTCTTCTTCAACCTGCAAACCAAATTCTCCTTCCCTTTGACCTCATACCCCTGTGGCTGCTGCATATAAATATCTTCCTCCAAATCCCCATGGAGAAAGGATGTTTTTACATCTAATTGTTCAAGATGCAAATATTCTACCACCACTAGGCTTAAAATATTTCTAATTAAAGTCATTTTAACAACATGAAAAATATTTCATCAAATTCTATACCTTTCTTTTGTGCAAACCCCTTTACAACAAGTCTAGACTTGTACCGCTTCTTTCCTCCATCTTCTTCCTTCAACCTATAAACCCATTTATTCTGAAATTCCCTTTTTCTGTAGGCAACTAAACCAAATCCCAAGTTTGGTTTCTTACCAATGAGTCCATCTCCTCATTCATGCCTTGCTCCCACTTCTTTCTAGTTTCTACTTGAATTGCCTCTTCATAACATTCTGGTTCACCAGAATCAGTCATCAATAAATAATACAGTGAAGGAGAGAATCGTTCAGGGGGTCTACTTAACCTCGTAGATTTTCTTACAGTTGCAGGAATTTCAGGTACCTGCTGCTGCTCTTGATTTTCTGGTGCCTTTGGAACTTCATTTTCTTTGATTTCATCAAGCACTGTGTAGTATGTGTTTTCCTTTTCCTCTTTCTTTCCCTGCAACTGATCTTTGTACATGAAATTTTTATTGAATACTACATCTCTAGTCCTAATGGTTTTTCATTTTTCATAATCCCACAAACGATAACCAAAATAATCAACCCCATATCCAATAAAGGTACATTTCTTGGATTTAGCCTTAAGCTTTGTTCTATCATCTTTATCAATATGGACAAATGCTTCACAACCAAAAGTTCTCAGAAATGAGTATTTTACCTGTTTACCTGTTTACCTGTCCATGCCTCCTTTGGAATCTCACCATCCAAAGTGCTAGAAGGCCCTCTGTTTATTAAATAAACAACAATGTTTATAGCATCAACCCAAAACTGTAAGGGAAACCTTGCATGCAATCTCATACACCTTGCATGCTCCATGATCATTCTGTTCATCCTTTATAACACAACATTTTCTTGTGGTGTTCCAGGGACTGTCTTCTCTCTACGAATCCCATTGTGTGAACAATAACTATCAAACTCCTTTTTGCAGTATTCACCTCCATGATCAGGTATGAGACATTTCAACCTTTTTCCTGTCTCATTCTCATCCAAAGCTTTCCACTTCTTAAAAGTATCAAACACATCAGATTTCTGTCTAATGCAATAAACCCAAGTTTTTGTAGTTGCATCATCAATAAAAGTAAAATAATAACGAGAGCAAACAAGGGATTGCACCTGAGCTGGTCCCCATACATCTGTATGGACAAGCTCTAAATTTTCACTCTTAATTTTTTTCCCAACCCTAAGAAATCTAACTCTCTTTTGTTTTCCATAAACACAGTTCTCACAGAATTCCAAACTTACCTGTTTCAGATCTGGAAGCAGTTTCCTTGAGCGGAGAATCTGCATCCCCTTCTCACTCATGTGGCCAAGCCTATGATGCCACAACGCCATTTCTGTGGAAGATACAGATATATAATAATTAGTATTATGAGGACATAAATATAACATACCTACCCTATCTCCTTTTGCTATTACCAGTGATCCTTTAGTGATCTTCCACCACATTTCTCCAAACGTAGACAAACAACCGTTATCTCCCAACTTTCCTATTGAGAGCATATTTATTTTCATAGCAGGAATGTGTCTTACATATTTTAGCATCCATTCACTTCCATTATTTAACTTAATCTGTACCTTTCCATTTCCAACGATTTTACATGGTTCATCATCCCCCAATAAAACATGTCCAAAATCACCTTGAACATAATCATGAAAAAATTTCCTATGGGGTGTAGCATGACATGAAGCCCCTTAATCTACTACCTAGTAATCACTAGTATTATCTAATGCAATAATCAAAGTGTCTTGTAACACATAACCTGCTACATTCACTTCCTGAGTAGTCTCTTGCTGCCTCTCACCTTTCTTCTTTGGTGCTCTGCAGTATTTCTTCAGATGTCCTTTCTTACCATAGTTCCAACACTCTATTTTTCTGATTCTAGAATTGGATTTTCCCTTTTTAGACTTGCTATGATTTCCTGGGCTCCTTCCTCTCTCATTTTGTCTCCCTCTGCTCTCCATGGTCAACGAATTACTTGATGTCTCACCTGTGCTTTTTCTTTGCATTTCCTCGCTAAGAATAACACCAACAACATCATCATCAAACTTAAGAGTGTTTGAACTAGGGACAAAGTTACTTACAACCGTGACCAAGCTATTCCAACTTTCTGACAACGAGCACAATATTAGAAGAGCCTTAATCTCATCATCATATTTCACTTTTACAGAACTTAACTGACTGGTAAGTGTATTAAACTCATTTAAATGGTCAGCAACAGATCCACCTTCTAACATATTCATATTAAATAAACGCTTCATTAAAAATACCTTGCTGGAAGCCAAGGTTTTTTCATAGAGCTTACCCAATGTGCTCATCCCACCCTTTGTTGTTTTTTCTTTCGAAATATTGAAAGCCACCGACGAATCCAAGCATAGCCGTATTGTTCCCAGTGACTTTCTGTCAAGAACCTCTCATTCTTCATCCTTCATAGTTTCCAGTTGTTTTGCTTTTCTTCCCAACGCCAAGTACAGATCCTTCTGGTACAGATAGTCCTCCATTTGCATCTTCCATAGCTAATAGTTTTGGCTGTTAAATTTCTTAACCCTAAACTTTCCCTCTTCTGCCATTGCTCCCACTTGAACCAGGAACCCTTCTTTCCTACGAGTTTACCATCCAAATAGACTTGTTGGCTATGATACCAATTGTTAGTAAATATGACCATAGAGAAATAACAGATATACAGTTAAATCATTAAACAAGATGAAAAACACATTAAACATATTACAAAGAGACATAGATATAACGTGGTTCACCCAAACGATGGGCTACGTCCACACATAAATTTCCAGTCTAGAAAGATGAAGGGATACAACCTGCAGCAATACAACTACACTTCCTCTTCACATTCTCACAGTCTCTCTCACACAATCACGGAGATTGTTGACAATGCTACAATACAATACAATACCATACACAACTGTATTACAATGCTTTACTTTTACAGGGGAAATACCATGGGTCCGCAAAACTATTGGCCAACAAACATCCCAAAATAGTGTGGGAACGAGTGTACAGTAAACCCTAAAGTGTGGGAACGAGTGTACAGTAAACCTGGGGTACAAACATAGCTGAATAATATCTCTAGATATGGAAGATCAGGCTCCACAACCAACAACACAAAACATATGTGATTTTTTAATTCTCCTCCTGAAGCCCTTAAATACTTGTCCATAATTCCTTTAAATATATCTGTTGTCATCGGTGATTCTTCACCTAACAACAAAGTATCATTTGCGAAATGGGAATGATTTAGATCCTTTAATCCTATGAGTATTCTGATACCAAGGATATTTCCAATATTTATTTCATATTTGAGTCTGGTACTTTGAGAATCCACCACAAGTATGTAAATTATTGGGGAGAGTGGGCATCCCAATCTCACTCCCCTTCCCCCTTGGAAGAAATCAGTGGGTCTTCTGTTTCCCAATGGTGTTATCCAAGGATTTTTTATACATGCTTTTACCCATATGATAAAGGTAGCAAAGAATCCAAATTTGATAAGTACTAAGAACAAGAAGGAATGTTGCACTCTGTTGAAATCATTGGCCATATCCATTTTTATAACCATTCCTTGCTCTTGATTAACTTTACTAGACTGGATTGCTTCTTGAACTAGGATAATATTGTAAAGAATATCTTTTGATAATAAAACACCCTTGAGTTTCTAAGATTAATTGGGACAATCATGGTTTGAATCTGTTGGTTAAAATATTTGATAGTATTTTGTAAGAAGAATTGCACAATGAGATTGGCCTGAACCTAGAGAAGGATGTTGTATTTTTCTCTTTCGGAATTAGAGTCAGGAATGGGGAATTTGTACGTCCTCCCAAATTGTTTTTTTCTAAAGACCATTTAATTATCTTACATAAATGTGTTTTTATTAACTCCCAAAATTTTCTATAGAAGGATATGGAGAAGCCATCTGGCCCCAAAGCTTTGTCGGGTTCTAGATCCCAGATTGTATTTATTACCTCACTTACCTCTATTTCTTTGTCTAATTCTTGATTGTCCATTTGTGAGATTAATGTGGGGATGTTGGTTATCATTTCCATAATTGTGTCATTGCCTGCTTCTTCTTGCTTTGATAATAACATTTTAAAGTGTTGGAAATCGTCCGCCTTTATAGCATTGTATTTTGTAACTTTACTTCCATCCAAATTCGCACTCTCTTGAACATTGTTTCTACTTTTCCTTGATTTTTCCTAGCTATGAAAAAATGTATTCATGTCTCCTACTTGAAGCCACAAACTTTTTGATTTTAACTGCTAGTACTCTTCCTCTTCTCTATATACATTTTGGAACCTTCTATTTGTCTCATTTTTAACTTGTCTATTCCACATATTTAGATTACCTGCTTCCATTTGTTCTTGAATTTCTGCTAATTATTCTTGAATCTTTTATTTTTTAGCAAAGGACTTGACATAATTGTTTTTGCAACAATGCTTTAAATCCTATTTGATTGCCTTTAATTTTAATTCCCATATAAAACTTGGAGAACCTTCCCTTTTTCTCTGCCAGGTTTAGATGATAATCTCCACCACCTTAGAATAATCGATCCAAAGGTGATTAAATCTAAATGGTAATGACCCATAATTTGGATTTTTTATTAGAGAGAGACTGACTAGATTATGATCAGATGTAATTCAGGGGATAATAAAGGATGAGATTTACAAATCTTCCTCTAAATAACTAATACCCATTAGAAACCTATTTAATTTGGTTGTTATACATCCTAAACCTATACTTCTATTTGACCATATAAACTTCCATTTTTCGTCTTATGTTTATTAAAACCCACGCTCATATCATGTCTTCTAAATATTCTCTTAAACCATCTCTTACATAAGCTCTTCCCCTCTTTTCTTTCAAAGAAAAGACTGTATTAAAATCTCTTGCAAAAGTAAAATTCCCCAACCCTATTATGTCTTTTTCATTATATCTTTTGCATATAAAATAGCTTGCTAGCATTCTACCTTCTCTTTATAATGCATTAAAACATACAAATAAAAAAATTTAACTCTAAATCCAAATGCCATACTTGTTGGGTCTAAATATACCAATAATTATTAACTATAACTTTTTTCCTAATTTCCCTCGAAAATGAAAGAATTCGTTATATTGCAACAAACCCTTGTTTAACTTATTGCACATAAAATTATTTAACCCTAACAGATTCAAACATAGGATATAACCGCTGGATTATCTTCCAGTTTCTTTCTGAAGAGGACAGAGCCATCATCGAAGGACAGTTCTGGGTCATTGGTCATGGTTCACTTGTTCTCGAAACGTTGGCATGTTGGATTCGACCCCTGCATCAAGAAAATTGTTAAGAGACACCTCTGGCTGATATTACCGGACTTCCCGGTGCACTGCTGGAACCTCAAGGATTTCATGGGGATCGCGGAGTCCCTTGGCTGCTTCATTCTAATGGAAGATGACCAACTGATGGGATTTGAGAGAGTCTCTCCGTGGATTCTTATGGAAATGGACGTTGAAGAGGGGTTTCCTTCCAAGGTCAAAGTATTCTGGGACAAGGAATCCTTCATTCAACCACTAGACTACTGGTGCCTTCCTTTTCAGTGCCATAGATGCCGTGTAGCCGGTCATTTGAAGACCTTATGTCCGAGAGCTACTATGCGATAGCCTGAGCGCAAGTACTTTCCTAAGCCTTCTCCAGACCTGCCAAAGGATCTTAGCTTCCCTTTTCCCCTGGATAGATCCTTTGCAATCTCATTTGTTGGTAAGTTTGTAGATACTGTCCCACTACTCTTAAGCTTCATTTCAGCTGTTGACATACTTGAAGCCCTAGTGGTATTAGAGAAGGATGCTGTCAGAGATGGCACTTCACCTTCTATGGATGCCCCAAGTGTTAGGTCTTCCCTATCTAGGGATCTGGTTGTCCGTGAAGACCTGGCGGGGTCGTCTCCTCTATTATTCCCCATTTCTTATCAGACCTATCCCGCTGACCAAAGGCTATCTGATGACATTCAAGCCCTTCCCCCTACAAACTCCTCCATGCCCCCACCCTTCACTAACCTTGATTTCCCTCCCTTGAGCAAGTTTGTTGCATCTCCCTTGAACATCCTTGTTTCTTCTTATAATTTTTTCAACCAACCTGTGCTATGTGAGGCCGATCAAAGTCTGGCTATGGGCTTGTCACCTTGTGAACCACTATGTATCTTCTATGTGGAAGGACAACTTTCTCCGGATGTCCTGCACATTTCGTCCATCAGGGCTGTAATGTATCAATTAGAAAGCGTAGAGAGCCCAACAAAGGATGAGATAACTATAAGTCTTTCAAAGACACTATTAGAGCGTCTTCAGGCGGTTCTCCTAGGGTTAATCCCTTGTCTCATTCAAAGGAAGGTTTATCTTCAATCAGTGCAGAAGTTCCAAGTTTAACTATTCGTCCTCTTAGAGAGGCGGCCCCTTCCACGAGTTATCAATGATCTGCTCCTCCCTCAACGTGAAAGGGATGTGCAACAGCCCCAAAAGAGTTGCATTGAAGACACTAATAGATCATTTACATGTGGACATGCTCTTATTACAGGAAACAATGCTGGAAGGCATTGCCGTGTGTGACTTCTTTCTTCGGATCAAGCCCAGATGGCGAGATTCTGTTGTAGATTCTGATGGCATTTCTAGGGGTTCCTTAGTTTCCTAGAACCCTCTTTTTGCTGATATTTATCCTTTTGCTACCAGTGCAGGTATTTTCCTCTCGGGACAGTGTAAATGTTTTGACCAACTAGTTAATATCTTAAACATTTATGCTCCTTGCAGGAATAGACAAAGATTCTAAGACAAACTGCTCTGTGATGGGTGGCTAACCCTCCCTAATCTAATCCTTGCTAGGGACCTCAACTTTACCTTATCCCCTTGTGAAGTTTGGGGTGCTGGTCGATCGGTCGACTCACTTACTGATTACTTCTTAAAGATTTTCGATGATGCACATTTGAACGATATATTCTTAGGATGATTATACCTAGCAAAATTTATAACTAATATGCCAAACCTCAGTCCTGAAAAAGTTTATGTTATGATGATAAATAGAATTTGAGAAATTTCAAATCATTCCTTAGTTAATATAGTTGAAGTAATTCAAATTTGTATTGAATGGTTTTTAGATAATAAATCCATAATATATGTATTAAAGAGTCACTGTGATCCTAGAGATTACCAATGTTTCTCATTTATAAAAACTTATGGGAGACTAGACAAGGAAAATAACTTCTTCCAAAAGAAAAAAGGAGTATGGTTGAGAAAATAATCAAATAAATATAGAAATGATGCCAAGAATCATTACAAGAAACATTATTTCTAAGAAAGAAAACAATTTAGTCAATAAAATTAAACTCACAAAAGGTTTTTTTGTTTCTTTATGTACAACTTCACCATTTTGCAAAAGATTGTCTAGAAAACAAGCCTAAATTCAGATCTATGTATGTGTACGAAGAGTTTGAAGAAGCACAAGATTATATCCCTACAAATATATAGAAGACTTTGACTTTGATTATGAAATCTACATGAGTTAATTCTTGTAATGAATATGAGACATAAAGCCATTTTTTTTTGCAGAGAGACCACTCAGTAACAAATGGTATGAAAATATTGAAAAAGTAAAGGTGAAAGAACTTAGCATATGTGATATTGATTCTAATATAGAAAATAAGAAGACTAAACCTGAGTGGTATAACATCAAATCTAGTGGTATATGCTCCTTTACTTGTGAAATACCTATCAAATTAGGATCATGCACATATGCTATACAATTATTGATATCACATGCTATTATTAAACAAGCAAATTTAGGACAACAATTCAATATACAATTTCCTCAAATCTCTTTAAATATTGTTCAAAGGCCATTGTGTATAAATATCTTTAAATGTTGCTCAAAGGTCATTGTGTATAAATTAATTTAATGGATACATTCACTCTTTCTCAATGGTTCATCAACAACCCAATTTTAGATTAGAATTGAAAATTATTGAACTAGACCCACAACCTACTCGAGGATATGTGGAGAAGTTTGCAAAAGAAGTTACTCAAGAAATTGAAGAAGAATATCATGATCTTAAATAAATTGCATCTCATTATGATCAATTGGATTTAAATAAATTGGCTAGGAAAGAGAAATTTAGAGACAAATACTCTAACAAGATGAGGAGGTTCGCGGCTAAGAATATAAGAGAAACGATTATCATAAAAGTAAAACTTGAAGAATATTGTAATATTAATTCTCAAGCTTTTTGGAAAAATGCTAAACATGAATATGGAATTAAAACACTCCTTGAAACTAGTGTTGGAATTTGGTTTTTATTTTACCCCTCAAATTTTTTTTTTTAACCTTTTGACATTTCATATTGCCCATCATGAAACGTTTTGTTTAAAATTTTACCCTTCGAAAGCGAAGGTTTGCTAAAAAATTTACCCTTCAATAATTAATTTTTGTTAATTTTTTTTCAAAATAATATTTTTTTGACATTTTTATATTAAAATAAAAAATGGTCATTATTAATATCTATCATGGTATATTAACTTGATTCCTATTTATTTTATATACTATTTATGTATTGAATTAGTATTATATAAAAATATAAGTTAAAAGGAATAATCACAAATACACATCATAATATGTAAAAATAAATAAATAATGAAGCATAAAGTAAACATAAAATTGATTCTTTAATTTTACTAAATTGTGTATATAAAAAGAAAATAAATATCACATCATTGGTTTTGTTTGCAAAATTGATATTATAAAATAGAACAAATACATAGTGATATGTCTGGACCTGTTAATGATACACGCATTAATGCATCAAGGGTGTTTATTGACAATTTTGTTCTTGTGATATCTTTGATCACATTTTGCTTTGAAAACCCTCGTTCACATGCAACAGTATTGGATGGTATGACAAATATTAATTACCATAATTTTAACATATTTGGATATCTGAATTAAATACATCAATTTTACATAAATGTTTTACAATTCATTTTTCATTACTCTTTAAGATTGTTCAAAAGACAGAAAGCTAGAAAGCAAGATAGTTAGGAACCAGAGATGATAAGACCACAATTTCGATACCAACCTCATGTTACCATTCTCCACTGGGGGATTTCTCACGTTCGACCAGGCTAGACAGTCAAACAAATTTGATCGTCGCTAATTACTTTTTCCATTTTGATCTTTACTGAGAATTGTTAAGCATACATGAAGTTGTCCTTGCATTCATACTAGGCTAGTTAAGGTGAGAACCACTTCGATTCTCTATTCATACTCCTTTTTTTGTTTTATTCCTTCCTGGGAATAGGCTAGTAATAACAGTGTTGCATCGACCTGATGCCTGCTTTTACTATTCAATTACCTACCCTAAAAGGAAAACTTAAAGTGACTCTGTGACAAGCTATCAAATTTTTGACTTATACAATTGAAAGACTCACTATGGAACTAGAATAGGATTAGGATCTGAATCAGGATCATTTGTTGGGTATTGATTTAAGATGACAAATCATGTTTTTAGTTTGTATCGATTTAAGATGACAAATCAGGTTTTTTAGTTTTAATTCTAGAATTGATCCACTCGGTTATGTGTAGTTGAAATTTTGTTTTTTTGTTTATCACTCCGAAGAGGCAAGAAAACTATACTTTACTAACTTGAAGGACAAAGCTAAAAAACCTAGCGGAGTTTCACTTTTATTTGGCTTAATTACTGTTGGTTGTCTTAATAAACAATCTTCGTGCACCCGAAAATACTCTTGTACTAAAAGATTTCAACCATGTACTATCAACTCTGAGTATCGAGTTTAAATATATTTACATTACAGAAAATATACATAAAATCATAATAGAATTTAAACAAATCAATATAATTTAAACAAATCAATAGGTTTTAAACAAATCAATAGATTTTTAACCAAATCTTTAAATCTAAACCAAAAAAATTCTACAAATAGTACCTTTGAATCTTGATAATAATTTCCAAGAGTGTGTGTCCAGAGTCCAAACTCTACTGTCCATTCTCCAACTCCAAGGGCTTCTAGGCTCCAGCTCCAGCCTTCCAAGTTCCACTTCCAACTTCCAACTTTCAACTTTCAAATCATTTAGTTGAGCATTGAGCACTAAAATTTGTACTATGTAAGATGTTATTTACAATGATAATAAAAAATAAAAAAATAATAGAAACAACATTGTTAAATGACTTTTTTTTCTTTCATAAAAAATCAAGAAACCCTACAAAATAGAAAAGCATGGATTATGGAAATAATACTAACTTAATATTTTTCTTTTTAGTGAAAGCATGGTTGGAATTTGGAAAGTATAATTTAATAAAATAATAAGATAAAAGTATTGATATTACTAATTTATAATAGTAATTTATAATGAAGTTTTAGAAATTTCGTTTCCCTTAAAAAATAGTAGTAATATAATGATGTTTTGAAAATTTTATTGCCCTTCAAAAATAAGTTTAAATGATAAATTTACCCTTCAAAAAAAATGATCTACTAAAATTTTTAACCGTATTTGACTGCCAAAATGCCCCACGACGGTCATTTTTCCCGTCAAATTCCAACACTGCTTGAAACCAAATTGTATGGGAAAAGAATTCCTATCAACACATCAAACTTCTAACAACTAAAACTTCTAAAAAACTTCTTGTCATATTTGAGAAAAAAATTCAACACAAAAGAAGTTGAGCTTGTTCACTAATTTACTTATTCCTTACATAAACTACATGATTAACTTCTAAATTAAGAGAAGACAAAATTTCCCGCATAGGTGTAGCTCGACTGGTAGATGAAGTGAAATGGATGGCATGTTGTAAATAGAGGTCATGAATTCAAAACACCCCGACTTACTCATTCCCCATACTTGTGGGTTGTGTGGGTTCACCTAGGGGTATAGTGGTAGCAAATGAGAATTGGCCTTGTGTAACATGAGTATGTGAACCACCCCAGTTGTCAATTCCCCTAGTACAAAGAGAGAGGACACACTATCTAGTCATCATTTTAGAAAATAACAATTACCTCAAGTTTAAGAAAAAAAGCACTAAACACCTGACTCTTGAGATTTTATGGTGAAGATTCAAAGGTTGAAAGGAAATCGATTTTAGCACAAGCAATATATTAAAAAGGAGGGAAACTTGGCTAAAATAAGCTTAGATCAAAAGTATATCTTTGTTTTAACTAGTGTAAAGAAGAAAATCAACGTTGCTAAAATAAGAACAAACTTTCACAAGATCCATAATGAAATAGGGTATTGGGAAATTCCTAAAACATCATGGGTTGAACTAATTGGTCAACTTTGTGACACTAAGAGGGTTGAATATGAAAGCACATTCTCTTAGAATGTCCCATGTATACCCACATTAGAACTCATTTTAAAAATATTCGTTACAATATCAACCTTCCTAACATTTTAACTCATCGTAACTATGGTGATTTAAGAACGTGTCTCTTAAATATTTTCAAGCACATATAATAAATTCTAGGGAAAACTAAGTAATTCCTTACCCTTCTTAAGGTTTGGTGGATCAAAGTTTCTCTCAGTTGATGGTAATAACCATCATCATCATTCATGTGTGTGTGTGTGAATTTTTATTAGTTACCCCGCATTAAAATTATTAAAACTATATTCAGTTTTGTGTAAGATAGTATATTAACATGGCATACAATGATGTCAATGTTACATATAAACAAAAGCGATGGACATTGCAATGTCTTCAATATTAGGTTGTAGAATGTACCTTCCCTCTCTTGTTCCAAAGATTTAAACTTTGTTATTAAGGAATGAAGTGGGTCCATTACAAAGAATACCATATTGCACATTTACATTCCCATAAAATGTGAAATAAATTAGCATA
>LPNX010330286.1:311903-364134 GCA_001517045.1 Pseudotsuga menziesii
TACATTTTGTAATTATCAAAATGAATAAAAATAAATAGAAATGCAATTCTCGTAGCATTTAAAAGATCTATAATAATATGGATCTATGCAAGTTTATTTTATTATAAATTTATGGTATCTGTTTAATTTGGTTTCTTTCACCAACAAAAAAAAAAAAACATTGAAATTCAAATAAAATATATATTGCATATGCCTTATATACTCCACCACCATCCCTCAAATTAGTATTTAAAAATAATAATACCAAAATTAATAAATTATGACTTATTCTTAAAGTTCATACATATTATTAAATAATCTATATTATTAAACAATCTATTTTCGTAAACTTAAAATAATAATAAAAAATTATATTACACGTCCTTCAAATTTTCCAGCAACAATATCCAGAAAAAAATGTAACAAGATGACATTAACTAACTCATGTCAAGACCTTAATAATAATAATAATCTATTTTTAAGGTCACCTCCAAGCGAGACACCAAATTGGTATATGAGACCCCCTTGTTTGTGGGACAAGGGACCTCCCTCTGCGCAGTGATTTAACTGCTAAAGTCTACAGAGGTGTACATACACTACCCCCTCTGGATTTGAACTTGTGACCTCCCAAGAGGAAACACATGCTCTTAACCATTAGACCCACTGCTTAATAAAAGGCCTACCAAATGACAACAATAAACCATGTATAATATTTATAAAAAAATTGAAATCAAATGTAGATAATGTTGTTCAACCTAGGATTCATAAGGAGTAATCATGCATTTTCCCATCTTAGTCTTTAGGACTGTATAGACTCCATGTTCAAGCAATAATCGTTTTTGAGAGATCATCAACTTCAATGAGTGTGTGTTTTTTTAAGAGATCATTTATTTCAATGTAGGGATTTTTGTATAGACATGAAAAGAGAAATAGAACTAAAACATGAATGTGTGCTCTTTACCTTTTCAAAAATAAAGCTAAAACAATTTTTGTATTTAGTATGTCCTCTTGAGCCAATTTATAATCGTTATTAAGACTCAAAACCTATTTTTTTGAGATCCATTTCATAGTTCATCATTTTAATATTAATTTCAAAGCAATAAGCCTATCATATAATTATTGGTGCCCCTCCTACACCTACCTTGAACTTACAAAAATGGGCATCATCCAAAGATGACCCCCTTTTAGCATCCCAACTAGCATTATTTATCAGAAAATGGGTAGCTACAATTACAAGATTCAAAATTTTGGCTTTCCAAGTGAAAATCTCCATGATAATAGTTATTTAAGCCTCCTGGTAGGGATTATAATTTAATCAAATGCATATGTATATGTGAATATCAAATTACAATAGAAATAACAAGCTCATTCACACACAACATGCAAGATTCATGATTTTTATAACATAAAACAAACATAAATTTTGCATTTTTATAGACAACAGTAAGACATTATCTTTTCACCAAACAAGGTCCAATAAATTGGTGGTGTATGAGATGTTTTCCACACAATTGTAGGTATTTGTTGCATATACCACCCCCAAGTCGAACTATAAGATCACTAGGGCAAAGAAAATAAGCAATAAGATTCTCTCTCTCTCTCATCTCCACCTATGTTTGTTCATGCTTAACTAATTTGCTCACAACAAAGCATTACATGTATATCACCTAGTCATAAACAACCAAGGAGCTCTCTTTCATTTTCCCACACAACACAAGGAATACTTACTCTTTCTACGTTCAATAGTCTTCGAGAGTACCCTTTCCTTACAATACTCTTCAATGTGTGTAGAAAGATTCCAAACCAAACTATTATATGCTTCATAATAACTACATACCAAAACATACCTTGTCTCTCAAACATTCATAGACAAGCAAATGCACAATGGGTGAAGGTTTCCTAACTTGCCCAACCTTTGTGGCCACCTACAACAGTCATTATCTCATACAAAACCTACAATTTTCTTTGAATTGTGTTGATTAGAGGTAATTTCCAAATTTATCATGGATATCAAACATAATTCATAGTATGAGCATCATAGAGGGTATAAACCCATAAATGTAGGAATAAATGCCTTAGTCCATGGAAGGAGAGGATTGGTGATATGGTGGCTAATAATACTTTTGAATTTAGGAATTTAGGGCTTTTACAATTCCCATAATGATGGTACTCATCACATGCTCCCATTAACTACATGAGATGAGTTTTCCACCAACTTTTCACATGCATTCAATGATACATTTTGTCCCTCTCAAGCCCATAAGCTAGAATGAGATTGTTGGTACCTTACGAGTTCCATAAAAAATTGGTTCACGGAGATCCCCAATAAACACTCAACTCACAAAGAGAAAACATGTTACAACCCGAGTTTAATTCCAAGGAAAGAGAATGACATTCCTCCTCTCAACCACCCAAAGCAAAACTAATTTACAACAATGAATTCTACCTATTTTAATTAACTAAATAATTATCCAAATATTTTTCCATTTTTTATTTACTAATTTATTAATTTAAGTGCATCATTTACTTTTACTCATTATCACCTTTCACATTCATTATAGTAAAAAAAAATTAATTTGTAAATAAAGTATATCTCATCATTTTTCTATTTTCACATCCAGATTAACCGATACACTTCTGTCCCCATCGAAACTAAACATGTATATAATCCAAAATTCATACCAAACATGTATGTCCAATGGCTAGACCAAATGGTAAAAACATGTTTTCACCACGTTATATCCCATATATTATTTTCACCGCTTTATATCCAATGTGACGTAGGATTAATTCACGTCTATCCACAGTTCAACAATAAAATATTTATAATAATAACACTTTTCCAACACTTTCCAAAAGTGTTAATTAAAGATGAGAAAATACAACCAAAGTCAAATTTACAAGCAACATGGCATTTTGAAAGATGACAAATTGACTTGGTGACATACACGGAGTAGTAGTTGGTGAGTTGCGTGGTACTCTCACTTGCCTCCACATGTGAAAACTCTCACCAACTACAACAAATCCCACCTAATTTATTGCTATACACAAATCTCCATGCAATGCAACTATTAACTACAAGTGACTAAACTATGAAAATTATTTTGGACTATGAAAATTAACAAGAGGATCTTAGATAATAAGATTAAGATTTTAAATGTATTATAAAAAATCCATAATTATTAAAGAATAATAATGTTCCTAATTCTATTTATAGCATTTTATAAACCAAGTTTGAGTTTACTTTCCAAACAAGAAACACTCATGTTGGGCAGCGTCGGGAGCAACTCCCTCCTTATGGTATGTTTGTTGGTAGTCGTTGGTACATTTGTATGTTTTTGAGGACGAGGTTTATTAGACGTGATGAGAACGATGGTGCCTACTCCGAGTTTGCCTACTCCGAGTTTGCAGACTTTGTATCGAACTGTTCCAAGTTGAGTCCATTATTTTACTCTGCCAGCCCTGTCTAACCAAGGCTCCTCTGTCCCAGATGTCTTGATAGGCGTGTGTCCTCCCTTTTTACCGGTTGCTTAGGACTCAGGTCAGTGATGGCTAGTGGGGTACGCTCGAACACTCGGGTGAACATCTCCTATATGCATTCAGTGCCTCCTTGGGAAAACAAACCAAATAAGGAGGTACGTTTTCTTGAGGGATTGTTGGGAGATGATAGTCTTCTCTCCCTGGCCCACCCATGGGGCCCGTTCACCGACCATCTAGGAGACTGAGTGGTCATGGTGATCGTCCTCCTGCCCATATCAAGCTAGAGAAAGTTAAAGGAAATAGATCTGTGTGTGTTTTCAGCAAGGACGTGACCATGGAGTGTGTGGAAGCTCTTTTGAAACACGCTCTTGTAGGTCATTTCGAGTTTATCAGTCTCAACCGTGCTGAGATACTGGATTGGAACTGGGTCACCTGGAAGCCTCTCATGAAATCCATTCCTCGGGTCTTATTGGTGGCTAATTGCTGGATTATCTTCCAGTTTCGTTCTGAAGAGGACAAATCCATAATCGAAGGACAGTTCTGGGTCATTGGTCACGGTTCACTTGTTTTCGGACGTTGGCATGTCGAATTCAACCCTTGCATCAAGAAAATTGTTAAGAGACACCTCTGGGTGATATTACCAGACTTCCCGGTGCACTGCTGGAACCTCAAGGGTTTCATGGGGATCGCGGAGTCCCTTGGCTGCTTCATTCTGATGGAGGATGACCAACTGATGGGATTTGAGAGAGTCTCTCCATGGATTCTTGTGGAAATGGACATTGAAGAGGGGCTGCCTTCCGAGGTCAAAGTCTTATGGGATGAGGGATCCTTCATTCAACCACTAGACTACTGGTGCCTTCCTTTTCGATGCCATACATGACGTGCAACCGGTCATTTGAAGACCTTCTGTCTGAGGGTTGCTACGCGACAGTACTTTCCCGAGTCTTCTCCAGACCTGCCAAAGGATCTTAGCTTCCCTCTGCCCCTGGACAGATCCTTTGCAATCTCATTTGTTGGTAAGTTTTAGAGACTGTCCCACTACTCTTAAGCTTCATTTCAGCTGTTGACATACTTGAAGCCCTGGTGGTATTACAGAAGGATGCTATCAGAGATGGCACTTCACCTTCTATGGATGCCCCAAGTTTTAGGTCTTCCTTGTCTAGGGATCTGGTTGTCTGTGAAGACCTGGCGGGGTCGTATCCTCTAATATTCCTCATTTCTGATCAGACCTATCCCTCTGACCAAAGGATATCTGATGACATTCAAGCCCTTTCCCCTACGAACTTCTCCAGGCCCCCACCCTTCACTAACCTTGATTTCCCTCCCTTGAGCAAGGCTGTTGCGTCTCCCTTGAACATCCTTGTTTCTTCTTATGATTTGTCCGACCAACCTGTGTTATATGAGGCCGATCAAAGTTTGGCTATGGGCTTGTCACCTTGTGAACCACTATGTATCTTCTCTGCGGAAGGGAAACTTTCTCCTGATGTCCTACACATTTCGTCCATCAGGGTTGCAAATGTATCAATTAGAAAGCATAGAGAGCCCAAGAAAGGACGAGATAACTGTAAGTCTTTCAAAGACACTATCAGGGCATCTTCAGGCGGTTCTCCTATGGTTAATCCCTTATTTCATTCAAAGGAAGGTTTATCTTCAATCACTGCAGAAGTTCCAAGTTTAATTGTTCGGCCTCTTAGAGAGGCGGCCCCTTCCACAAGTTATTAATGATCTATTCCTCCCTCAACGTGAGAGGGATGTGCAACGGCCCCAAAAGAGTTGTATTGAAGACACTAATAGATCATTTACATGTGGACATGCTCTTATTACAGGAAACAATGCTGGAAGTCATCGTCGTGTGTGACTTCTTTCTTCGGATAAAGCCGAGATGGCGTGCTTCTGTTGTAGGTTCAGATGGCATTTCTGGGGGTTCCTTAGTTTCCTATAACCCTCTTATTACTGATCTTTAGCCTTTTGCTACCAGTGCAGGTATTCTCCTCTCGGGACGGTGTAAAGGTTTTGACCAGCTAGTTAATATCTTAAACATTTATTCTCCTTGCAGGGATAGACAAAGATTCTAGGACAAACTGCTCTGTGATGGGTGGCTAACCCTCCCTAATCTAATCCTTGCTTGGGACCTCAACTTTACCTTATCCCCTTGTGAAGTTTGGGGTGTTGGTCGATCAGTCGACTCACTTACTAATTACTTCTTAAAGATTTTCGATGATGCACATTTGAGCGATAATTTCTTAGGATGATTATACCAAGCAAAATTTATAACTAATATGCCAAAGCTTAGTCCTGAAAAAATTTATGTTATGATGATAAATAGAATTTGAGAAATTTCAAATCATTCCTTAGTTAATATAGTTGAAGTAATTCAAATTTGTATTGAATGTTTTTTAGATAATAAATACATAATATAGGTAATAAAGAGTCACTGTGATCCTAGAGACTACCAATGTTTCTCATTTATAAAAACTTATGGGAGACTAGACAAGGAAAATAACTTCTTCCAAAAGAAAAAAAGGAGTATGGTTGAGAAAATAATCAAATAAATATAGAAATGATGCCAAGAATCATTACAAGAAACATTATTTCTAAGAAAGAAAACATTTTAGTCAATAAAATTAAACTCACAAAAAGGTTTTTTTTTCTTTATGTACAACTTCACCATTTTGCAAAAGATTGTCCAGAAAACAAGCCTAAATTCAGATCTATGTATGTGGATGAAGAGTTTGAAGAAGAACAAGATTATATCCCTATAGATATAGAAGACTTTGACTTTGATTATGGAATCTACATGAGTTAATTCTTGTAATCAATATGAGACATAAAGCCATGTTTTTTTGCAGAGAGACCACTCAGTAACAAATGGTGTGAAAATATTGAAAAAGTAAAGGTGAAAGACCTTAGCATATGTGATATTGATTCTAATATAGAAAATAAGAAGACTAAACCTGAGCGGTCTAACATCAAATCTAGTGGTATATACTCCTTTACTTGTGAAATACCTATCAAATTAGGATCATGCACATATGCTATACAATTATTGATATCATATGCTATTATTAAACAAGCAAATTTAGGACAACAATTCAATATACAATTTCCTCAAATCCCTTTAAATATTGTTCAAAGGCCATTGTGTATAAATCTTTTTAAATATTGCTCAAAGGTCATTGTGTATAAATCAATTTAATGGATACATTCACTCTTTCTCAATGGTTCATCAACAACCCTTAATTTAAATTAGAATTGAAAATTATTGAAATAGACCCACAACCTACTCAAGGAGATGTTTAGAAGTTTGCAAAATAAGTTACTCAAGAGATTGAAGAAGAATATCATGATCTTGAATAAATTCCATCTCATTATGGTCAATTGGATTTAAATAAATTAGCTAGGAAAGAGAAATTTAGAGGCAAATACTCTAACAAGATGAGGAGGTTCCGGGCTAAGAATATAAGAGAAACGATTATCATAAAAGTAGAACTTGAAGAATGTTGTAATGTTAATTCTCAAGCTTTTTGGGAAAATGCTAAACATGAATATGAAATTAAAACATTCCTTGAAGAGGTTCACGGCTAAGAATATAAGAGAAATGATTATCATAAAAGTAAAACTTGAAGAATATTGTAATATTAATTCTCAAGCTTTTTGGGAAAATGCTAAATATGAATATGGAATTAAAACACTCCTTGAAACCAAATTGTAAGGGAAAATAATTCCTATCAACCCATCAAACTTCTAACAACTAAAACTTCTTGTCATATTTGAGAAAAAAATTCAACAGAAAAGAAGTTGAGCTTGTTCACTAATTTACTTATTCCTTACATAAACTACATGATTAACTTCTAAATTAAGAGAAGGAAAAATTTCCCACAGAGGTGTAGCTCGACCAGTAGATGAAGTGAAATGGATGGCATGTTGTAAATAGAGGTCATGAGTTCAAAACACCCCGACTTACTCATTCCCCATTCTTGTGGGCTGTGTGGGTTCACCTAGGGGTATAGTGGTAGCAAATGGGAATCGACCCTGTGTAACATGAGTATGTGCACCACCCCAGTTGTCGATTCCCCTAGTACAGAGAGAGAGGACACACTATCTAGTCATCATTTTAGAAAATAGCAATTACCTCAAGTTTAAGAAAAAAAACACTAAACACCCGACTTTTTAGATTTTATGGTGAAGATTCAAAGGTTACAATATTAAAGGGTTGAAAGGAAATCGATTTTAGCACAAGCAATATATTAAAAAGGCAGGAAACTTGGCTAAAATCAGCTTAGATCAAAAGTATATCTTTGTTTTAACTAGTGTAAAGAAGAAAATCAACATTGCTAAAATAAGGAAAAACTTTCACAAGCTCCATAATGAAATAGGGTATTGGGAAATTCCTAAAACATCACAGGTAACAAATTTGTCAACTTTGTGACACTAAGAGGGTTGAATATGAAAGTACCTTCTCTTCGAATGTCCCATGTATACCCACATTAGAACTCATTTTCAAAATATTCGTTACAATATCAACCTTCCTAACATTTTAAATCATCGTAACTATGGTGATTTAAGAACGTGTCTCTTAAATATTTTCAAGCACCTATAATAAATTCTAAGGAAAACTAAGTAATTCCTTACCCTTCTTAAGGTTTGGTGGATCAAAGTTTCTCTCCGTTGATGACAATAACCATCATCATCATTCATGTGTGTGTGTGTGTCTGTGAATTTTTATTAGTTGCCCCGCATTAAATTTATTAATTTGTATAAGATACTATATTAAGATGACATACAATGATGTCAATGTTACATATAAACAAAAGAGATGGACATTGCAATGTCTTCAATACTAGGTTGTAGAATGCACCTTCCCTCTCTTGTTGCAAAGATTTAAACTTTGTTATTAAGGAATGAAGTGGGTCCATTACAAAGAATACCATATTGCACATTTACATTCCCATAAAATGTGAAATAAATTAGCATAGATCTATCTTAATCCTATTTTTTTTTAAGCATCAAAATGAATAAAAATAAATAGAAATGCAATTCTCGTAGCATTTAAAAGATCTATAATAATATAGATCTATGCTAGTTTATTTTATTATAAATTTATGGTATCTGTTTAATTTGGTTTCTTTCACCAACTCAAAAAACATTCAAATTCAAATAAAATATATATATTGTATATGCCTTATATACTCCATCACCATCTCTCAAATTAGTGTTTAAAAAAATAATACCAAAACTAATAAATTATGACTTATTCTTAAAGTAAATACATATTATAAAATAATCTATATTATTAAACAATCTATTTTAGTAAACTTAAAATAATAATAAAAAATTATATTACACGTCCTTTTAAGAGATCATTTATTTCAATGTAGGGATTTTTGTATAGACATGAAAAGAGAAATAGAATTAAAACATGAATGTGTGCTCTTTACCTTTTCAAAAATAAAGCTAAAACCGTATTTGTATTTAGTATGTCTTCTTGAACCAATTTATAACCGCTATAAAGACTGAAAACCTATTTTTTTGAGATCCATTTCATAGTAGATCATTTTAATATTAATTTCAAAGCAATAAGCTTATAATATAATTATTGGTGCCCCCTCCCACAACTACCTTGCACTTACAAAAATGGGCATCTTCCCCCTCCCACACCTACCATGAACTTACAAAAATGGGCATCATCCCCCTCCCACACCTACCTTGAACTTACAAAAATGGATATCATCCAAAGATGACCCCCTTTTAGCATCCCAACTAGCATTCTTCATTAGAAAATGGGTAGCTACAATTACGAGATTCAAAATTTTGGCTTTCCAAGAGAAAATTTCCATGATAATAGTTATTTAAGCCTCCCGGTAGGGATTATAATTTAATCAAATGCATGTGTATATGTGAAGATCAAATTACAATAGAAATAACAAGAACATTCACACACAACATGCAAGATTCATGATCTTTACAACATAAAACAAACATAAATTTTGCATTTTAATAGACAACATTAAGACACTATCTTTTAACCAAAGAAGGTCCAATAAATTGGTGGTGTATGAGATGTTTTCCACACAATTGTAGGTATTTGTTGCATATACCACCCCCAAATCGAACTATAAGACCACTAGGGCAAATAAAATAAGCAATAAGATTCTCTCTCTCTCATCTCCGTCTATGTTTGTTCATGCTTAACTAATTTGCTCACAACAAAGAATTACATGTATATCACCTAGTCATAAACAACCAAGGAGCTCTCTTTCATTTTCCCACACAACACAAGGAAAACTTACTCTTTCTACGTTCAATAGTCTTCGAGAGTACCCTTTCCTTACAATACTCTTCAATGTGTAGAGAAAGATTTCAAACCAAACTATTATATGCTTCATAATAACTACATACCCAAACATATCTTGTCTCTCAAACATTCATAGACAAGCAAATGCACAATGGGTGAAGGTTTCCTAACTTTCCCAACCTCTGTGGCCACCTACAACAGTGATTATCTCATACAAAACCTACAATTTTCTTTGGATTGTGTTGATTAGAGTCAATTTCCAAATTTATCATGGATATCAAACATAATTCATAGTATGAGCATCATAGAGGGTATGAACCCATAAATGTAGGAATAAATGCCTTAGTCCATGGAAGGAGAGGATTGGTGATATGGTGGCTAATAATACTTTCGAATTTAGGAATATAGGGCTTTTACAATTCCCATAATGATGGTACTCATCACATGCTCCCATTAACTACATGAGATGAGTTTTCCACCAACTTTTCACATGCATTCAATGATACATTTTGTCCCTCTCAAGCCCATAAGCTAGAATGAGATTGTTGGTACCTTACTAATTCCATAAAAAATTGGTTCACGGAGATCCCAATAAACACTCAACTCACAAAGAAAAATCATGTCAGAACCAAAGTTTAATTCCAAGAGAAGAGAATGACAATCCTCCTCTCAACCACCCAAAGTAAAACTAATTTACAACAGTAACTTACTACCTATTTTAACTAAGTTAAATAATTATCCAAATATTTTTCCATTTTTTATTTACTAATTTATTAATTTAAGTGCATCATTTACTCTTACTCATTATCACCTTTCACATTCATTATAATAATAATAAAAATTATTAACCTGTAAATGAAGTATATCTCATCATTTTTCTTTTTCCAGATAAAATCTGATCCACAAACTTATTTTTATGTTAAAACCCATCAAAATTTGAAACCTAACTATCGTATGTTAGAACGATTTCATACATCCAGATTAACCGATACACTTCTGTCCCCATCGAAACTAAACATGTATATAATCCAAAATTCATACCAAACATGTATGTCCAATGGCTAGACGAAATGGTAAAGAGTTTTTTCACCACTTTATATCCCATGTGACGTGGGATTAATTATTTTCACCACTTTATATCCAATGTGACGTAGGATTAATTCATGTCTATCCACAGTTCAACAATAAAATATTTATAATAAAAACACTTTTCCAACACTTTCCAAAAGTGTTAATTAAAGATGAGAAAAAACAACCAAAGTCAAATTTACAAGCAACATGGCATTTTGACAGATGACACATTGACTTTCTACAATATCCTCTACATACACGGAGTAGTAGTTAATGAGTTGCGTGGTACTCTCACTTGCCTCCACATGTGAAAACTCTCACCAACAACAACAAAGGCGAGCAATATTTCTTATGCTATGCAGCATTTAATGCGACGGCGGTCGCACTGTCCGCCGTCGGATCGCTCTTTGGAACGGATCCGACGGCGGACAGTGCGACCGCCGTCGCATTAAATGCTGCATAGCATATGCAGTATTGTTCGCCAACAACAAATCCCACCTGATTTATTGCTATACACAAATCTCCATGCAATGCACCTATTAACTACAAGTGACTAAACTATGAAAATTAACAAGAGGATCTTAGATAATAAGATTAAGATTTTAAAAGTACTATAAAAAAATCCATAATTATTAAAGAAAAATAATGTTCCTCATTCTATCTATAGCACTTCATAAACCAAGTTTGAGCTTACTCTCCAAACAAGAAACACTCATACTGGGCAGGGTCGGGAGCAACTCCCTCTTTATGGTATGTTCGTTGGTAGTCGTTGGTACATTTGTATGTTTTTCAGGACGAGGTTTATTAGACGGGATGAGAACGATGGTGCGTGCTCCGAGTTTGTAGACTTTGTATCGAATTGTTCCGAGTTGAGTCCATTATTCTACTCTGCCAGCCCTGTCTGACTGAGGCTCCTCTATCCTAGATGTCTTGATAGGCGTGTGTCCTCCCTTTTTACCCGCTGCTTAGGACTCGGGTCAGTGATGGCTAGTGGGGTACGCTCGAACACTTGGGTGAACATCTCCTATATGCATTCAGTGCCTCCTTGGGAAAACAAACCGAATAAGGAGGCACGTTTTCTTGAGGGATTGTCGAGAGATGATAGTCTTCTCTCCCTGGCCCACCCATGGGGCTCGTTCATCGACCATCTAGGAGACTGAGTGGTCATAGTGATCGTCCTCCTGCCCATATCAAGCTAGAGAAAGTTAAAGGCAATAGATATGTGTGTGTTTTCGGCAAGGATGTGACCATGGAGTGTGTGGAAGCTCTTTTGAAACACGCTCTTGTAGGTCGTTTAGAGTTTATCAGTCTCAGTCGTGCTGAGATACTGGATTGGAACTGGGTCGCCTGGAAGCCTCTCATGAAATCCATTCCTCGGGTCTTATTGGTGGCTAACCGCTGGATTATCTTCCAGTTTCATTCTGAAGAGGACAAAGCCATCATCGAAGGACAATTCTGGGTCATTGGTCACGGTTCACTTGTTCTCGGACGTTGGCATGTCAGATTCGACCCTCGCATCAAGAAAATTGTTAAGAGACACCTCTGGGTGATATTACCGGACTTCCCGGGGCACTGCTGGAACCTCAAGGGTTTCATGGGGATCGCGGAGTCCCTTGGCCGCTTCATTCTGATGGAGGATGACCAACTGATGGGATTTGAGAGAGTCTCTCTCTGGATTCTTGTGGAAATGGACGTTGAAGAGGGGCTGCCTTCTGAGGTCAAAGTCTTCTGGGATGAAGGATCCTTCATTCAACCACTAGACTACTGGCGCCTTCCTTTTCGATGCCATAGATGCCGTGCAACCGGTCATTTGAAGACCTTCTGTCCGAGGGCTGCTACGCGATAGCCTGAGCGCCAGTACTTTCCTGAGTCTTCTCCGGACTTGCCAAAGGATCTTAGCTTCCCTCTGCCCCTGGACAGATCCTTTGCAATCTCATTTGTTGGTAGGTTTTAGAGACTGTCCCACTACTCTTAAGCTTCATTTCAACTATTGACATACTTGAAGCCCTGGTGGTATTACAGAAGGACGCTATCAGAGATGGCACTTCACCTTCTGTGGATGCCCCAAGTGTTAGTTCTTCCCTGTCTAGGGATCTGGTTTCCCGTGAAGACCTGGCGGGGTCGTATCCACTATTATTCCTCATTTCTGATTAGACCTATCCCTCTGACCAAAGGCTATCTAATGACATTCAAGCCCTTTCCCCTACGAACTCCTCCAGGCCCCCACCCTTCACTAACCTTGATTTCCCTCCCTTGAGCAAGGTTGTTGCGTGTCCCTTGAACATCCTTGTTTCTTCTTATAATTTGTCCGACCAACCTATGTTATATGAGGCCGATCAGAGTTTGGATATGGGCTTGTCACCTTGTGAACCACTATGTATCTTCTCTACGGAAGGGAAACTTTCTCCTGATGTCCTGCACATTTCGTCCATCAGGGATGCAAATGTATCGATTAGAAAGCATAGAGAGCCCAAGAAAGGATGAGATAACTATAAGTCTTTCAAAGACACTATCAGGGCGTCTTCAGGCGGTTCTCCTACGGTTAATTCCTTGTCTCATTCAAAGGAAGGTTTATCTTCAATCACTGCAGAAGTTCCAAGTTTAACTGTTCGGCCTCTTAGAGAGGCGGCCCCTTCCACGAGTTATCAATGATCTGTTCCTCCCTCAACGTGAGAGGGATGTGCAATGGCCCCAAAAGAGTTGTATTGAAGACACTAATAGATCATTTACATGTGGGCATGCTCTTATTATAGGAAACAATGCTGGAAGTCATCGCCGCATGTGACTTCTTTCTTCGGATAAAGCCGAGATGGTGTGCTTCTGTTGTAGATTCATATGGCATTTCTAGGGGTTCCTTAGTTTCCTAGAACCCTCTTATTGCTGATCTTTAGCCTTTTGCTACCAGTGCAGGTATTCTCCTCTTGGGACGGTGTAAAGGTTTTGACCATCTGGTTAATCTCTTAAACATTTATGCTCCTTGCAGGGATAGACAAAGATTCTAGGACAAACTGCTCTGTGATGGGTGGCTAACCCTCCCTAATCTAATCCTTGCTTGGGACCTCAACTTTACCTTATCCCCTTGTGAAGTTTGGGGTGTTGGCCGACCAGACGACTCACTTACTGATTACTTCTTAAATATTTTTGATGATGCACATTTGAGCGATATTGTTCTTGGGGTGCTAGGCCCAACTTGGTCGAATGGTCGGGTCGGAAGCCAGGGGATAGCCAAACGACTAGATAGATTTTTCATGGCGGAGGATCTTTGTGAGACCATTGGTAAGTATGGGACTTGGACATGGTCGACTGGCTTCTCTAACCATAATGCTATCTACCTCCAATTAGACTTTGATTCTACCTTTTTCCCCTCTATGTTCAAATTTAACCCTTCCTGGTTGCTTGATGCGAATTTCAATCATCTGATTCGGGAACAATGGGAGTCACTTGCTGGGCATGTATCGAGTAGGTTGAGCCCTCTGGATAGTTTACTGTGGATCTTGAACAATGTCAGGCGTGCAGTAGTGGTATGGGTGCGCAGAAAAAAGAAATCCATCCATCTAGATCTTGAGCGTATTGAAGACGAGATCCAGACTTTATCCGAGTCGGCACCTGTTGACTACTTATCTGATGGAAGAAATCAATCCTTGGTTGTGCTTGAAGCTAAACATTGCAAAATTATGCTGCATAAAGAAGAGACTCTCCGTTAGCAGAGTAGGGCAATTTGACTTCAGGCAGGGGACTCAAACACAAAGTATTTTCATCATTTTTATAACAAACGACGCCTTTCTAATGCCTTGTGGGAAGCTACAGAGGAAGATGGCTCTGTGATCTATGATAATCCTTCTATCCAAAGAGTGGCGAGGAGGCATTTCCAGGCTGCATATACTGAACAGACTGGATTCTGTGTGACAAAGCAACTAGAAGTTACCAAACATTTCCCACGTTTTTTTAGCAGCTGGACTACGATAGGATTGACAACCCTATCACTATTGATGTGGTGTTAAAGACCCTGAAGATATTTAAAAGGGACAAAAGTCTGGGGCCTGACTGATGGACTGTCAAGTTTTTCATTCATTTTTTTGACTTAGTGGGGGACAGAGTGACTGAAGCAGTGGAAGATTCAAGGAGAACTGGGGTCGTCCCTGAAGCATTGAATCAAACCTTTCTTACACTTATTCCCAAAGTGGATAAACCTTCTAGATTCAATGACTATCAGCCCATTGTGTTATGCAATCTCCTTTAGAAGCTTATCTCTAAGATTATCGCTGATCGATTGAAGCCTGTACTTAGCACATCCATTTCTACAGAACAGTTCGGCTTTATCCCAGGTCGAAAAATTTTGGACGCTGTGGGCATTGTCCAAGAAAGCTTGCACACAATCAAGATGAAGAAGTTCACTGATTTCATTCTCAAACTCAACCTGGAAAATGCTTATGACAGACTTGATTGGGCCTTCCTTCGCCTGGTCCTCATTCAAGTTGGATTACCTTACCACATCATGAGATGGATCATGGCGTGCGTGTCAACTGCGTCCTTCACAGTTTTGGTTAATGGATCACTGACTCAATTCTTCCATAGCAAACGTGGTATAAGGCAGGGTTGTCCTCTGTCCTCTTACTTGTTCATTCTATCCATTGATGGACTCTGTCGTCTCTTTGCTAAAGCCAAGTCAGATGGTTCCATACTTGGTGTCAAGGTTGCTAGTGGGATTTCCATCTCCCTCATCATCTTCGTAGACGACGTCATTATTCTCGGAAGAGGCTCGGAGGTCGAATGGAGCATGACAAAAGAACTACTCAATCTCTTATGCTTAGTGTCGGGATTATCCATTTGCAGGCGTAAGTCAACTCTATGTCATAATTGTGATAGTGCTGTATTGGTGAGTTTTATTGCCGATCTTTTCTCTGTCCAAGCAACTAATATCGATCGTGGATTGAGATATTTGGGATACTTATTAAAGCCTAACTGTTATTTTTCATCCGACTGGAATTGGCTTCTAAACAAAATACAGTGGAAAATTGATGGTTGGACCTCTCGCTGGCTATCCCTGGGCGGTTAGCTTCTCCTCTCCACTACTGTACTCTAGAGTGTCCATGTATATTGGTTTTCTATGATGAGTATTCCAGTTAGAATCATTTCCTACATTTGCAAAACCATCTTCAATTACCTTTGGCGTGGAAAAGGCATGTTAGCCAAGTATCATTTAACCACTTGGGAATCATTATCTAAGCTGATATCATTGGGAGGATGGGGCATCAAGCACCTGACTTGCTTCAACACCTCTCTCTGTGCCAAGAGTCTCTGGCGTGTATTAAATATTGGAGGTCTCTGGGGTAATGTTATTGGCTATAAGTATCTCAAAAGGTTGCCTCTTGTTTCCTGGCTAAGATTGACCCATAACTTCCCAGCCAACTGCTCTCTCATATGGCAAAGCCTAGTGGAAACTCTTCCTATCATCGCGCCCAATCTATGTTGGCTGGTTGGTAGGGGATCTCAGGTTTACATTGGAATCGATCCGATCATCTATGTTGGAAACTCTTTCATTCTCTCTGACCATTTGATTAAGCTTCTTCATGACATGAACATCTTTGATCTCACTGACATCTCCATGATCGTGGAGATGGGAAAGCCCTTCTAGATCAGTGCACTCAACCTCAACCTCCAAGGAGATTTGGCATGTGAATGGTCCTCATATATCAGCTCTTTGGTTGCGGCAAGAATCTCTTTGCACCCAAAACCTGATAAATTAATTTGGGGCTGCAACAGGATCAAGGGCAATGTCACAACGAAACAGATGTACCATCACATTGCTGCATTGCATGCATCGGCCTCGATGGTTGGCATTTTTTCCAAACTCTGGGATGGGCGACTTCCACTGAAAATTATATGCTTCGCCTGGCTCTGTCTCGATCAAAAAATTCTCACTTGGGACTCCCTGCAAAAATGTGGTGTCTTAGGGCCAGGCAGGTGCTACCTTTGCTCATCAGATCTTGAAACCGCGGACCATATATTTGGTGACTGTGCTTTCTATTAGAATTTTTGGAGTTACATGTGCCTCCATTTGTCAATCTCTGCTAGATGAGATCAGCCTTGCATGGCTGACAGTATTGGACACATTTTAAAGAATTCATCCCTATCAATGGATGTAATCATAGCATCCTTATGGTATGTATGGAAAATGTGAAATCTGACTCTCTTTCATCATGAAAAGCCAGATCCATTCACAACCAGTTTAAAAGCTATTGTCTAGCTTCGCTCGTATGGATCTATGACTCCAAAGGTATCTGGAAGGAGAGTAGTTCTTCCAGTGATAGAACAACAAAGCATTGTGGGCTATTTTGATGGAGCTAAACAGGGAGGCTCTTGTGCAATAGGTATGGTCATTATATTAAGTCAATCTTTATCTTATAGAATAAACATTAGTGTTGGAATTGGAACAAATACAAAAGATGAGCTCCTCGCGCTCTCAGGATTATTGTTTTTCGCCAAAGAAAAGGAGATTTCTCCTGCTATGATCCTTGGGGATTCTAAATCTATCATTGACTGGGCAAAGAGTATCCACGACATTCACACACTTGAGCTCCATCACTGGATCAGGCGGACTAGACACCTCATCAACTATTTTCAACAAACTTCCTTCTACCATATCTTTCGGAAACTGAACATTGATGCAGACTCTTTGTCCAAACATGCCATTGTCGCTGAATTGGAAACCATTAATTGGACATTGTATTGTGAAGGATCCCGTGTTTAACATGGCACTCTTCCCACTAGCTAGTTAGTCAATCAGCTTTTTGATCAATTATGTAACTCCCATGGTTTATATTAAGTTCATGAGAGCCTTATGCTCAGTCAGGAGATCCGAAATTATGTTAGGTGAAAATATGATCATAAAAGATTGTTGATTATCTATATGTAAGACACAACTTTATCATAATATAAGGTTGTTATTTCTGTGTGAAAAAAAAGCACTCATGCTACCATCAACTGATCACATACTCTTCAATTACCTCCTACCTCTTGGAATTTGAGAAAACAAAAATACACACTCCTTAATTTGACCTCATTATTTAGTATGAAGATTTTGTTTTAGGTTGCATGTTTAGTGAACATGATTACGTTTATTTCAATAATGATATTTAGATAATAGACATATTTGTCAATGAGAATCTAATTTAAATAAGTATTTTTGTAATGGTATATTTTTCTCATGAATTCTTTGGCGTGTCACATGGTTAGTTTTAGGGTTTGTACATGCCTCATCTACTGATGAGGGTTAGGGTTTTTTACCTTCTAGAATGTTCTTGAAAGTCGACATGTGACTAGCTCCACATGCGTGGGAATGAGAGTTGACATGGAATCCACTTGATACTATGGTGGTCAACTGGATAGGTCAACTTACAGGAGGCATAACTTCCTCATACGATTCTGATTGAGGTGATTCTTGCACTGTTGGAAAGATCTTGGAGTGTAGAATAACGTGGAGGGGCCTCAAGCTACTTCCACAAATTATCGACCCCAACAAGCATTGTTTAATCCCACAAATGGTTATCAAAAAGTTCTAGAACCCAAATATGCAAAGCAAGACCTACCCTTAAAATGTTCCCTACAAGCCAATTCATCCAACTTTCCACCCAAAAAGCACCAAAATAGATGGAAAATTATATATTGATCCAATTCGGATCATTTGGGCTCAAAGGATCACTGTTGTTTGTCTTTTATTGCTTTCTTATATAATGATGACAACCCAATGCTAGCCCCTCCGACTAGTAAAAACATATTCATATCTTCATAAAGGTTTTCACCATGATCTAGCAATGAAATTTGTACATATAGCTTAACTTTCACTTTCTTTTGTGAATATACAATATCCTTCTGACTAACACCATATTTTTATAGTAGATGCGATAATGCTATCATTTTATGCCAACCATTAGACTCCAATCATCAAGTTTTCCCCAATTCTAAACATTTCTTCAATACAAGTGTTCTATGTCATTTAACTCACTGCGCTACCTAAAACATTTCTAACTTGGCCTTCACGGTGAATTGCTCCACCTTGGATAGTTTTTGTTTGTTAAGGAACTAGAATCCCATGATTCTTGTATTTATTAAATCAAATCATCCAAAAATATCTTGAGGGAGATTATGTATAATGAAATCAACTCCACACACAAAAATGATTGTGTCAACATTGGTGTTATTAATGTGTGGAATTACACGATAACAAGTTTAATGGAGTAGTGCTATGAATGTTATTTTGGAGTGTCGTTTTTATTGTTATATTGATCTTATGGAATAATTTCTTTCAAGTGGTATTAGTGTATTTGAGATTATGAAATTATAGATTTTCATATCATGTTAGATATATAGTGGAGAATATAGAATCATAATACCCCCTCTAGATTTGAGCCCATGACTTCTTAGCAGGAAACACATGTTCTTAACTATTAGACCAACTCAGACTTACTTTCCTAAGTAATCATAATCTTCTAACATGATCTTCACTTGGATATCCATTGAGTTTTTGACACCAAGGTAAGCTACGCTCCCCCACTATCTTTAGTGTATAAGTTGTACATAAGTTTATGATTCTTATATTTACTTAGAATTTATTAAATTTTCATTTATCTTTTCAAAATTTAATAAAAAAGTGGTCGCCACTAATTAATTGATGTCAATTTTCAAGTTCAAAATATTGCACACCTAACATTACATCTTAAAAAGTTGAAATAATAATTTAAATTTTTGAATCTTTATTAATACTAAATTTGTTTTATATATTAAAACTTTCCAATCCATAGAAATACTAAATTCAAATGGTCAAATTTATAAGTTATTATTGAAGAAGAGTCCAAAAAAATAAGTGTGTTAGAAAATAATAATTTTTTATCGGAGAAAAGTTAAAAAAAATTATGTGATAGAATATTACAAAGATGCAAAACCAAAGACTAATAATGATAATCTCAGATTCACGGGAACTTGAGAGATTCCATTGTGAATTTGACATGTACTAAAAATAATATATTATAAATTCTCAAAAAATATAAAAAGATATTTTAAATTTCAGTAATTACTATATTTATTAAGATATTTTAAATTTCAGTAATTACTATATTTATTAAGAGACTTGTTTCTATCTTAAACCTGGATTCATCAAGCATAGAGAGGGATCCAATTTTTTGAAGTGTAAAAATTTTACATCTCACGAAATTTGATCCCTATCCATACTTGATAGACATGTGTTTAAGATTCATCTATGCATTTTATTTTAATTTTTTTATAAGCCACCATAAATTTATTTAATAACTTTTTATTTAGATTAAATTTTTTATTTTATGAACTTATTATTTTGCTTTTTTATTTTATTTTATGAATCAACATGAATTTTTCAATTATTTTTAATTTGTGCTAGCATAATGTTGGGAACGTGACAACATATCCCCATATTGGGTTGTAAAGCACATGGCTCTTCTTGCAATTAGGAATGTGACACCATCTCCCGTATACTAGGTTGTATAGCACCTACGTCTCACTACAATTATCTACATACAATTTTCTCTTATTTTCACAACATATCAAAGTTCTCTTCAACGTTTTATTTCTCTGCTTTACTTTGGAGTATGATAGTTAATTATGGCCAAAGACAAACTAGATTGAATCATTGAACAACAAATGGCAATGGCATTGATATTCGGCCAGACAAAACTACGTGGTCCAATCGGGTTCATTTCTTCACCCAATAAATTAATATGAGGTGGGTTAATGGATAGAGGCAAGGTAGAGTGTCGGAGAATCCTTTCCACATACCTTGGCATACCCGGGCATACCCATGAAGTTGACTAGCATACCCTGGTGGAAGGAAGGTGAGTTAAACGCTCCCCATTTGATATGATTGTAGAGTTTCATGTCATTGTTATACTGGGTTTGAGGTTTATTTTTGAAATCTGAATTTCAAACTTGGCTATCAAATTTGAAAATATTCAAAATAGTAGCTAACATCTTCGATTAGAACTTAAATTAGGAGTGAATTTTTAACTATTGAATTATGAATGTTTTAAAATTATTTTTAGCAAAACATGCAAATCTTACTGCAAATTAATTATAGATTTTTTTGGATGACATGCTTATTTAGAGCTCTACCATGCCAGGTGTAAAATTTCTCTTCTCCACTTTTTTTTGCTCTCTTGTGCTGTTGAAAGGTCGCACTTCCTCGCCATTTTTTGACAAACCCGTTAGATCACAATCATGCTCCAATTATAGAGCCCCAACATAGGTCAAGAGTCTCACTCATATTGAACTATCCAAGTTCATGGATAAGCTAAAAATATCCATCGTAGGATCACATGCAGGTCAAGTCCGTGAGATAAGAAGAGAACGGAAAGAGAGTTATCAAAAGGAAGGGAGTTTGTAAACCTGTTATTATTGCTTCTTTCTTCTACACAAACATTAAACACACATACCACTGCCATGATTTTGGAAAGAAAAAATAAAAAGAAGAAAGAAACAACTCACGAACATGTAGGCTAGGAGCTAAGACGAACGAACTAACATGACTACATGAAATGAATATTATGGATTTCAAGGTCAACACTCAAAAGCAAAGCCTACAAACGTAAATCATGTCATGGTCAGAACATGCCAAGAACATGTAATGCAGTATAGATAAAAATAAGACAGCGGCACATGCACTGCATACAACAATGCATAGAACTCAATCTACCTTGAACACTAAAGAAACTTGGGAAATCATACCGAGTGAATGTTAAAAATTTAATGTGCAAAACTAAAGCTAGCAACTTTGGTAGCATTAATCTACATCTTTCCATTTTTTTAGCTGACGAAACATAAGAAAACTATGAAATATTTTGTTTTTTCCTTGGAAAGAGGACAAATAAGACCTTACATTTGTTGATAGGTGGATACAGCGACTCTATTCATATCAGTCGCTAAGAAAAATTGTTAAAATGGAAACATAAGATGGTTTTCTTAAAATTACTTGTAGTTTAATAAAAAACAAGGCAATTCATAGAGTTCCTACCAACTTGAAGGCATGGGCTAATAATTTGAAGCCTAGATCTATTAAATAGTGAATCCAAACTAAGGGAAGTTGAAGGATAATCTTTGATGGTAACAAAACAAAATTTTAAAATGGGAAACATTAGACTAGTCGAGTAAAGCTTAATTCTAGTCAGTCATTAATTTTTGGTTGACTTTATCAAGTTAGATAATGATTTGATTGAATTATCAACTTTTCCCTCAACTTAACTAGATTTGAGTGTAGTTCAATTACCCTTATAAACTCCTCATATTCATATCCACTCAAAATTGAATTTATAAGGACTTCGTGGTTTGCTTTCATTTCTCTTAATTTTAAGGAGAATCAGAAGACAAAGGGAAGAAGCACATGTATTCTTACCCATGTCTTAATCAAGTAACTTCAACCATAACCCTTTGTTCCACCAAAAACCTATCTAGTGTTTTAGAGACATCATCATCCCTTACTTTATAATCTATCCACCCAGGAATTAATTTCAAGGGTAACACATCATAGCGACCTACCCCTTGAAACTTATTGATACGAAATTCTACCAATGGATCAACACTATCATTGGTTCCCCAAACCTATGATCCTTTGGTTTTTAGGTTTAGATCCCTACCTATTATAACATTCTTCCCTTTAGGGAATCCCAAATTGAAGAAATCATCTCAGAAACCTCTCCTAGTTACTTTCTTCATTAGGCCTGATGATGGAGAATGTCTTCCCTATATTCATCACCATTAATTCTATCAATAATTCTAGCATACCTAAGCTATATCAAAACAATTTCCATAATTTTATAAACAACTATCACATAATGCTAATCATAGGTTACAATTTACATTTACATTGTAATTATGATCATTCGTTCAATTTTCCAGAGGGTGTGACTTACTACCCTAACTTGCATGTATATACATGTTATTGTATCTCAATTGATAAAGATGTAATGTATTGAGGATTTTCTTTCAATGGTGAGAGAACCCCCTAATTTATCTCAATTGTAAGATCAAATACAAACAATGATAAGTTTTGGGACAAGCATAGAAGGATTATGACATCAAATAAAATGTATTGTACTCGACAGCCTCATTCGACCATAAGGACCACGGGTTATTCAAATTTCAAATTTGAATTCATCATTATGTCCAAATTTTTTGTTCATAAACTCATTCAATTTAACAACAAAATGGAAATATTATGGTTTCCCAAATACACATATTCAAATGCTAAATATTATAGGCATTATAAGCATGAAACACACACCAAGCCATCCAATTCCATTCACATATATAGTAAAAAAAATTTAAATAGTATGTAAACACATAATTCACCATGGAATTTATATACAGTTAGAAACTTATCCTTTAGATTAATTGTTCTCCAACTGGATGCAAGTAAAGGACATTCCTCCTAGCCATAGACACTATCGATCCATATCTTACACTGATAGTGTTAGGAATGATTAATTGATCCTCCCTTGGCTACCATAGTCTAATTGTCTTTTCCTAGATTAGGAGGTTATTGCCACCTCACTAGTGCCACGAGGGACTCATCTGGGGTCCACCTAACACTTGATGCGTCACTTTGCATGAGTTTAGGAGCTCCAGAGACCAATCCCTATGATTTAGGAATCCACACCGAGTGCCACCAGCAGTTGACCATAATCGATGTTCAAATATATTCAGTTATGCTCTAATTCCCGTCAATTAGTTTAGTGCCACTTTGCATAATTTAAAGGAGGTTGGGTGCATTTTCTCACCTACCTTGATCAATTATCTGGGTGTGAACTAGTTCAGTTTTCTGGAGTCACATTAGTGAGTATTTAGTGGTTATTTTCCCACATTGAGTTATCACTAGAGTCAGTCCAAGTTGGTGAATTTGCATCTTACCTAAGGCATTCAGATTATTCCTATTGTATCATCATTGTATTAAATAGAGGTTAATGTTAATTCATGTAATGTTATGCTGACCAAATTTTGTCTATTGGTTGTTCAATTTGACCATGAATTTTTTATCAGTTTAAACTAAATTGTTTCTCTCTCCTACAACCTTCTTTCACATTGAATTCATTCAGGACCGAGGATCCTAAGCTTTGCTAAATTAAAAATGGTATCAGAGCAGGTGTTCAGGCCAACTTCAAACCTCAAAAACTTCCATTGATGCACCATAAGCAGTTGGGTTCCACATAATCCCTGGTATCCTTGCTTTGCTCCCTTTGGATTTTGTCTAGAGAAGTCTAGCCAGGTGCGATGCACCCAGAGAAAGTGCACATGTTGAAGTGGAGAGTGATTTAATTGGTTTGATTTTGAATTGAAGTGTTTTTGCAAGTAAATTCAATATTTTCTGAAGAATTAGTTGTTCCTTGAAGTCGCAAGATGGAGATCAGTAGCTTTGACACCCAGGATACTCACACCCTTCAACTATCTTTATTGGAGGTATTATATGCAAATAGTATTTCACAACAAGGGTATGTACAGGGTCACCATGGGTAGATAGGTTGAACCCCAACAACCTCTTGAGAAGTAAAAGTATTTGAACAAGCTGGATGAAGCATTTGGTTTCATGTGCATCCACATCTCCAGGGAGTTACTCTTCCATATTTATGGACTGAAAAATCCAAAGGGAGTATGGGAGAAGATCGAATCCTTGTTTGGTAAACAAAGTGAGATGAGGGGCTATATTATGGAGAATGATTTGATTGCACTACATCCCAACAACTTCAAAACTATCCATCAATTCTTCTCAAAATTAAAATCCTTTGTCATGTAGTGCAAGCAGTGTGGGATTGATAAAAAGGATGAGCAATTGGCACTCTTAATCCTTAACAAACTTGGACCAGAATTCTTAGTGTTCATATCCATCTTTCACTCTCGAAGACTAACAACTCCTAATTGGAAAACGCCATCACTTGATTCCTTCATAGAATCTCTTATTCGGGAACAAGACAAGTTGATACAGATGGGAGCCCTCAGAGCCTCCACAAATCAAGCTCTCTTGGCAAGGGAGGAAAATAACGTGTAAGCAAGGAGGAAGCATAAAGGAAAAGATAAGAGAAACATTGAATTTGAACCTAAGGAACAATTTGATCCATCAGATGAAGCCTCAAGCTCTAAGAAGGACAAACATCATAGGTTTTACAAGGGGAAGTGCCTCTACTGTAAGAAAGGAAACCATATAGAGAAATATTGTATGAAGAAGACCATAGATCAGATCTCAAGACTCCTTGAACAAAACAATATTTCCTTTCCTAAAAGCGCAAGGAAGGTTGAATCTAGAGACAAAACTAAATATCATGAGAGATTCCATGCATTGAAGGCTAGATTTTCAAAATATCATGCCTTCCTCATTGATTCAGGAGCCTCCAATCACATGGTTGCATCCAAAGAATCATTCTCTTCATTAAAACTTATTGATGGTCCAAGTATTCACATGGGAGATGACACTCAAATCCAATTTGAAGGGAATGGTTCAATCAAATTAGAGCATGGAGTGCTTAAGAATGTCCTCTATGTGCCCTCCTTAGCAGCAAATTTATTGTTTGTATATCAGGTGACTGATATAGGCTCACCAAAGCGAGTTGTATTTGATCCTGAATCAGTGGAGATATCAAATATCTCAACTGGGAAGCTGATTGTGAAAGGTGTTGAAAACCATGCCTCCAAGGCATATGATTTCTCACACTTTCTGCCATACTCGAATCCAGTGTAATCTCAGATGCCATTTGAAAGGGAAGGTAACTTCATTATACCATAATATTTTTCATATGATAATGTTTCCATTAATGTTTCAAATTCAGAATCTAAAGCAAAGGACCAAGTTGAATCAGTTTTTGGAATTGAAGATGAATTTCAATCAGATCCAGTCCCTACTCCTAACCATAATCCTAAATGGGCTCAAATGGTCATTGAGGCTATTGGGAACATGACTGGAGAGTCACCCGGCAAGAGAAGAACAAGATCTCAATTTCAAAATGAGAGCCATGTGCTATGTCAACAAAACCCACTTCTCCCAGAGAGGTGCTACAAACTCCTAGAGAGATGCTACATGATGGTCAGGTATGATCAACATTTCTACTCATTGAAGAACAATGAGACATTGGATTGTTTCTCTCTTCCTTTAGAAAGAAGAGACAAAAGTAACTTTCTACATGACAAATTGGAAGGAAAAATCTACATGGAAAGGCCTAAGGGGTACATTGATTCTCTCTTGACATGCAAGCTGAGGAATCCATTGAATGGGCTCATGCAAGGCCCCAGGGCATGGAATCCCAAGTTTATATATTCCATACTTTCAAAGAGGTTCGAAAGATGAAAGATTGGTTGCAAAAGAAACAACATTTCTTCTCATATTTTTCATCAGATCGGAAGAAGGTGGAGAGGTTCACATGCACTGTACCAAGGAACTAGTCCACATAGGGACCATCACACTACATTTATGCTCCACAGAGATGCAGGTTGCATAATTTTTTCACAAATTTTTTACTTAGGAGGAAATCTCTTGGTGTGAAAACTTGACCCTAGTTCCACTGCTTTTTTTGGGGGGGGTNTTGACCTTTGGTCTTATTTTGCAAGGAACAAGTTGTCCAAGTTAGGATTAAGGGGGGTGTTAGGATTAATTAATTAATCATCCATTGACCACCATAGTCTAATTGTATTTTCTTAGCTTAGGAGGATATTTCCACCTCACTATTGCCATAGGGGACTCATATGGGGTCCACCTAACAATTAATGCACCAGTATGCATGATTTTAGGATCTCCGGAGACTAATCCCTATAATTTAGGAACCCACACTAAGTGTCATCAACAGTCACTAACAGTTGATCCTTGTTAGTGTTCAATTATGTTAAGTTATGCTCTGATTCCCATCAACTAGTTCATCTTCAGTTAGTCTAGCGCCACTTTTCATGATTTAAGGGAGGTTGGGTTTATTTTATCACCTATATTGATCAATTAACTAGGTTTGAACTAGTTTAGTTGTCCACATTTGCATTAGTGAGTCTCTAGTGGTGATTTTCCCACATTGAGTTAGCACTATAGTTAGTTCAAGTTGGTGAATTCGAATCCTACGTAAGGCATTTGAATTCTTCCTAATGTATCCTCATTGTATTAGAGAGAGTTTAATGATAATTCATGTAATGTTATGCTGACCAAATTTTGTCTCCTATTTGTTCAATTTTCACCACAAATGTTTGATCAGTTTACACTGAATTGCTTCTCTCTCCTATAACCTTTTTTCACTTTGAATTCATTTAGGCCTGAGGATCCTAATATTTTCTAAATTAAATAGAAAGGACACCCTCAAGATGGGGTTGTCAATCCACAAGGGAAAATATTTCCCAATTCCACTCTACTCAACTCAATCAACCATGCAACCCAATGGTGTAGAAACCCCCTCCACAAGTCTCCCAATCCTTAATTCTCCTTCCCCATCAACCTACACAACACCAAGAACAAGCTCCCTTATCTGAGCTAATAGTCCCTCAAGAAGCCTCAAGTTCCCTTCTGGTGCGCCAGCACAAGCTAGATATGAAGTCTCCAAATTGTGACTCTAAGGCACACGTTGTAGGCTAGGTTCCTCTTGCACACCAATATACCTGGGTTAATGGCATGCAAAATTCATATTCAACAATGGCTTCTTGGTTCTCTATCATAGGTACTAAGACATGGTATTCCAAAGTGATGGAAAAGATGACCATGAATGCAATTTGAATGGTGGAAAATACGTAAGGAACAAACCCCTCTCAAGCTTAAATTCTCACTTTAATAAGCATGGATTAGATTTCCATGTGGCTTCTTCCACATGTGACCATTTTACCCTCTTAATCCCTTTCTTAGGATAGTTAAACAATGTTTTCAATTAGAGCATGGATCTTAATCAAGGTTTAATTACTTGGTTTAAATGGTTAAGGCTAGGGAAATAAAATTAATCTAACTATGATCATTTTCCCTTAACCCACTATCACTTTCCCACTTGTGGAATCATATCCCCCCATTTCTTCTTCATCCTTCTTCCTCTGCAGCCATAAGAGATTTTTTTATTAATATAAAAAAGTACATATTTATATAGTCTTCGTCAGCATGACTATTTGTTTCTAGATTCTTATCCTATTACTTCAATATTCACAAATTTACACTATGGTGTCAAACTGGGGTGTTACATTAAAAAAAGACAACATTCATGTAGTTATATTACAAATTTAACATAATATCATCATTCAAAACAAAATTTGGGGTAACAACAATGCTCATATATTAGTCTAATGGAAAAGCTTGAAATGTGTAACATCACTTGATAAGAGTGGATGGAAGTAGGTGGGCTCCAACATTCTCCTTGAGATAGGTCATTTTCCTTCTTGGCATCTCTCTCTAACTATTTTGAATGAAAAAAATTGGATTCCTTAAAGAAAGAACACAATCAAGCATGAGGTGAATGAATGGTAAATATGAGAGAGTGAGATGATTAATGGATCAATCTCATTCCTTTAGCATAATGTTACACCAAAATCTTGTCATCTTCATGTGTATTTTCCTAGATCCCTAAAGTGTCTATGCCAAAAGACTGGAGAAGAGGTCTCACCTTACCAAAAATCCAATTTGTAGTAGCACTAACGCACCCTGCCTTTTGACAAAATCGATTAGACTGGGATGACACCGATTTCTAATGGACAAAGAGCGTCGGTGACACTCCTTTACTTTGTAGAAGGAGCATTACCTCTTCCTGGCGCCACTTGCTAGTGTAAAAGGTGCATTTGCGCTCATTAAAATACAAAAAGAGAAGCATCAAGAGATTTCTAGAAGAAATCCCTCGTAGAGACCTATCCCAACCAACCAGAATAGGTGGCAGTCTAGCCCCTAATCCCTAGGGATGATCCCTTAACTTTCTCAAAGTAATACTCAACTCCTTTGATCCCTTTTGGCCTATAGATACAAGCTCACCTTCATGGTTTGAGAGAGAACCAAGAAAGTACCTTATGTTGATAAAATCTTTTTAGAATTGAGAGGAAAATGATTGAAGTTTGAGGCAAAAGACTTGTGGGAAGAAGCACAACACCAAGGCTCTTCAGTTGTAACTTTTCCCTTTATTCTGTTAATGCAATCATGTTTTCATTTCCCATAAAAATTGTGTAATTATGTTTATCATTTTTCTCCTTGTTCATTAATATAGATCTAGTTGATTATCTTGTATGTCTCCACCTATTTCTTGTCGGTTTTTATCTTTGTGCATGTTCTTCTACGTCAATTGATGCTTAAGATTCAAGCTAGCAGAGACAACCTTCAAATAAGGTAAGGTTTCATTCTAATCAGGTAATCTGAATAGATCTAGGGAATTTTTTCATTATTGTTTGTGTTTTGTTTTAGATATATACCATATAGGTTAGGGAAATAGTTTTTGTCCGCACTGATTGAATCTTTCCACTAAAAAAATTGGCAACTCTGCTGGGGAGAGATCTATACATCTTAGTATTTGGATTTGGTATGTTTTTACTACAAATCTAAGTTTCCTTTTGCTCTTCAAAGGGTGTTAAATTCACTTTCTTTCAGTCATACTTTGCCTCTCAAGGTCAGTTATTGATTATAGGAAACTTCAATTTATTCATCACTTGTTAAATTTGTGAGTGTTTTTTAACCTTTTGGATCCTTATCTCCGCCAGACGCACCTAAGTAATCTTTTCTCAGCGTCTCTGGTTCTTTGACTCTTTTTGTGTAAAGTGATAGAGTGTCGTTGACGCTTATTAATAGTTAGCAAGAGGTGTCACTGACACCGTTTCTCTGTGTACAATAAGCATTGACAAGGGGAGGACACACTGGTGCAATTTGACAGTCTATGTCATTGTAAGTGTTCATAAACTTTTGGCTTAATTCTCTTGTTTTCGATTCTAGATTTCATTTCTAGATAAATTCACAATCTATTATTGTTGGGAGCGTTTTTAGCTTGCATTTTAAGTGAAATGAAGTGGATTTTTGAAAAAAAAATCCTCCTCATGACTAGGGGGCATGAATCGTATATTATGTAGTCTCGTTAAATTATATGTTCTTTACATTCAAAGAAGAGTTTATGTATCTTGCATTGAATTTTATGTTTGTTTCTTTGCTTGAAACCTCTTGCTCTTTTTTGTGGGTTGTCTTCATTGAAATCAAGAAATTTGCATTTAATTTTTGTGTGCATGTGTTGAGTTTGTCTTGAGTTCTCTTGTATTGGGATTGTTGTTTGTTTCCTTAGATCTCTATAGAAGAGGAAAATTGATCTTTTGTTTCCAAAATACTTCAAAGAAAAAGTTTTGCATTGATCTTCTTTATTAGATTGAAAAATACTTGAAAATAAAAATAAAAAACAATTTGTATTATTTTTAATTTACTTTAAAAATTTCTTTTGTTAAATCTTTTTTTTATCAGTACGCATGAGAAATTCTATTATAGTACAAAATGGTGATACAAAAATGATATATAGACAGGCCTGGTTTGCTAGATGAACTAGACAGAGCCAGCCTGGAAACACGTAGGGCTCATAAAGATCGTCTCCAAAGATCTAAAAAGTAGCAAGAATTCCTACAAGTCTATTACATACCAAGAGCCCAAGGAAATGGCTCCTACCATACCAGATTATCTACTACTATTGGGGCACTCATTATAATGGAGCAATCTGAAGACCTATAGATAAAACAAGAAGCTAGGCCCTCCCAAGGGACTGAGCCTAAAAAACAGAACTACCCTTTTTTATAGCCGGTAGATAAACCGCATAAGATACCATCCAAAGCATTAGACACGGCTCTACTGATGCGCCCCGAACAAAACATAACATAATTTCATTCCCCAAAAAATATCAATGTAACACTTCACCCCTACTTACAGTGTAGCAAAGCATAAATACCACAGTACAAAAGATCTGATAATCATCTACCCGCATGGCGATCTCGGGTGGCGCTCCTCTTGTTACGAATGAAGATTATTGGTGCCCTCGTTGACAGGCGAATTGATAGGATTATTCACCAGGGTGGAGGACTTAGCCCCTGCACTCTCCAGAATCTCACTTGCAAGCTGATCAAGAAGCCGAAACCCAGCCGATCTTTCCTGCTGCCCCCTCCAGATGAGGTCCAGAGCCTCCCGTATTCCTTGAGCAGTTTGAACCTTGGCTTGAATATCTCGGGCCAAAAGAATACGCACTGTCCAGAAAGGGTTGATCGTTAGGAGTTTACTCATAAGGCTCTCATACTCCCTGAGGAGATCTAACTCCTTAATGGCGATGAAAGCATCAATTGCCGAGGGAGTCTCCGCCATATACTGGTCACCCCAGTTAAAGGGCCTTGGTGATGAATCTTCCTCTATGGTTGGCAGATCATTTCTTGGGCTTGGAATTCCCCTGCTGTTACCTTCCCCTCTGCTATCTCCCCTCTAACGGTTATGAATTCTCCAGTAGCGAGGCATTATACCATCACCCAGCCTATGACTAGATGCCAGAAGGAACATAATCGCCACTGTGAGTGAGACCATGTGTTCATGTCTGGGTAAATTTATAGGCCACTAGCCTTCCCTCCATCAAATTGGTGCATTGAATCTGCTCGTTCTTTTTTCCTTAACCTACATCATTCTCTGCTCTTCATTGTGATGCACCAGATATTTCATGCAGTGTGGGAGATTTGCCACCTTCTGCATCATTGAATTCTAGTTGATACAGAGACGTGTGAAAGTCCCCGTTCTTACGATAGCTAGTGTGGTATCTGTACCCACAAGCTCGCAGGTTCGTCTCCTCTCCTTCTCCTCATACGGATCAGCCATCATGTTAATCCTGCAAAGTGAGGTGCAACTTCGACGGTTAACAAGATCTCTTGCAGGCTGACGATCCTTCAACTGCCACCACGTGCTACGTACCATCACTGCATGTTTAGGCATGTGGGACCTCGACCCCACTTGGCGATCGGGATATCTCGTGCCTTTCCTCACCTTCCACCACGGCACTTGAGGCCTCGTTACATAATAACGATATGACAAATGTTTTATTTTTGGTTGAGTTGGGGTGCCAACTGTCCTCCACTTGCTGTGGGTTGGGGTGTGTCTGACAGTTGTGCATTGTACAACTACCTTCCCTCTCATACTTCGCCAACTTCATGCAACGTTGCCATATTTCCTGTCTGTTTCCCCTGTCATCGAGCTCTTCTGCATGGAAAGAGCATTGGCTTTCCACTCCTTCGTTCGCGAGAGCGTCCGCCACCTTGTTGCCCGATCTCCTCACATGCAAGAGTAGAATGGCTGGATGTCTTGCTAGGATCCTTCTAAGAGCAACCAGCTGTCCTTCCCATCGCCAGTTCTTTGAGACCTGTGATGTAGATGCCCCATTTTGGAGCCATCGAGCCATGTTTATTATTATCTGTGAATTACCTTCCACCACCAACGGAGTCTTCCCCATTTGAAGCGCCCATGATATGCCATTAATTAGTCTTTCTAGCTTTGCCATATTGTTTGTGTTGTTTCCAATTAATCCCCATAGAAAGCTGAGGATATATCCTTCTGAGTTCTTGGCTGCTCCTCCGAACCCTGTAGGGCCTGGGTTTCCTTTGGCCGCTCTGTCGAAATTGAATTTGAAGGATCCAGCTGGTGGCCTAGTCTAAGTTTTCGCACTGTTAACAGAGGTTGGGGCCATTCTGGTTAGCACATTGTTGATAGTATATTCTACAATCCCCAATTCATACAAAATGATTCTTTTGTTTGCTTTTGCTGTGAACTCTTCCTGTTTCCATTGGTGTAGGGTGATCATTTATTTTAGGTGTGCTTCTATAATGTTCCAGATTTCCCCTTGTTTCCAAGTTTTGTTTTCAAAGATTTGACTATTGTGAGTTTTCCATATTTCCCATACTGTGAAACCAAGGAGAAGCTCCCACAGTCTATTAACAATTTTATTTTTGAATACCTTCATGGGCCATTCTGCAATCGTGATATTTGAACTTCCTTTGTGTTGGTGGTTTTTAAAAAAAATTGATGCTCCTTTTTCCCAGATTGAGTCTGTCACCTTATATTCATCCAGGAGATGGTTGATAGTTTCATTGCTCTCCTCGCACATACAACACCTAGAGGGTCCAATTATGCCCCTGGTTTGAGGGTAATCCCATGTTAGGATGCGTCGTTTGAGCACGAGCCAAAAAAATATCATGACCTTTGGCCACCATCCACCTTTCCATATTTTCCCCCATTTGGCTTCGGGTTCAATATTCTGAGTCCCTGTTATCAGACCTAGGGCTTCTTTGGGGTTGAAATCGCCTATGTTGGAGTACCCCCACCTGAGTTTGTCCAGTCTGTCATTCTTGGGGATTCTTCTGGAGTTAAGCTCTATCATGAAGTCTTATATATCTTCCCCTGGAACTTGAGATTGCAACCAGTTGTCTCTAGTAACCCAAAATTCCACCACTGTGCTCCAAGAATGGTGCTGAAGAAAGGCACTTAGAGCAGGGGAGGCGTCATCGCATGTTAGCACCAATTCCTAGTTCCAAGCATCCTTAGCAAAACGTGTGGTGCTGCCATCCCTTACTTCCCAAAAGCTATGTTTCTGTATCAATCCTTTGTTTTCATGCGCTGCTTTCCATATACTAGACCCTGGTAAGTTTTCTCCAAAACGCATTAGCGATTGTTTGGGCTAGAGAGGAGCATATTTTAGGTGCCACATTTTGGCCCATGATTCCTCCTTGTAATTTATCCACCCCCACCATATTTTGGCACTCATCACCTTATTACTGTCTAGTGGGTCTCAAAGTCCCAGGCCCCCCACTGTTTTAGGAGTACAAATGGTTTTCCTATCCACCAAAGGTCATTTCTTGTGCCCTTCAGATCCTCCCTATAGTAAATTCCTCTGAATATTTTTGATTTGTTTGATAATAGATTTTGTTTGTCTAATTGTTGATTCATCCAGCGGTGCTCCCAGATATTTTGAGGGAAGTCTTCCTTCCAAAAACTCCAAGATTTTGAGGATATTTCTTTTGGTAATTCTCGGGGTATTAAGAAGTATGTCTGAGAATTTTTCTTGTTTATTTCTAGACCACTTGCTTCCAAGAATGCGTTCAAGCCATCTTTGATGCCCCTGGCCTCCTGGACTGATGATGGTCCCATAAGCATATTATCATCCACGAACTGTTGATGGGTTTGGGGGTCCATCCCTGTCGTTAAAGCTAGGACTCGAATCTTGTTCTCATCTCTTCTGTTTTTGAGCAACCATCCTAAACCTTCAGCCGCTATGATAAAAAGGAAGGGAGAGAGGGGGTCCCCCTGCCTTAATCCTCTGGTGGCATTGAAGGGGGTCGAAGGGGAGCCATTGATCAATATTGAGAAAAAGTCTGAAGAGACCATATTCATTACCCATTTTGTCCAATCTTATGAGAAGCCAAAAGATCTGAGAATTCTTGCCAAGAAATTCCAATTCAATTTGTCATAAGCTTTCGAGAGATCCAATTTTAGAAGCATACCTAGAAGCGAACGAATTGTTTCATGGACTAAAATAATGCCATCCAGGATCTTCCTTCCTTCCATGAACCCAGCCTGCTCCGGTGAGATGATGAGAGAAAGTAGGGGTGTTAAATGATTTGCTATAACCTTAGAGATGATTTTGTAGATGACATTGTACAGGGAAACCGGTCTTAGTTTCTTGGGATCCTCTGTACCATTTTCTTTGGGGATGAGGGTTAGGAATGTAGAGTTAAGAGATCTTAGGATATTCCCTGTCTTCCTAGAGTCTTCCACCAAGGCCCATATTTCCTCCTTTAACTAGTCCCAACAAGCATGAAAAATATTCGTAGTGAACCCATCTGGCCCCAAAGCTTTGTCTTTTGCCATTTGCTTGACAACAATCTCCACTTCTGTCATCTCAATGGCTTTGCCCAGGATGTGATTGTGTTCATCTGTGATAAGCTTGGGGATATGTCAAAACACTTCTCCCTGAGCTTCCTCTTTGTCTTATTCTGGTTCCCGCAGAAGCTTAGAAAAATAAGAATTCAAAGTGGTTTCTAATTATTCTTGAGTTTCAGCTATATTCCCGTCCTCCATCTTCAATCTGTCCAAACGATTCCCCTGTCTGTGTTGGATGGCCGCTTTGTGAAAAAATCTAGTGTTGTGTTCCCCTTCTTGGAGCCATTTGACCCTTGCCTTCTGGCTCCAATAGACTTCCTCCTGTTGTTCTCTTTGGATGAATTCCTGTAACAAGCTTTTTTCTTAGATCCTTAGCTCCTTCAAAAATCCCATACTCATCCCTTGAGCCTGGTTCAGCTTCATCTTACACTCTAAAGCCTCTTTATCTTGAAAAATATTGCCAAAGGATTCCTTGTTCCATTTTTTAATGTTAGCTTTCAAGAGTTTAAGTTTATGTTGGAATTGATACATTTGGGTGCCTCTAATGGGTGGAAAGTCTTCCCACCATTCCTTGAGTTTCTCATGGAAATCCGTTTGTAGGAGCCAAAATTTTTCAAATCTAAATGGTCTATGAGGATTTATCCCTACATTATCCCATTCCAGACTGATGGGCCAATGATCCGATCCTGCCGCTGGTAGAACCACCGCTCTTAATTCTCCTCCAGCCATCATGATAGATTTTGAGATTAGAAAGCGATCAAGCCGGCAAGCTATCCCTTTGTCTCCAACTTGTTTGTTGTTCCATGTGAATGTACCATTAGAAGTTCTAACATCTATCAAATTTAGGTCCTCAATTAAATCATTGAAATGAGCACTGGAAGGGTTTAAGTTCTGTATACCACATTTTTTCTCTTCTAGGTTCTTGATCAGGTTGAAATCTCCACCAAGGATCAATGATTTGTCTTCAGCAATTTCTTTGATTTCAGGGAGCGATTCCAGAAAGGACATCTTCTGCTCTGCCCTCGGGGGCCCATAGACATTGGTCATAAATCCTTTTATTCTGGTACCTAAAACATGAAAGTCTGCAAAGAGAGTAAAAGGTGTTGCTAGGATGACTGAGAGGTTAACCTCTTGTGGATTCCATAATATTCCCAGCCCTCCCGCTGCCCCTTTGGCATCTATCGTAAGTGATTCACATCCCTTCCAAATTTTCTGGGCTATACTTGATAGTTATTCACCCGAGCATTTTGTTTCTTGCATAAAGACTATCCCAGATTTTTCTTTTTCAATCCTTCTTCTGAGAAGACAGATTTTCAAAGCGCTACTACAGCCTCTAATGTTCCAGGATGTAATCTACATCAAGACTAGGTTATATTGGATGGAGAAAGGCCACATATATAATTGGATACAACCCTGAAGCCACCAATTTTTCTCCTATAGCTTTGATTCTTTGTACATTGCTTGGCCTTCCTCGGTTTTTTTTTAGTTTCTTCTTTCCATCCGTGTATTTGAGGGATTCAACTACAACTCCCAGGGAATTCATGTTTTTAGCTTGAATTATCGCCTTCTCCAATAGGGAGACTTGCTGTGGGGGAATCTGGGTTGGAGTCTTGTCAGAGCAGAACACTTCCAACCCTGCCAGATCCATATCTCCTATCTCCATGTCTTCCGATACGAGTTTCGATGTCTCCGAGTATTTCTTGACTGTCTCCTGTTGTTTCTGGGAAAGTAGATCTAAAGAGGATTTGGTATTTTCTTGTTGCTTAATTGGGGATATATCTGTCTCCTTCTCCTGGTTAACTTGAATCTGTTCACTATGGTGATCTTCTTTACTGTTTACCTTGCTCTGCTCTGTTTGTTGGGTTTCTTTGCTAATTGCCTTATCTTCTTGGAGGATATTATACCTATTTTGGGTTTGCACTCTTATTTTTACCTATGGTCCCGATGTCTTTCTTGCTTGCCGTTTCTTGTTTTTTGTTTTAGTGAATCCATCAGCCTCTTGGTTTTCCTGATCTTTCTTCCCTCCTGGTCTTTTATTTTGTGGGCAATCTCGGAAGATATGTACATGCTCATGACATATTATGCATCTGAATGGGATCTGTTCGTAGTCTATTGCCTGGAACCATTCTTCATCTTCCCATGTTAGCTCAATTCCATCTCGTAGATCCTTGGATATGTCTAGGTAAATACATATTCTGGCATACGATATGTATTTTCTTTGTCAAGTTTGCTCTAAAACTTTGATAAAATTCCCCAACGTGTTCCCTATATCCATCAGGATTTCTTCCTTCTAGTATTTTGTAGGAAGGGAGTACATCCTTATCCATACTGGAGCAATCGTGAGATTTTCCTTGTCCGGATTGAATCTCTCTTTCCAAGGTTTGAGAAAGAGGCCCGCCGAATTATAGAAGTAGGGGCCATTCTCAAAAATTCTCATTCGGTCTTCTTCATTAAAGAAGATAATCGTGAAGAACCCTTTAGCTCCCAGCTAAAGGTCGTAATGGCCTTGGGGTTTCCACGTGGTGTTTATCCACCAGAACAGGGTCTTTTCTGTGGGACAAATCCCCACAAATTTACCTATGAGAGCACGTTCTTTCAGGTATTGAATGTCCTCTCTGACTCTTTCTGAATTGATCTGCAGCTTTGGGACTGTCTTGGATTTCGGGACACATTTCCTTTTCCTTCTTGTCCCCTGATTATTTGTTTCCTCCTTATTGATTCCACTGGATCCTTCCCCATCTCTGAGCATGTTAGATGAGCTGACTATTCCTTTTCCTTTTTCGATTTCCATTCCCGAGATCACAGAGGGGATTGCAGGTCCCTCCTTCGAGGATGCATTCCTCCCATAGTCCCTCTCCCCATGAGGAGGAGCAGGACCCATCCTTAGCTACCTTTCTAAGGCACCTCCTTCCTGCTTGTACTCCGAAGAACCTTCCTCCTTGGTACCAAAACCCCCAACCTCACATCAAGTTGCCTCTTTTGTTAAATCTTAGTTTTATATAAAAGAAAATATAAAAAAGTTCAAGTTTCATAATCTGTAAATAATCTTTGCTTTAGTTTTTTTATTGGAAACACTAATTAGATCTCTTTCTTCCTATAGATATGTTTTTCACTTTTGTTGGAAACATATGAAATATCCATTCATGTACTTGATGGTATATCAGAAGGCCCCTTTCAAATGGTTGTGCATTATATAGCACTACTACATATTTGAGCTTGCATGTACCTTGCGTATATTGGGAGACACCATTAGGATCCTAATACCAACTGAGTAACCTATCGGTCATCTTGTCAGAATAACATACCAAGAATAGCACTTAGGGAGCTACTACGCACTCACTGTCCAGGAAGTCGGGTATACATACATGCAAGGGTATGGTCCCGATCCTCCTTGTCGAGTATCACTATTGGACCCTGAGGTATATCGCAAGTTGTGACGACTTGACACTCCTATGAGGATCCAGCCTATATATCCCACCTACCATAAGTTTTCTTGTTTCCTTTAGTTTGACTAGCATTTGACTTGTGTGGTATTTAGAGGTTCTTAGAGAGTATAGGTATGGAAAAATCTTCAGGTACTACCAATCAAGAGACCCCTTCTCAAGGTATGTCTTTGTTTTTCCTCCATATGGAAACTTTGGTCCTTTCTTCATGGCTACATTGAATCTTCCTGGATTGACTATAGGATTACAAGTATGGTTATTCTCTAGTCCGGTTATCCCAAGTGCACTGATTGTTTCAAATCCCAACTCTCCATCACAAGAGCATCAACGTCCTGTTGATCTTTAACCTTCTTTGTTATATTTCTCCTTCTTCTCCTGTCGAAAGTCATGATGGTAGTAGTTAGGTGGATAAGAAGAAGAATCAAAGGAAGGCTAAGAAGAAGAAAGAAAAACAAAAAACCAAATCTCAACCAACTACTACTCATAGTGCTAAGAGTGTTGATCTGCCCACAAAAACACCCCGTAAGCCTAATTTCCCTTGCAGACTTTGCAAGGGTGGTCACCTTCTTAAATATTGCCATGGTATGTCCCAAGTTTTATAAGTGTGGTCTAAGGCCTCCCAACAACCCATGTTGTCAGACTCTAGTCATCATACTAATGATACCCCATCAACTAGTTACTCTATGGTTAAGAGTCGAAAAGGTAAAGTCATAAATACTTGCTTTCTATGTAAGGACACGCACCTTACTTACCTTTGTCCTCACATAGATGAAAATTAAAAGTTGTTGGAATATGTTATTGTTACTTAGCAACGACTTCCAACGGGTTACTATAAGTTGTCCTTTGACCACCCATTGGTTGATAAAGTGGTCGATCTAGTTTCATCCTTGGTCAATCCCACCCTTTCTTTAGAGAGTGAAGAACAAGTAATTCATCCCAATATTCCTTTGAAGAGTGAAGTTAAAATGGTCGAGTCGATGTCACCTCCACCCGATCCCACTCTTTCATCTGAGAGTGTTAAGACTGAAGTAGTGACTTTGACACAATATTCATCTCATCTTCCAATTAAGAGTCAGCTGAAACTCGCTAAAGTTTTCGTAGTAAGTTCGTATTATTCTAGGCAAGGGTAAATCCTGTCTATTTTAACAGAACCCTCTCCAATTACTAACATTATCTCCTTTGATTGGAATAATCTAACAGAATCTCGTCTTCATTCAAGTGTTCCTTTCCAGATATATGTGCAAGTTACCACTAGAACCATACTCTGCACTATTGTTGATGAAGGGGCTTCTATTAGTATTCTATCCTCAATCACTTGGAAAGCTATAGGTTCTCCTCAACTTGTGCCAGCCACCGATAAGATACTGGATTTTAATAGAAGACCTATTACATATTTAGGGATCCTTCCTCACTTGCCTATTACCTTAGAAGAAAAAATTGTCTACATTGATGTTATGGTAGTCTAAGGTCCTTAGAATTTGATCTGCTCCTTGGACGAAGTAAAGTATCTTGGGAATATTGTTTCAGCCCAAGTGGTTCGAGTGGATCCTTCCAAAATAGATTCCATGAAAAAATGGTCACATCCTCAAACACTCAAGTGCCTTCATGGTTTTTTGGGACTGGCTGGCTACTACCGCAAGTTTGTCAAGGATTACAAAGAGATTGCGGCTTCCTTAACAACTCTATTGAAAAAAGACGCTTTTACATGAACACATGTTGTTGGGTGTACATTTTACAAACTGAAACAAGCTATGTGTACCACACTTGTTCTAGCTATACCTGATTTTCCAAGACCTTCACTATTGAGAGTAATGCTTGCGACAATGGACTTGGTGTTGTTCTCCTTTAATATGAACATCCCATTGCGTTCACCAGTAAATAAATTTTGGGTAAGAATTAACCCCCTCTACATATGAGAAGGAAATGATGGCTATTTTGCATGCATTATAGAAGTGGCCGCCATACCTATTAGGGAATCATTTATGCATTAAGACAGATCATCAAAGCCTGAAATATTTCCTGGAACAACAAGTGTCATCACCAACACGACATAAATGGGTCAGCAAACTCATGGTTTATGACTATGAGATCACTTACAAGAAGGGTAAGGACAATATTATGGTGGATGCTCTTTCTCGTACATTTCATGACCCCATTTTTCTTTCAGCTATTTCTATGCCTATTCCAAATTGATTGCAATCTGTTCAGCAAGGTTATGCCAATAAATCTTCATTATCTAAAATCATCCAACGGTTAGCTAATAACCCTTCTGTTGTACCACATTAATCTTGGGATGGTGCTTCTCTGAGATATAAGGGGCGTCTGGTGCTTCCCCAGAGCACAAATATTCAATGGGTAGTCTTCTATGAACTCCATGCTTTTGCATTCCCAGGGCAGTCTCGGTCCCTCAAAACGTATGAGCAGGCACAACGTAACTTATTTTGGAAGGTAATGAAAAGGGAAATTCAACATATGGTGGATGAATGTGATACCTATTAGTTCCACAAGGGTGGAATGACACTCCTTATGGGATTGCTCGAACCCTTTCCCATCCCTACATGGATTTGGATAGATATTTCAATGGATTTCATTGAAGGGCTCCCTAAATCTAGAGGGAAGACAATGATCTTGGTTGTGGTTGATCGACTCTCCAAATATAGTCATTTTTGTGTCGTTATCCATCCATATACCACCTCCTCAGTCACACAAATTTTCATGCACCAGATATTTCGTCTTCATGGAATCCCTTCTTCCATTGTCTTAGATCACAATGCAACTTTCACAAGTCATTTTTGGACAAAACTATTTCTCCAAACTAACATCAAACTAAATATGAGTTCAATGTATCACCCACAAATAGATGGCCAGACTGAATTTATCGACAAATGTTTGGAATCTTATCCTCATTCCTTCACCTCTGAACAACAACACCATTGGTCAAAGTGGCTCCCTCTTGTTGAATGGTGGTACAATACCTCCCACTACACTGCATCTAAAATGACTCCATATGAAGCAGTCTATGATCAGGCACGGCTAGTGCTCCTTCCATACACCCCCAGTAGCTCATCAGTTCAGGAAATTGACACAATTCTCCAAAACCGAGATCAGATTCTTCACATTTTGTAGGACAATATTCACATGGCAAGAAATCGAATGAAATAACAAGCCGAACAACACCGTTCTAAGTGCACTTTTCAAATCGATGATATGGTTTTTCTCCATTTACAACGTTACAAGCAATCCTCCTTGAAACTCAAAGGGCATAATAAGTTGACTCCAAATTTATTATATTGGGATTTCATTAATAACTAAATTCCTTGAATTAAGACATGTCATAATTAATATTACAAACTAACATGTACTGATTATTCCATTCTTGCTAACCAAATTTTAATTCTGGTAGAACTCACAACGCAAGTCGACATTGAGTAGTGTTTGAAATCATCCTACGGTAAAATTCCAAACATCAATAAAGCATACTTTAGATAGAACACAACACCATCTATTTTTAGTGACCTTGCTTTACCATATCAAGACACAAGGCATTCGGGAATCCACTATGAAACAAATCACTGAAAATAATGTGAAAACTCCCTATTGGCCATGCAAATAGAAAACAAAATAGGCATATTTGTGAATTGGATGGATTTCTTGATACCTGGGAAAAAAAAGTAAAGTAATATATGATAATATCCAAACAACAACTTGTCGGATGCAACCCCTCCCAAACCGCCTCTTTTATCTCTTTTGCTTCAACCATCTATCTGTATGTATGAAAATGGAGATCATTCGGAGCAAAAGAAAAGAATGAGAAACTTCAAATGAGTTTGTTTATAAAATTATAATATCACATCTTGAAAATTCATTTTACCTCCAGCATTTGGAACATTTCCACAAAAATGCTCCAAGGACGAAGTCTTGACACAACTGATGCTCCGTGATGGGGTTGTGCCCCGGAATTGGACGAGATAGAGGTGGTGAATTTGTAGTTGTCTCTGCATATGCACGTGTAAATATTGGCCTCAACCCTTTATGTGCATGGAAGTATTGTCATGCATCTTACATGGGATTGTAACTTGTCACTCTCCAACGGAAGGAACTAGAATTGGTTATAAAAGGAAATTGGTAAAAATAAACCCCTGCTTTTGCGGCCCTTATAGAATATTACGTAATAGAGGAGCAATCGCTTATTCTAGTTAAATTGAATTTTCCTTTCTTGCTGCAACATAAGCGTTTTCCTTTGCATCTGCGGGATTCACTGACATCCTTACCTTAAGATCGCGATTTAGATTTAGTTAAAGTTTCCTCTACGAACCTAGTACTGGAGGCAGATACACCGATGGATATAATTCAAGTTCTAGTTGTAAACATTTCATTAGTTGATCCCGAACCAGTAGTTCCAAAGAGATTATTCGTTATTCTAAAGGCTGTGTGTCAATTCGATCATGACATAAGGCAGAAACTCCAACCATACATGTCTCAGGATCGATCCGTCAAGGTATCACTTCACCTTTCCACCGCGGACACTATCTACACTTCGGGAACCTGGAATCGAGAAAGGCTAGGCTGCATGCCAATAATGCGTCGACTTTACCTCACTACAAAGGAATAAAAGCACCTGACAGTATGTAAGTAGTATTGGGCAGTGGGAAGAATGGCTTCGTAATTCCTCAATGAGCATTCATAACCCTGCCGCTGAGAAGATGCTCGAGAAACCAAAGCAACATCATTAAAAGAAGAACTGGCATGCATTTGAATCATTGTTGACATCACTTCCCCATCAGGTCTTGGGGCACAAGAATCCAAGCTAATGGGGTGAAATAATATTAGATGAGAGTTTCAGTAATCAAATATCTTCTTGGGTTTTGTCAATTGAAATAAGGATGAACTAGCTGCATATATTTGTGAAGAAAGTAGATAACTGCAAGGATAAACTAACCATAGATGATTGCACCTATCCTCTTGGGTTTCATCAATTGAAATAAGGATGAACCAGTCAATTGAAATAAGGATGAACCAGTCGCATATATTTGTGAAGAAAACCATCTTATAATGTAGATAACTGCAACGATAAACTAACCATAGCTTATTGCACCGGTCCTCTTGGGTTTCATCAATTGAAATAAGGATGAACCAGCTGGATATATTTGTGAATAAAACCATCTTATAAAGTACATAACTACAACGATAAAATAACCATAGTTGATTGCACCAGTCCTCGTATTATTCCCAGCTTAAGTTCGCTACACAAAAGGTAAAATTCTATACAACATTTTGTCATAAAACAACATAAGATTCAAATCTATAGAGCTCCAAGACACATTTATTTGTTGTTACTTTGTGTCCTGTACGGCGGCATGATCATAATCAATCAACTTGAGTGTCTTACAAGGTGGCATACTATTCTTCTTTTTAGATGCCAAATTGAGGTAGTTTGGATGCACACACTTAATGCAGTTGGGGAATGAAGGAAAATCCTTATAAAACATCACAAACATGTGACATAATGGATAGGCTTATTTTCAGCTGCAAGTTCTTCCTTCGGTTGATGCTTCCATATCTAGCTGTTTTCTGGAAGATTCATTTGGAGGCCCAACTGCATAGGCTGACAAGCAGAAACTGGACTTATTCTCTTGGATCATGCCAAGTCTTAGATTTTGTGGATGTATTGTAATGATTTTGTGGTTAAATTGTAATAACATATTTGCCATGTTTGCAATCAATTATTGATGAATTCAATAACCAACTAAAAAACCATTAATAAAAGAGAAATAAAATTTGTAATCAAGAAAACACTAGAAGGAAACAAACCTGAAGATGAATTCAATGACAACAACAACCAAAAGAACCATGAATAAAAGAGAAACACAATATGTAATCAAGAAAAAAATTACTTCCATTCTGGAGGTAGTGGAGACTCAACGTGAGGTAGTGGCGATTGCTGCCATTATGGAGGCAGTGGAGACTCAAAGTGAATCTCAATACCAATACCGTTTCAATTTCTGTCCACTGACACTAATCTGATCACCATGTTTAGAATTGTTTGAATTCCAACTCCATTTTCTCTTCTTAGATACGTCTTCAAACATATCCTCAGATCCTACAAGTCTTTAGTACCGAACCTTGAAAAAATCTATGGTTTCAAGGGGTCGAATAGGGTTTAAAGAAAAACCACCAGAGTCTGGGGAGATCCAATATAAATCGAGCTAAGCTACAAATTCATGTGAGAATTCTGAAAAGAATCATATTATATACAGAAACGCTGGTGAAAGTTTGAGGATATATTGTATTGAATGCCATCGAATGTTGCACGACCGCAGAAGCCAATATTAAAAGCGTTGGAAGTTTCTAACCATATTAAATTGCTTATACGGTTACTTGATAATGTTCCATAGCTCCCAAGCGATGGAAAGAAAATGATAAGTCGTTGGAAGTACACACGTATGGTTAAGCGCTTAATTGAAAGCATGTAAGAGGAATGCTCTTTCACTCAGGTTTTCAAAGAAACTCAAAGAGAAAAGACGAAAAGGGTCATAGAACCCGGCCTTGTCATAGATTGCTCAAATCTACGGGCCTTCTTTGATGGGGCATATAAGGAGGAATTGGAATTCGAGGCATAGTCTTCATAAGCAAGGATCACTATATTAAAGTTATGGCTAATATTATAAAAGGAAGTAATAATAAGGTATAATTAATAGTCCTCCTTTGGGCAATTATGAAGGTGGCTCATCAAAGAGGAATAAGAAGAATTCAAATATATGGAGACTCTCAATTGGATGAATCAGTCTTAGAATATTAGAGATATTAATCTACAAAATCTGGCATTGGAGTTAAAGAATGCTATTGACTTTTTTGAAAAAATTTCTTTTAAAGAGAACTAAACCATCAAGCGAACTACCTATCCAACATTGGAATGAACAAAGAGCTAAGTAAACTTTTTGTAAAGAAAATAAATGGAGATTCAACCAAAGAAACAAATGCAACGATCTAAATATAGGATAATCAAGCTATATATATATATATGTACATGTACATGTATATACATATATATATAAAATAAAATCCAAAAATTGACGCTCACTGGAACGTATGGCGAAGAATATCCATGGCCACTCAAACAGATCAGTTGCTCGAAAGAAATTTCTACCCAAAAGTTCTTACCGCGAATGAAAACAAATTTAAGGTTTGTATGCCCTATTATTAAGCAAACCTAAGCTATTTACATTGAAAATGAACTCACATCTATAGATTTGGATTGAATCAGCTCCTGCCATGAAAATTCGATCAGTTGGTTCGGAAATACTTCTTTCATGTCGACTTTCAAAATGCAAGGTATGCTCCCACAGACATAATATATACATTGTCTTTACATTGTTACAAGTAAAGACGGTGTTGCACGCCATTTGGTATTTTTTTGGGTCATGTTATAAGTAAAGGAAAGACGATGTTTTTGTTTTAGTGGGCGTAGACCCTTTTTTATTTAACTATCTCTCTACTTTGTTATACCTCCTTTATCCATTTTTGTCCTCTAAGGGCCTTTTTTTTTTTTCATACCTACTGTTAACAAGTACCAATGTGCTCATTATTATTTTTTTATCATTCTGTTTGTTGTTGTTTGTAAACTATTTAGCTTCAAATATTGAGTTGTAGGATAAAGTCATACCTGCTGTTTGTCTTTCCTTGTTTGACAATGATATTGCACACATACACTTCTTGAAATAGCATACACTCCATGTCCAAACTTACAGTGGGAATGCTTCCATCTTTACGCTGGCTTGTTCATTATTTATTACATGTAATTTAATGATCTCCCATCTACGACAGCCTTGTTGAAAAGCATTCTTTGATTTAGATAAATATTGGGATAAAAGCAATTCAGGCTTTGTTTTAGAGGCTTCATCTCTTATACTGAAAACTATGTCATGTATCACTCAACAAGGAATGGTAAATAAATAAGCATTTATGAGTTTTGGTTTGTTTTTCTTGTACTTTTGGTTCAGTAGATGAATATGTTGTACTTTTGGTTCATTAGATGAATATGTTTAACAAGAGGGTTTATTTTATGAATCAACAGGCTTTGTAAGGAAGTGGAGAAGATTTTTTTTTTTGAGTAATTTTCAATGGAAAACAATACTCTATGGGTGAAATTCTTCCATATTTTCATTGTTCTAGCTTGACCTTTCTGGGCAATGGGCAACATACAGAAAAAAGATGTTAATTTTACAATAGGCGGGAGGGAGCAGTTAGAGAGAAACCTGTTTAACCAGCCGTGAGTTAAACAATTAAAGAGTGCAACCGTCACTGAATTAAACTCGCTGCTTGCATAGTACTTTGCATATCTAAGCAGTGATAATACACAAATATCAAATAGAGAATCATTGGTTATCAGTAGTATTAAGTATTTACTTGTATTTTCAATAACGTATTTATATTTTAGCTCCATTTTATAAACTATTAAAAGACATTCATTTAAAAGATTTAATAAGTTGTATGTCGTAAAAATGGCGTAAAGATTTAATAAGGGCCGAGCGTTTCTGAACGAATCCTATATGGCCCTATCCCGGCCCCTTACTGGTCCCATCTACGGCTTACTCGTCAGTTGGTCAGTTGAGCAGGTTTGATCCAGATGTCAAATGGTATAATCTGGATGTCCCACATGCCCTATATCACCTTAGCTCGACCCATATTAAAAGACATACTTATTTTTAATATTAAATATGCATGTGGTTACAAATGGATGATGAATTAAGACATTCCGACCTGAATGATAGATTAACTGACCTTGCACGATAGATATATATACTGGCTTGAGAGCAGATACTGTCTAGAAGTCTGCTATTTTTATTAAAACATCCTCAGGCCGTCGGAATTCCGAAGCCCAAGACATGACACCCGATGAAGATTTAATATAAACGACGACTTCAAGGTGTCGGATGGAAGTGATGGTCGTTAGTTATTCGACGTCTCTCGTCGAAATTTTGACACTAGTATGTCTTTGATCCTTTATTAGGCTTTCTTCGAAGAAGGTTTTGGCCTTTTCAAATGGAAATATGAAATGTTATTATTTTTATAGCGACAAGTTATTTCCTTATGTCAAAGTTTTAGTTGAATAAGTTCAAAATGTAATTCAACATTTTTTTAATAAAATTCAAAATGTATTTTAGACTTATTGTAAAAGGGTAAAAATAAAGATAAACTATCATGCCTTGACAAACAAATTATGCCTTTATTCATTAAAGGTATCTGGCTTAAGCTTTTTGTGTTTGGATATGTTTCTCATTATTAAATAAATTTAATGTTGTTTGAATCCAAATGGTTTACAACCCATGCCATTAGCATGACAATAATGGGAGGAAAGTCATTGGTATTGTTTGATGAAATGAGATATGAAGCTTAGTTATAGAAATCGCATGATTTTTTTAGCAGTCACAAAATGTATATTTAATTTAATTATTAAAGAAAAACTAGAATTGCATGTAGTATACTCTTGACTTTCTATGTGGAGAGCTCAAAACATTATTGAGACTAAGAGAGTTGAGTATGAAAATATTTTTCTCTTAGAGTTTCTTCGTACAACCATGTTAGATCTCAATTCCCCATATTTATTATAATATATATATATATATATATATATATATATATATATTTTTACGGGAACGGTTAAGATTTTGATTAGTGTCTGGCAAAGGGGTTGCCAGGGCCTTTACAATGCATATTCAGAACTGCTATACTGAGCTTCATCTCCAACCTAACATTCATGGCAAACCTGTGCTGTTGAATTGCTGTTGAAATGCCCATGTGAAGAGACAGGGCTAGTGCAGCTTTAGGCTTAGGGAAGCGGGTGATTTGAAATTTCTCCATTGACAATTAGCTGGCTCTTGCTTAGAGTAGTACCACAGTTGGCCTCAACATCTGCTAGATTGTTTAGATTCCTTAGAACATGATAAGCCGTATGAGTTCTAAAGTGCGTCAGAAGGAGGAGGACTTTCCTGTTCGTGTGGGCAAGGTTTATATCCGTTGGCATCTTCTTGGTGTGTAACGCTTTAACTATCAGTCTGTAGTCACCAAAGATAGTAAGCTTCTGGATGTTCAGCTTCCTTGCTTGGTTTAGACCTTGCCACAGCGCCAGATACTCAGCTTGATTGTTGGAAGCGTGTCCTAGGCCCCATGCATAGGACAGGTGGGGATTTCCAGAGGGCTCGAAAATGATGCCTCCTCCTCCAGCATGACAGGGATTCCCTTTCGAGGCCCCATCAAAGAAAAGACACCATTCATCGAGGGCTGACCTCCACTTAATGAAATCCTGTTCTTCCAACCTGATTTCCCAATTTTCCTTTTGAGGAGGTTTGGTTACTTTATTGCTTTGCTGGTTCAAATTGAGCTCCTTAAACCAACGATCTTCTTTAGGAGAGAGGGTAGTCGCATTTCTAATGGAATACTTTGTGCTTAACGCTTCTGAGAGCATGGTCCGAGCTTTAATAGCAACTTGAGGAGGGAGTCTGCCTTCCTCCTTAAAAATTCTGTTATTTCTCTCCAGCCAGATCTTCCAACACAGAAATTTAGGGGTCCACATCCACACGATCTTGAGGAGATTTTTCTTGCTGAGATTGAAGGGAGCGAGAGAGATCCAACAACTTATCAACTCCGTTATTGAATTTGGCAGACTTACAGAGATTGAACCTAACGTGAGCCTCCATACCTGTTTGGTGAAATCGCAGGTGATGAACAGGTGCTCGGCGGTTTCTTCAGCCCAGTTGCACAAAGGGCAGCGTGAGGGCCCTTCCCAGCCTCTGCTCTTCAGCTTTTCACTTGTCAAAATGCTATTATGAAGGAGAGTCCATATAAAAATATCAATTTTAGGAATAGATGAGAAGCTCCAGAGAGATTTCCATGGCCCAGGATTGGGAGGGACCCAAGGCAGCTCCAGAATAGCAGCGTAGCCATCAGCTGCTGTGTATTTCCCTGATCTTGAACCCCAACTCCATTTGTCTTTGGATCTGGCGCTAATGGGCGACTTCCCTTAAGTAATTCCAACAGTTTTGCAGCTTCCTCCTTGAGCTCGTGCGGATAGTCGCCTAGATTCCAGCTTTCCCAGGATTCTTTCTCATCGTTGCTCCAGAAGGAAATGTCACACAGAGTGCTGTAGTTTTTGGCAAGAAACCAATCTTTGATGTTTCCCAGCTCGTTTGATTCGTTGAGAGGTTGATCCCCAAGAATCGAGTCCTCCCAGATTCTTATTTTTGCCCCGTTTCCCGGAGTCCACGTGAGCTTGGAAGTGAAAAATGGAGGGCTCTTTTACAAAGCGAGAAAATCGGGGAACCTTTCTGCAGTTTTGTGGGCCTTTCAAGACATCTCTCCTTGTCTCTTGTGAAATATTTCTTTCGGAGGATTTGCTTGCTCCAAGTTCTTTTCCCTGTGATCATGTTCCAAAGAATTTTGCCACCCATGGCTAGATTTTGGGTGGCCACGTCTCTTATTTGAAGGCCACCTTCCATCTTTGGCCTCATGACCTTGTCCCAGCTCACTAGATGGAGCTTTTTTTCACAGTTTCGGCCACCCTCCCAGAGGAAGCGATGAAGCAACTCATTAATTCTGTTTGTAATAGTTTTGGGAGCTAGAAGCATCGAGCATTGATAGATTGGGAGGCTGGTGAGGACTGAGTTCATTAAAATCACTTTACTTGCTTTGTTGAGCCATGTTGTCCCCCACGCGTGGATCTTGTTTTTTAGTTTTTCTAGGAGGGGCAGCCAATGGACAACTCTAGGGGAAGCTTTGAAAATTGGAATGCCCAGGTATGTAAGGGTGTCCCAGATTGTGATGCCTTCCATTTCAAGGATCCGAGATAACTCCAGCATTTCACGAGGAGAGCAATTCCATCCATAGACCTTACTTTTGTGGAAGTTTATTTCACTTCCAGAGCTGTCTCTGTAGTATTCAAGCTCAGTTTTAAGGTTCCTAGCTGTGTTGAGGTTGGCAGCTCCCAATAGCAGAGTATCATCAGCGAACTGGGCGTGGTTTACATCCTTGACCTTTGGGACAATTCTGATGCCTGAGAGAGACCTGTTTTGGAGACTTCTGTTCAGCTGGAAGCTTAGGACAGAGGCTTGGATGACAAAAAACACAGGGGATAGAGGGAAGCCTTGCCTTAATCCTCTTGAGGCTTGGAAAAAATTGGTAGTGCGACCATTAACCAACGGGGCGATCCAAGGGGCTGATATGCAAGCTTTGACCCACATAATGAATTTCTGACTGAATCCAAAATTTCTCATGGCTGCAAAAAGGAAGTCATGCTTGACTTTGTCAAAGGCATTGGCCAGGTCCAGCGTTACCACCATACCCTTCTCTTTTTTCTTGTAGCTGGTATGAATGGCTTCTTGGACTAAGATAATGTTATCCATAATCTGTCTTCCTCTCACAAACCCACCTTGATTTTCTGGGATCAGCTTAGGCAGGATTCTTTTGAGTATGTTAGCCATTATTTTGGTTATGATTTTGTATCCTGTATTACATAGGGAGATAGGCCTGAATCTATTAAAGTTCTTAGCTCCTTTTTCTTTTGGAATGAGGGCCAAAAACGAGGAGTTGGTGTTGCCACCCAACTTGGTACAGTTCTGAGCCTTCTTAACCATTATGTACAAGTCCTTTTTTATTATGTCCCAGCAAGAAATATAGAACCGGGCTGTAAATCCATCTGGCCCAGGAGATTTATCTGGGTCCATTTTGAAGAGGGATTTCTTGATTTCTCGAGTACTAATAGGACTGTTCAATAGTAGGTTGTCCTCATCATTAATCAAATTTGGAATCTCTGAGAGAGGATAAGAATTCGGGTCCACTGGATCCAGATCAGGGGCGGAATAGAGATTTTTGAAGAAGGAATGGGCTGCCTCCTTAATGCAACTAAAATCCTTTATGACATGGTCTTGCATTTGAATTTCATTAATGGAGTTATAAATTTTTCTGGCTTGGGCTTGCTTGTGAAAGAACGAAGTGTTTTTGTCTCCAGCTTGAAGCCAGAGCGTCCTTGATTTGACTCTCCAGTAGATTTCTTCTTCTCTACAAGCTTTGTGGTACTTCCTTTGAAGCTCAGCTTCCCGGATGAGTAAGGCAGGAGTGACTGGGGACTCTTCCAAGATCAATTGGTGCCGTTCCAAGGCCTTCTGAATTTTTTTCCTTTCAGCCATGGGAGAACCAAGTCCTTTAGCCCAGGCTTTCAGATTAGCTTTGAGTCTTCTGAGCTTTCCTTCCCAGACATAGAATGGGGATCCATAAACAGGATCCTTCCAAGAGTTAGACACAATATCAAGGAAGCCTTCTTGATTTACCCAAATTGGGCTAAACCGGAAGGGGATAGGACCTAATTTTTTCTCAGGAGAAAGGGAGAGCGAAATCGGTTTATGGTCAAAAGTATAATGCGGGAGAATCTTGGAGGTCGCCATAATCCCAAGGGTTAGGAAAGAGGAATGAATAAGGAAGCGGTCTAGGCGGGCAGCTATATGACCAGGTCCTATCCTTTTATTTGACCAGGTGAACTTTCCCCTGTCAGGAATGATATCTTCAAGATCCCAATCCAGCATCAAGTCTTCCACCCACTCTCTTGCATGGTCTTAGACTATTGATCCCCCTTTTTTTTCGGCCAGAGCAAGAGTTACATTTAAGTCTCCAGCCACTACTAAATTTTCAGGGTTGTGATGGTTAAGAAAAAGTTTTAAAGAATCCCAGCATTCTTTTTTTTCAACAAAAGAGACAGGAACATACATATTAAAAAGGATTACAAGATGGCCGGAGTCTTTGTGGAGCAACTTGGTGAATAACCAGTGAGTGGTTCCTTCTTGTTCTACTAGTTCGAGCTTTGTAGAGTCCCAGAATGTTGCTAAGCCTCCCGAAGCTCCTCTTGCACTTACAGCCCTACCTAGGCCTTTCTTCCAAAACGAGTTGCTTGCTCGAAGGAGAGCATCCTCCTCCATTTTCGTCTCCTGGATTAGGAGGACTTCAGGCGTCATTACTCTTACTAAATCCCTTATAGCTTCTTCTTTTAGGGAGCTGCCTAGTCCTCTGCAGTTCCAGGAGACGTATTGCATTATTTACCTGGATGAGGGG
>LPNX010330286.1:365010-454202 GCA_001517045.1 Pseudotsuga menziesii
AAATGTTTTCTGAATTTCCCTATGCAATGATATTAAGCATAACTAGTTGGTTAATGGTTGAATGATCCATATTTATTATAATATTAACCTCTATAATCTTCTAAGTTGTCAAAACTATGGTGACCTCGCCCATATCTAAGTCTTTAAAGCATAGAAATAATTTGTTACAACAAACAAAGTTTCTTGAGGTCCAATAGACCAAAATTGGTTTCGCTGGATGTTAATTGTCATTATTATCGTTATCATCATAAAAAAACCCTTAATTTTTTTTTAAATAACAATGATAACGATATACTAATAATAACAATATACTAATAAAAAAACCTAATAAAAAAAACAAAAAACAAGCCAATAATAAAAATTATTATGATTACATTTATCTAACCAAAGAAATTGCGATTACATTTAGCTAGGCTCTCAAACTTGAGAGGCGAATGATGAAAACTATATGACACAACGTGAGTGTTATACCATATCCCTTTATTAAATTAATAAATAATCTCCCTTCATACCTACTATATGAAATAAATCAATTCCCTTGTGCCTTCCTTTACACATTGAGTAATTTTTTTTCCCATGTTCTTTATGAAATAAAAGAGAAAAAGGGCAAAACTCTAAAGTAATAAATCAATTCCCTTGTCGCTTCCTTTACACATTGAGTAAAATCTTTTGAAGTATATATATTAAAAAATGAATCAATTTCTTTGTCCCTTCCTCTAGGCATCCAATCAAATCGTTTGAAGTAAATATATTAAAAAATGAAATCAAAAGGGTGCAAACCTTAACATATACTCGAGAGGACTTGACAGAGGGAAGAAGATGGCAGTAGACTATTGTACGTAGAGGGGATTGCATAGAAACATATGTCTACCAGCAAAGAGAACGTTGGGAAGGTATGAAAAAGAAACGCCAACTATACATGGTAGCTTGTTGGCACCTTGGCATAATTGATAGAGAGTTGGAACATCTAGTTTACACATAAGTAAGAAAAATGCTACCTTGAGCTGGTATACAATAACATTTAAGAAAAAAATGCCAAGCAAGTGCTTACAATAGGAGACTTGGCAGTTAACCGATTGCTTGACAAAGGAATTATATACAAGCAAGTTGACAAATGGCCGAGGAAGAAAAAGAGAGGGAGTAACTTTGTGTTACACATAGGTGAACTTCACAAAGAGGGACGTTGATGGCATGGAATTTTTGTTCTCTTTGAAACGTTGTAGCATTAACTTGTTAACCTACTAAATAACTATAGTTGACCTATGCAAGAACATATAGTGCTAGTTCATGCGGACATGTATGAAGACTAAAATTACTGAATCATTAACTTCTTGATGAACTGCAGTGCATGAACAAAAAAATTGGTTGCCATGCTAACTTGCAATATGAGAAGGTATAAGATTTAGCAGTCTTAATTTACAGAAGATAAACTATGATACAATGTTACATTTTATAAATAGAAGTGCATAATCTATTTCTGCAAATTCTGAAACAACTTTCAATAACCTTCTGAGAAATGCATCTATTTTCTATTCACTACTTAGCTGTGATATAAAAGGATTTGGAGAATCAATTTCAAACTATCGAAATATCACACTTTCTTCACAACATGTTGCCTCAATAAATCTTGTTCACAACCTGCGCCTAGACATAGTGATATTCTATGATCTCCAACTAGTGTTGGTTTGGAAAATGGTGCAGCTACCTCACTACTTCTAGGAGGAACAGATTGAGTGATTATTCCATTATGTTCCCCATTGTAATTTGGAGCATGATTTCCAAGCAACACCGTGCATTATGTGGTATTGTTACCAACATTTCTCTCTCTACCTTTTGAAAGAAGACCAATATTTGAGCTGGCTGGAAAGTGCCTTTTGAACATGTAGCACAAGTGAATTTGACCACAAATTCCGACGACACCCTGAAATTTGGCCTTCATTTCGGATTTTACAAAAGATAAAATGCATTTTTTGTTTTTTTTCATAGCGGCTCGATACCCGTAGGATTATCGACGTGTCGTCAGAGTTTCGACACCAAATAGACAATGTCGTCGGATTTTCAACACAAAATGGCAATTATATATATATATATATATATAAAGCTCGTGGATCACACATAATTAGGTATACATTTAGAGCCAAGGAGAACTCCTAAACGGGACAGGAGGGCCTGGATTTACTTGCTGAATAGTCAGAGCTAAGGTATGATTGAAGGAAATCCCTCAAACTAGGTACTATTTCTTTGTTCATGCCAACCACTTGAGAAACACCTTCCTTCCTGAGTAGAGGTGAAGCAAAGGTCTTCACTCATCGATTATTGAGGGGGGAACATGCACGTTCTTCCAATTTAAACCCAACCGATCCGCTGATCATAGATCAATCTGAGATGATAGCCCTATCAATATTGCCTATCGCATTATTTATCTTGATAAGGAGTAGGCAGAGTAGGTTGACCTGTTTTCCTGCTTGATGAAGCATTCTTGAAACCTCATCATTTGTTCGGCATGATCACGATGTTGATTCGCCTTACCTTGCTACTGGTGGTAAATTCATAAATAAAAAGTGACATGGTCAAGATCTATCAGACCTATTGAGATGGTAAATTGGGTAGTGATAAGGGTTTTTTCAAACATTCCAGCTAGCTAGAAAGCTAGACAGATAGAAAGGCAGCCAAACATGCAAATATATGGAAACATGAGTACTCCACTTTGTTCATAGATCTTCCTTCCCTATGATGATTCCTCACTGGCCTTGCTGGTCCTTCTATTTCCACGCTCCTCCATTCGTGCGTGGCACCACTCCATCCATAGTGTCATTTGGGGGAGGTGGCTTACTTATTTTCTGGGGGCAGGAGCATAGTGGTAGCTACCATTTTTATAGATATGCTAAGTCATGCGTGGGTAATCCTTAGCGAGTTCCGGATTATAACGATTGGTCATATGGTGAAAATCCTATATTGGATTGGAGCCCATACCTGCACCAGTTTTCCTGCTATAGTTTACCCAGTTAGAGACATAGTAGGGAGAGGAAGTCACCCCAATAATAGAGCCAGCCATACTTTGCAATGAGCTATCGACCTGGAAGGAATGTTGACTCTCATCTTAGCCATCGAAGGACATGCATTTTTTCCTTCTGGATTTCCAAATCCTTGTATGGAGCCAGAAAGTTGCGGGCCCTAAGCCAAAGGTAAATTTGTTCCAGACCTCTCAGGTCTTCACTAGGAGGGTAGTAAAATTATTATTACCCTCCACTTTATGAAGGGTAAGGATCAGGGTCTCGTATGGGCGGGTAGAATATTTAGGAGATGCCTCGCGTCGGGGATCCATCTTGACCATTTACCCAAAAGCAACACTGGAAATACATTGAGCACACATGAGGAGAGAAGGGTGCACCCTAAGACTAGCTGGACAAAACAAGCCAAGAGGTGAGGGCGTGAATCACCCTAGCGCACTTGCCACCAACAATTGAAGCACAAAACCTTGGAAGCCAAGAGAATTGAAACCCTAACCGAGAAGGCACAACTACATAAAAAGACAAAAAACAAATATGGCTCGGTAGTGAGTTCCTACATTGGAGGCACCCGAGCGCCGTGTGTAAGCCCCTCCCATCATACCAGCCAACTACTTACTTACTGGTCCTGACTTGCTCCCACTTAAACATTAAGGAAAGGCTCCTCATTAATGATTGTGGGTATGGACGACCAAAAGTGAGCGAGAACCTTCAGTTAGCAACGCAAAGCTAGTGACCCCAATTAATGAAGAAGGAAGTGGAGGGCCCCATGAGAATAGAACCATGATAATCCCCCTTTTTATGCTTGCTCTGCCTTGAATTTACAAACAAGCCCGATCGAATTCTGTGGGATTTCAATCAAGCAACAGGCACAGGGTCAGCGATGGATGGAGACAAAGCTTCTAGGTAAACCCAAAATTGAACTAGTGGGAAATGAGCTTGATCTATGGAGATAAGGCCCATCTCACCTAACGTTAATTAGTGGTTTAAAGGGTTCGTAGGCATATTTTTTCCATGGAAGCAATCAAGTTTCAATACATCTCTCTATTCATTGAATACCCATTCATTTTTTGTCTTTTCAAGCCGTTAGCTTACTTTTTTTTAAAATTTTATTTGTAGCTTGGTTCCATTGCAGTGGGGTTGAAAATAAAACATGGAATCATACTGGCAGTGGAGAAGCACATCACATCACCTTTGCTGGTTCAATTCTTTATTCAATCCATTTTTTTTCATTCTATGTCCACTGTTCTAATAGTAATGATAGATCCACAAAATGAAATATGATATAACCCTAAACCCTAAAGCTGTAACCCAAGGGTGGACCCAAACCCTAGAAGACTAAAGAGACCTGGCTTCTTTAATCGAAAATTAACACTGTGCTAACCTTTGTATTGTTTGAAATTCCTATTTAAATGCCTGGACCATCAATAATGATAACAATGTTGAAAGGTTGAGTGTTGTCAGAGATATCCATCACAAAATTCCAAGGATAATCCTGGCTGGGGAGGTAGATTTTATATTGTTCTTCACGAGCATAATAGAAAGACGTCAAATAGTATCAAGTGGTAAACAAAGCGAGCTTTCTTCATAGAGATCTGAGTTTAATCCCTAATGCTACTAATTCTTGTGCTATCTTGTGATATTATAGTTACTTGAGCCCGTGGCTTGTCTTGGCAGGTATCTTAACAGACAAGGTCACATGGTAGCCCACGATGCGGCTCTTCTTCGTTTGTGATCTATGTTGTGATAGCTCCCAATCCAAGTCCCTGTAGTTTCTAATCCACTAATAAAGTGATTTTAGGCCCTTGTTCATATTTACCTGGTCCTCTAGTGAGCTTGAATTCCTAGAAGCAAGCATGGTATGTCCCTTTGGATATACTTGTTCAATCTCTTGGGATTATATAGAGATGCTTGGGATGGTAGTATGTTCTACTACTGTCATTAGTGCAGCCCAAGTTCTATAGATACTAACTTCTTATTCATCATGATCATGGAATTGATCAGACAAATAAGAAAAATGTGTATATTGGGGCATTTGGCCATAGGGAGAATTAGAATCTCTAAAGTACTTCCTCATATGCCACTAGGCTCCCATATTTTGATAAAAAAACCTTTCCTATATCACTTATTTCCTTATCTCTAGGCGATTTCAAATCTGCAAGGGTGATTACTGAATTTAGAGGCCTATAAAATGTGATGTATGGAGGGAATCCTCACATGTATGCCTTAAGCTAAGGATTTGTCAGGATCTTCATCTATTGCCATAATAGCCATTACCTCCATCCATGAATGTTCATTTTCTAGAATTTCCTCTGCAAGTCTACTCTCATGATCATTTGGTTCTCGGGCTTTGTTTCCTTTCAGTAGAGCCATCACAAACTTAGGGTCATACATCCATGGTTTTTCTAAGTAGAGATTAATTTCTCCAAAAATTATGGCTACTTGCAAAGTTGCTTTGTTGCTCAAAAAGTAATATTCCCACATGGCGATGGGATCTATGATGTGGATATTTTTGTGAGAACTCTTAATACAAACTTCATCCACATACAACAATTGTATAACACACTCTAGAATGAATATTCTAGTGGTTAGCAGGTTTTGTAGCCTATACGGGGGCATCTCTAAACCATACAGTCATTTAGGTTTTCTCCAAATAATCAATCCCCCTTCTTGTGTGCTGAGCTCATTATTAGATAAGACTAAAATTCTTGGGGCATTCCAGGTGTTTTTTTTTCTATTATAATAGTAAAGGCAGAGTACATTGATTTGTTGATATATAAAAAGAAAGAAGGTATAATTTTATCCTTGTTGGATCCATTGGAACAAGATTTGAATATATTGGGTGGTTGGATTTCAGTGAAATAGTGGCTTGTATTTGTGGTTCGAAGGGTTGAGATGAATGCTTGTGCACATAATGGAATCCTTTACTTTCTGCATTACTCATAGTTATGACTTTTTTCTCTATTATATGGAAGCAAGTAGGCATATTTTCCTGATTGTGGGACAATTTTCTGCACAAAGCAACTTCAAACAGTGTGAAATTTTCTCCTTTAAGTAAGAAATATTAAGATTATTCATGCACCCTCATATCATACGTCTTTACGAGGTTATAGAAACTCCAACATATATTTTTGTAGTGATGGAATATGTGAAGTATGGAGAGCTCTTTGATTATATCGTTGAGAAAGGTTAATTGTTGGAGGATGAGGCCCAATTCTTTTTCCAGCAGATATTGTGGGCTTCTTCAATATGCCATTATCCATAATGTCAAATTTAAAGGGAAGAAAGAGGGTGAAATAAGAGTTATATATCATTTCAGGTTTTTCTATTTCTTGGATCTATTGTCCAAGTTTAAAATTGGAAGAATTGTCTTGGCATTCCTTCATTATTAGCAAATTGCGTTATTTGTATTTTTCATTGCTTGATAAAACTTTGCATGATTGTGAAAGGGTGTTTTAAAGATTGAATGCTATGCTAACTTTTAAATGTTAAATAAAATTTAAAAACAATAAGTTGCTAGAAATCTAAAACATTGAAGAAATATATTTAGAAAGAGGAAATGCAAATTTCTCGGTTTCCTATAGGGAACTGTTTCCTAAAGTGAATAGGAAAATTTTACCGTAGGTACAAAAATATGAAATACGTTAATTTCAGAAAAAATTGCAGGACTAACAAGTAAAGGATGTGTAATGCAATATTATTTTTCAATTTATAATTTGAATAATGTTAATACCATGGAAACTAGTACATATGCAACAAGTTTTTGCATTCTAGATGCTAAAAATTTGGAATACTAAAGAACACTGCCAAACATGCATCTGTGTCTGACATGAGATATTGTATAACACCCTAATTTTAATGATCAGAATTTGTCTCACCATCTCCATTCAGTGACATGCTATTTGGCATGATTTCTTTCTATAGACTTTAAGTGATAATCAAATTTATCTTCTTCCAAAATCTAAATGTGGTCCAAATTCAAGACACTACATTTTTTGAATTTCCTAATTCAGTTTATGGCTTGAGATGAAAACGAAAGGTTTTTGTAACCTAAACCCATCTTTATTCAACTATCTCTCTACTTTGTTATACCTCCTTTATCCATTTTTGTCCTCTAAGAGCCTTTTTTTGTCATACCTACTGTCAACAAGTACCAATGTGCCCATTATTTTTTTTATCATTCTGTTTGTTGTTGTTTGTAAACTATTTAGCTTCAAATATTGAGTTGTAGGATAAATTCATACCTACTGTCTTTCTTTCCTTGTTTGACAGTGATATTGCACACATACACTTCTTGAAATAACATACACTACATGTCCAAACTTACAGTGGGAATGCTCCCATCTTTGCGCTGGCTTGTTCATTATTTATTACATGCAATTTAATGATCTCCCATCTATGACAACCTTGTTGAAAAGCATTCGTTGATTTAGATAAATATTGGGATAAAGGAAATTCAGGCTTTGTTTTAGAGGCTTCATCTCTTATACTGAAAACTATGTCATGTACCACTCAACAAGGCATGGTAAATAAATAAGCATTTATGAGTTTTGGATTGTTTTTCTTGTACTTTTGGTTCATCAGATGAATATGTTTAACAAGAGAGGGTTTATTTTATGAATCAACAGGCTTTGTAAGGAAGTGGAGAAGATAATTTTTTTGGAGTAATTTTCAATGGAAAACAATACTCTAATGTTTTGGGTGAAATTATTCCATATTTTCATTGTTCTAGCTTGACCTTTCTGGGCAATGGGAAACATACAGAAAAAAGATGTTAATTTTGCAATAGGTGGGAAGGAGTAGTTAGAGAGAAACCTGTTTAACCAGCCTCGAGTTAAACAAACAAAGAGTGCAACCATCACTAAATTAAACTAGCTGCTTGCATAGTACTTTGCATATGTAAGCAGTGATAATACACAAATATCAAATAGAGAATCATTTGCTATCAGTAGTATTAAGTCTTTACTTGTATTTTCAATAACGTATCTATATTTTAGCTCCATTTTATAAACTATTATAAGACATTCATTTAAAAGATTTAATAAGTAATATGTCATAAAAATGGCGTAAATATTTAATAAGGGCTGAGCGTTTTTGAACGACTCCTATATGGCCCTGTCTCAACCCCTTACTAGGTCCCATCTATGGCTTACTCGTCAGTTGGTCAGTTGAGCAGATTTGATCCATATGTCAAATGGTATAATTTGGATGTCCCACATGCTCTATATCACCTTAGCTCGACCCGTATTAAAATACATGCTTATTTAGATATTATATATGCATGAGGTTCTAAATGGATGATGAATTAAGACATTCCGACCCAAATGATAGATAAACTAGCCTTGCACGGTAGATATATATACTGGCTTGAGAGCAGATACTGGCTAGAAGCCTGCTATTTTATTTAAAACATCCTCAGGCCGTCAGAATTCCAACGCCTAGGACATGACATCCGATGAAGATTTAATAGAAATGACGAGTTCAAGGTGTCGGATGGAAGTGATAGCCGTTAGTTATTCGACTTCTCTCGTCGTAATTTTGATGCCTAATTCAAGTAAAAACTTCCCAATTTACGATGATATGTTGTTGAAATATCGACGGGGTTTGAAATGGTGTCGAATAATCGACGAATTCCCACCGACGCCAAAAAAATGTTGTCGTCGAATAACAGACACATGTCTGTCAAATTTCAGACATCAAAGTTGTCGGATTTCAGGCTAAAATGTATTAGTGTAGCAGAGGATTTGGTTTGCTGCTAAAATATAGAGGACATAAAACAATATTGACGAACACAACCAAGGTTGAATGAATAACTTGCTATAAATTCATATATCACTTTTTAATAATTGCAAAATTGTCCTATTCCAATAGTAAAAACATAATACCATATGTAAATCATTCATTCAAAACCACTATTTTCTAGATAAAATCTTAAATATACTCATCTAGTTCATCTAGTTAATTTCATATCAAAGTCACTTGAACCTATTTATCCTTATTTAAGGTTAGCTATGAAGTTGAGATTGCCTATTTATTTTCATAATCATTTGTTATGAGTTCATAAAAACAAGCTACAAGGAATAAATACATACAAATAAAAGTAAATAGTTCATACTAGAATATCAACCTTCAATTCCTTTATAGAATTGATCTTGTGCATAAGACTCATTTGAATAAAATTAACAAAAACGAAAGGGAGTTGAAATAGTAATACTGAAGAATCTCACAACCCAACATATTTCATTATGCATGATGTATGTACCTATATACATAAGTGTAAATTTAACTAAGTCTACTAAGTGTATGTGTGTGTGTGTGCACGCGCACCACAGAGAATTATGATAACAAATTTTACAAATAATAAACAGAGTTTAGATTCACAATACATGGTTTGTTGGGCCAATGTCCTAATTAACATTGATTCAATAAAAACATAATTCTAAAATATTGAAAAGGAGTATTCGAAAGAATAAAAAACCATTTTAATTCGATTCACAAGGGAACTAATTCCCACTACCCATCAGGGCTCAAAAACGTATTAAATCAATGAATACACAAGCGTGCTTTTTAGATTTTGTTTTCCATGTGTGAAGACTTTGAGTTAGCTATTGGGAGAATATATTAACTCAACCCGAAGTGTTTTTTTTTTCAGATGGAAAGATCCACGGGAAACCCAGCAATACTTCCCCACATTTGTGGATGGTAGAGGTGGTAAACTGCCGTCCATCCTAGCAGAAGGCCTAACCCGAGAAGACTCAAGGCTCGAACCCGTGACCTCCCCCTAAATCGAGAGGTGTATTCACGTCTTACCAATTGAGCTAACCCTTGGAGCTAACTCAATCTGAAGTGTTATCTAAGGATGTTTTACAATTTGAATCATTCCTTAGATCAAGTAACTAGGAATTGAAAAAATAACTTAGTGGTTCAAAAAAGTCTTCCAAAGATGCGAGCATATTGGGGCATATTGTGAAGGCCATTACCTTCCCTCCTCGAAACCATCTATTAGTGGAACAAACTTGGGTCAAGTAGAGTTGACCTAAGGAAGGTGGTTGATATGCCTTCGCCCACAACCTGTAATGAATAGATTTAAATAGTAAGTATGAACTTTTTACCAAATAACACACATACTTGGAAAAGTAGGGGGTTCTACGGTTGGTAAGGCTCATTAGAAACTATAACCTCACGTGACCAATGACGATGCCCGACGTATTTTTGAAAAGATAAATTAAGCTCTCTACTATATCAAAGTTACATGGTGTGAAATAAGGCCCTAACTTGTTAAACTAGGGACAAGTCAGCTGCCGAAAATAACTAGTTAATGAGTTTATGGAATAGAAAATAAATGGCATCTCACATTCTTTCAACTACATTTGCATTCACCTACTCTAGCATAAGTCGAGCTACTAGATCTTCACAAGGGTTTAGCAACAGATATTGATATAAGGATTGGGGATACTGTATTTAACCAATCTCTCGATTATATTGGTATACCATTTAAATGTAACCGGTGTCACAGTTATGGCCATTTGGTTTCTAACTGTCATTTTTCCTTGAAAAGGAATTATAATGATGAACTTAAATCAAATTTTGCTTGGAGAGTAAAAAAACCTGTGTTGACTGTTGTTTTTGATGAGGTGGGGATTGTCTCTGCACAAGCTAGGGTTGAGGGTTTTGATAGTAAGGAAACTGATATTTCTGGTATTGAGACCCTTCAACCTCTTAGTTTGTCTGATGCGAGGGTAAATGATGGTATATCAGATGAGGGTTTTATGTCTGCTCCTCCTTTAAGGGATATGGGATTTATTTCCCCTGTTAAGACTAGGAGTAAAACTAGCTATTTTCTCAGATTTGATGAGAAAGAACCTGGTTTTTCTAGCTTTGAAGTGAGAAATGGTACAATGGGTTTGAGCTCGGCGGGTCCACCTTTGAAGTAGAATGATTGGAATCGAGTTAATGGGGCACTTAGAGCAGTGCAAACCCCTGTTTTGGTTACCTAATGCTTTTGATGACCCTAAATTGTCGAGGTTTGGCTAGTAAACCTAAAAAACTAGTGGTTTGCAGACTTGTTGAAGATCAACATGTCGATGTACTTTTTTTACAAGAATCTATGGGAATAGGGAAAGTGTTAGTGGATGAATTGGAAAATATGTTGAAGGGGTGGACTTTTCTATCCTTGGATGCTCATGGTAAATTTGGAGGTCTTCTGTTAGGTTAGAAGTCTAGATTCTTTCATCTACTGAATGCATGGGGGGTGGGTTCTGGACTCTATGCATCTGTTTTCTCTATAGAACTCAATATGGAAGTGTGTTTGGCCAACATATATGGTCCTTACATTGATAGAGAAGGTTTTTGGACTTTTCTTATGAATTTAGATTGTCTTAAATGTGAAAAATTAATCCTTGGAGGGGATTTGAATTTTTCCATTGGTTTTTCTGAAATCTGGGGCAATAGGGCTAGGATGGATCCCCTTTCTGATTTCTTTTCTAAAACTATGGAGAACTATGGTTTGGTGGATATCATACCATTAGTTATGCTTCCTACTTGGACTAATATAAGAGTTGGGACTGAAAATATCAGCAAAATATTGGATAGGTTTCTTTTATCAGCAGATATGCTTGATTTTGATTATTTTTACAATCAATGAGTGGGAAGTGGGGGTGAGTCCGATGACCATCCTGTATTTTTAAAGGTTTTGAACAGAGGGATCAAGCTGAATAGTCCTTTCAAGTTCAATCCTCATTGGCTTGAGAGTGATGAGTTGGTTAAATTATTGCATGAAACCTGGGTGGTTTATTCGGATAACCTTCAAGCTTCTCTTGCTAATCATTTTTCTTAAAATATTAAGAGAATTAAAGATGTTTCAATTGCATGGTCTGTTAAGAAAAAGGAGATGGAGTTTAGAGCATCAGTGGAAATTGAAATTATGCTTTTTGTTTTTTCACATAAGTGTGGCTTCGACTTCTTGTGTGAGGAGGATAAGGCAATTTTAATAGATTTGGAATCTCGGAAGAGGAAAATACTTTTGGATCGAGAACATGAGGCTAGACAGAAGAGTAGGGAAATTTGGTTGCTTGTTGGGGATGATAAAACACCCTTTTTCCATAAATTTTCAAATCAAAGGAAAAACTTAAACTCTATATGGAAGATTGAAGATGATAGGGGAAACATGGTGGAGGGTTTTGAAGACATTGCTGGGGCTGCTGTTTGTCATTTTGAGTAATTTTTTTAGGATGATTTGAATCTTAATCTTTCTGGACTTTTGAAAATTTATGGAAACTTTCCTTCTTCTGTTTCTACTGAAGAAAATGCTGATCTTATTAGACCTGTTTCCTTGGATGAGATTAGGTCTATTCTGGCCCTATGCAAAAACGATAAGAGCCCTGGTCCGGATGGGATCCTTGTAGAGGTTTATAGGACACTTTTTGATGTGATGGGATTGTATCTATTAAGGGTCATTGAGGATTCTAGAAAGAGTGGTAAAATTCCAACAGTTCTTAATTCAACCTCTATAGTTTTGATTCCAAAAACTGATTGTCCAATGACTTTTGATGGCTTCAGACCTATATCATTATGCAATTTCAGCTATAAGATTATTGGTAAGATTTTATCTACAAGGATCAAGAAGGTTATGGGGAGATATATATCTTCTGAGCAGTTTAGTTTTTTTCCGAGTAGACAAATTCATGATACAGTGGGTGCTATTCAGGAAGGCATTCACACCATTCATACAAAGGGTTTAAAGTCTATGGTTCTGAAAATTGATTTGTCTAAAGCATATGATAGAGTCAGTTGGATTTTTTTAAGAGTTATTTTAACCAAAATGGGCTTTGGGGTACCTTTGATTTCCTGGGTTATGAGTAGTCTTACCTCTGTCTCTTTCTCTGTTTTGATAAATGGTGTGGCTTCTAGTTTTTTCTGGTCTGGAAGGGGACTTAGACAGGGGTGTCCTCTGGCACCTATGTTATTTCTTGTTGTAGTTGAAGGTTTGAGCAGGGCACTATTGTTTGCTAAAAACAATGGTTTTTTCAGGGGTATTTCCTTTGGAAATGAAATTTCTTTGACTCATGTACTTTTTGTTGATGATATTGTTATGATCATTGATGGATCAACTCAGTCTTTATCAATGCTGTATGAAATTTTGATGGACTTTTCTAAAGCAACAGGGATGCTGATTAATGAGGACAAATCATCTTTTTATTACTCTAGGCTTGATGAAGCAGAGGTGATATCCTTGCAAAATATTTTTTCATATAAGGTTCTAAAGATTGACAGTGGCATGAAATACCTTGGTTTTTATTTAAAACCGTGCAGATATTTACTAAAAGACTGTGATTGGATTATTTCTAAAGCTGAAAAGCATATAAAGAATTGGAGTTTCAGATGGCTGTCTAGGGGTGGTAAGCTTATTTTGATCAAGTTGGTTCTTGAAGCTTTGCCTGTTTTCTGGATGCACTTCTGGATCCTTGTGGGGATTATTGAGAAAATCAGAAAACTCTTTTTTAAATATCTATGGTCTGGTGGTGATGGGACCTCTTCTGGTTTTCCATGGATTTCATGGAAGGTTTTGGAAAATCCAAAATCTATGGGTGGTTGGGGTTTAAAAGTTCCTGCTCTATTTGCAAAAGCTTTGGCAGCTAAAAGTGTATGGAATATACTTCATGGCTCAGGTCTATGGGTTCGGATTGTCACTCAGAAATATATTTGGCCTCTCACTCTACTGGATTGGATTAGAGAAAAGGACAAAAAGAAATCAGGTATTTCCATTTGCTGGAAACCTGTGATTTGGTATTTTCATCTTATTGTTGATTTTCTGGTTTGGAAGATTGTGAATGGAGCTAACGTTCGTATTGGTATGGACCCTTGGGAAGGTTGCAAATGGCACCATTGCTTACCTACTCATCTGATTGATATTCTACATGATGCAGGGTATTTCTTTTTAAAAGATGTTGGAACATTGCCTGGAAATTTCTTTATGGAACAAGGTTGGTTAAGCTCAAATGATCTAGGTCTAGTTGAGAATATGGATATTAATGCTTGGAATGGATACCTGACCATTCTTAAATCTAGTCATATTAGACTTAGAAATGAGGTGGATGTACTTGTTTGGAACCGTGCTAAAACTGGTAAGTATACACCTAAAGGTGGATACATGCATTTGATTCTGGAACAGAATGAAAGGGAATGTGCTTTGTGGTGGAATATGTTTTGGCATTTGAAGTGTCCTCTCAAGTCTAAGATTTTCTGCTGGTCTCTTTTTTCAGGGAAAGCCCTTACTTGTGATCTACTTAATAGAAGGGGATGGGAAGGTCCGGGTCATTGTTACTTATGTAAAAGTGATATTGAATCAAATCAACATATAGGGGTTGATTTTCCTTTTACTAAATCTGTTTGGCAGGAGATTGAAGATAAGGTCAATTTACAGAATTTGTGGGTTGGAGACAATATTATTATTTGTTTGAAGAACTGGGTCTACAAGTCCCAGGTAAAAAATATCAGGTCTTTACCCCTCATAGTATTATGGTTTATATGGAAATCTCGAAACCAGAGCTGGTTTGACAATGTTTCTACATCTCATGCGCAGGTTGCAGCTTATAGTTTGGCTTTACTATATTCTTACCCTATGGAAGCAACTGTTTTGAAAATTAGAATCATCTTGGAGGAAGTTATTGATAGAAATAAGGCTTGGGGTTTTTTTGATGGTTCTGCTTTGGGGAATCCTAAAGTGTGTGGTGCAGGGGGTATTCTTTTCCTTAAAGTTGATCATTATATCACTTTTAAAGCTGGTTTGGGGGTAGGGACAAATAACTATGCGGAGTTATTTGCTTTGAAATTACCGATTAGCTTGGCCTTAATGAAGCAGATTAAGCATATCCAGATTTTTGGTGATTCCATGCTTGTCATAAATTGGATCTCAGGAAAATTCAGAGTTCATAATGTGCAGCTTGCACAGTTTCTACAAGAGGTTATCAGACTTGTTGACGTCTTTGATCAGGCTGTTTTTAAACATGTTTATAGGGAAATAAATACTTGTGCTCATTAGTTAGCAAATGAAGGAGGGAAAGTTCAGAGTGGGTATTGGTATATCTATGAGTATCAGGGGTCTAATAGACATGATACCTTTCAGGTCTTTTAGATATTTTTTTTTGGGTCGGGAGGGACTTGGGCTATCTCTTTATGATTCGGAGACTTTCATGCTTAATGTTTTTCTCAGTTTTGCACATGTCAATATTTACCGTTTTTGCTGAACTTTTTTAAGAATTTTATGTAGTATTCAAGATGATGAATGTGGTAGCAGATATGCAGTGTTTTTGGGGAAGACAGATTTCCAGTTTTGGGTATTCTTGAGACTGATTTGATGACTGTCTTTTGAATAGATCTATATTCCAGTCTTCTGTTTATTGGACCTGTGGGATTTAGAGATTTTTCTCTGATCTATGTTGGAGACTCTGATACTTTGTTGGTGCAAAGTTAGGGGAATAGACAGACTCCCAGTGTTCTGGGTTTCATATATAATTTTTCTAGAGATTGGTGAGGTCTATTTTGTTTATGGAATATGTTATGGAGGTTTTTTTGATCTCCTATATGGAGATTGTAGTTTTGACAAGGTGTCAATTTGTTGTAAATTTTGATGTAATTAAGACATATTTTATGAATTGGTATAAGCAATATTGAGGATGTATATCAGATTAATGGTCATTTTTCTTGTTGAAAGTGGATCATCTGCTCTATATAATTTGAATAAAATTATGAATTTTTTCTTTGGAAAAAAAAAAGTCGAGTTCCTTGTAAAATAAATTTAATTAATTTCTTAGAACAAATACCCAATATAAAGCTTGAAAACATATAATATAAAATCGCCTGATATGCAAATCTAAGAATTGTAGGATCGAAGTTTATTTACCTCAGATGCAAGATTTTGCAAGTTTCATTTTGAATATTTTATTATTCAATTATTTTATGGAATAAAAGCCCTTAGAGATTCACTAATATTCTCTAAGAGCGAAGGAGGAGGTTAAATTTTGCTACAAAATAAAATACAAAATTCATAGGTAGGGGCTAGGGGTATAAAATCTTTCAGGGTTGAGCTTGAACTGAGACAAAGCCACTGAATAAATTTTGTGGTAAAAAATAACCCTAAGATGTTGAGCATGTCTGCCATCTGATGAGGAGTGGTGCCAAATATTACTTTGTGCTTAGGGAAACTAAAAGCTTGGGAAAAGGGCCATGTTAGACTAAGTTAGATAAATATTCATTCAAAGTGTATAGTCTTAGGAATGTTTTTTTTATACTCTATTAAATTGGTTCAATGATAATAATAAAATGTCACTTCTAGAATCTTCGTCTAATAAACTTTGAGATAAAACATAATAAAAAAATTAGTTTTCATCATAACTTTATAAAACATAATGTTTAGAGATTATCATTGTCAAATTAATTGAAAATAGTGGAACATATAGTTTGCGGCAGTAGGGACTAATATTACAAATGCGGTAGTGAATCAAATTTGACTTTAACGCATCAGCTATCTCTTAGGCTTAAATTGCTTAACTCGTTTTAAAATATAAAAAACAACCATGAAATAAAATATGAAACTGATAGGAATTGATATCTGAATTTGAATTAGTATCAAATATTTTTCGAGAGTATTTAAGAAAACCGTGGAGTGTGCAATGCAAATAAGAGTTGTGGGATTTTTTAAAGGCATCCTCTAGTATCTTTGTTAAGTTGCACACATCTTTTTAATTAGCATCACTAATCCATGTTTACAGTTTTTGGTAGCGATATGCATTTTCTCATCCTCAATCGAGGCTTAGGAATCCTACTATAAGATCATTAAATAAAACAAAATATTATGAACCAATAAGAAAATAAACATAAGAGCCACAATAAAAGACCATGGTCATTTATCAAGAGCATATTCAAAAGCCATATATTAAACTTTAGAATCTTCATTCACCTCATTGAGAAATAACATTAACAACCAGTAATTACTCGAACCATAGATTAATAAACTTGACATGTAATTGACATGCAAATGTAAACTACTATCATGTGTTTTTATCATTGTGGTATAGCTAAATTGTTGCTATTGGAAATTGTTCCAATTTGTTCCCTCTAGACACATGGACAAAGGAGGACATTGAACTTGGATGGTAAGTATTAGGTGGCCATCGAGCTCAATTTTTTAGGCTTCTAGGAACTACGACCATGAAAACATAGCATGTGTTACATATGTCAATTTAAATAATGGAATTAGATGGCCAACAAGCTTAATTCTTGAGGTTTCTAGGCACTATGACTCTTCACAAATTGTCTCTCATGTAGTCTATTGTGTTTCGCTTAGATATTTGTCCACAAATCTGTCAACTTGGTAGTCTTGCCTCTCTTTGAGAATATGTATCCTTGCATGTCCTTCCCAACCACTCGTACCTTTCCCTTGTGAGAATCTTTAGGTCTGAGGTTGAGGTAAGGAGTATGGCTCATGTGAGAAGAGAATCGTGCAAGGTTGTTCACTCCAATTCTAGCCAAGCCAACATTTCCCTATATTTACTAGATAAAGAGATACAAAATAAGTTGAGCATGGAAAAATTCACTCTCTTAAATATGTGGATGACTGCACTTATGTCTATCGATCAAAGAAGGATATGGTGATTATTGAATAACTGCCTTCTTGGACAGGTAGGCAAAGATGGGACCAAACTGAACCTAAAACTCTGGTGATTTCAGGAATGTGTATTTGGACAGTCAACTAGTTTCAAGGAGGGCACTCCGAGATTGGAAGTGTCTACTGATTGTACCAAGCAAAGGGGGGTTATGTCTAGGAGGGTAAAGGAGTGGGGTAAGTTGACGACAAAACAAGATTTGTTGTAGAAGTAGTATTTGATAGATAGAATCAAATGAGTTGCAGACATTCAGTGGACAATGAAAACGGTATTAGAGCGGTAATCTCTATGCGATTAGAACAATAGGGGCAGGAGATACAAATACAATAGTTATCCATCGATGAATGGTGGAAATTACTTTGTAGAGGAGGTTTCAAAGTCGACACTGCTCATATAACTTCAGATAAATCCCTAGCACTGACAAGGAGAGTTAGTTGAATCATCATATACGAAACGATCAAGGTCATAATTTTGTGCTTTTCAGAAGGAAGTACATCTAGTAAGTTAGAATCAGCTCAATGCAAACAAGTAGTGGAGAAAGTCCTTACACCTAAATATTTTAATGCTTTATGTTATAATAGATTTGTATTTGTCACCATGGAACGTTTTATTCTTTAGAACTGTGTAGAGTCCTTCAAATTTCAAAGTGTCTGTTGCAATTTGTAGATTTTCTTAATGCAAAAGAACGGAATGGTTGGAATTGATAGAACATATAGATAAAGATTATATGTGAATCAATATTTATAGATTCCTAAGGACACTCATATTTTGTTCTATTTCAATGTAACAGTTGGAAACCACACTTAGCAATCCATATGGTGTCATTTACTGAAGCGATAGTCTATACGTATGAGGACAATGGTGGGTGGTGGAAAATTAGGCGGTGGGTGGTAGAAAATTAGGGCATAAGATAAGGAGGTGGGTGGTGGACTCAAAACATGCCCCAAAAAATGAAATATAAAATGTTCAAACTAATATGAAGCCATTTCCAACATTAATCCAAGATAAACACATGTGGGAATCACTAAAAATATTACGACATCATGTTATTCATATTATGCCCACCTCGAAAAGAGGCCAAATAAGAGGTCCAATTTATTGATTGGTGGATTTAAATGCCAATAGGATTGGTTGAGAAAAACTATCATTTTAAAAAATTGGATAAAAACTATTATTTTAAAAACTTTGATTTCCATGACATTAAATGCAAAAAAAGACAAGTCGGTTGCAAGAGTCCCTACCAACTTGAATGCAGGGACTAATAAAAATAACATGCACTATTAATGTTCACTTCATGATACATTATATAACATCATAATAATGCAGGATAAGATATTATATAAGTAAAATAATCTAGATTCATAAATAGGTTGAGAAATTATCATTAAACCAATAGATAAGGTTGATTATGCCACTGTCAATCCAACAACAAAATGTTTGGAATTTTGTTTTAATTTTGAGAAAGAGGTAATTTTTAATTAACAATAAATGCAATTTTTTATAAATTAATTTTTTAAATGTTATTTATTCATTACCGATGTTCAAATTCATAAAAAAATATCTATTCTTTTACCATTACATTTCATTTCAAAGATGAATGGCTAATTTTTTTTATATAAATGGGTATGTAAATACCAAAGTATCCCACCCAATGTTTATGACAGATCGTTATGGGCTCATCAACAAAGCTTCCCATGTGAATAATGAGCTCTTGAATATATCAAACATATCCCATCTTATGCCCCCATTCTTTACCTTTTGGGGCTATTAAACTCATCACGCATGCTTTCACTAAATGTTATAATATATATGTCATATACAACAAAAACCAGACCAACCATTATCATCAATACCCATAGTGGTAGGGAGATAATTTAAATTTATTTCCATATCAACCTATTAGGTATAATATTGTATTGATGCAACTATTTTTTTCTAATTCTAAAAATTATTACTAGCCTTGAAAGAGGCATCAACACCACCATTGGTGAAAAAAATCTCAATGTTGTGCTTGGGCATATTACCACCCATTTTTCACTAGGATGACCATGAAGACTGAACCTAAAGATTAGAAGTGACAAGACCTTAACTCATCCTCCTCTCCTCCTTCTTTTGCATCTCTTTTGACCATGGTCAAAATATTATGATTGTAAAGTATGTCAGAATTCTATGGTGTTGATGCCATGTTAAAATTCACATAGCTAAAGATCTAAGAATTAATGTAATCCTCACTTAGAATTGCAATAAAGATTAGCAGAAATAGAGAAGAAGAGTGAGCTAGAAACACTTGAGAGAGAACTCAATTGGAATAATTTCCATTTGTCTATTATTCAATAAGATGTGTACATTTATAATACATTCTCAAAAGAGAAAATCAAGAGCCTTGGAGACAATTCGAATAACTCACAATAAAGAATCCTTATCTTGACTAATTTCCCAAATCTAGACATGTGTCAACTCCAACTCATAGTAGATGGTCACAAATTGGCTAGTTGGACCTAGGTATACCACGAGTGACCAAAAATCAGCCAGTAAGTGGATTTTAGGAGAAAAAATATGGAAGTGGTTGAGGCAAAAAAGTGACAAGACTTCCCAAATCATCTTAGCTCTTCTAGTTCATCCTAATCCAAGAGAAAAGAAATATAAAGATTCCTTAACTAAGAAAACATGGATAAAATCAGGAATAAAGTAGGAAGTGTGCTCTATCTCATCAAAGCAAAGAAAAAGTAGGAAGGAGGGCGCTACAATAGTCTGTGATGGTCAAATGTGGACAAATTATGGTCTAAGACTTTAGACTATGCACTAAGAAGCCTAAACGCATGAACAACTTCACTAAACACTAGGAAATCAAATAATTATATAGTAACCTAATGTCTATATGGAATTATGTTCCAAAACACCCCCTTAATCCTAACTTCTATGATTTTAATATAAAAAATAGGGCTCATGAAACTAGGCATATGGTCACCCTTTAGATTATTAATCCATATGAGCAGAGGAAACATGAAAAAACCAGTGGGAAAAATCCCCCCCTCAAGAATGGACATGAAAGAAAGGAAACCAAAAATTATGCTCTTTAGAACTTGATGAAGATGCATGGAGGAATTTTCCTCTTTGGAAGAAGAGGAATCTTCTCAACTGGACCAGGAACATTGACAGCTACATGATGGACAATGTAACCATGTAGAGAAACATAGACACATTGATAGAAGAGCAAATGTAGGTGCTTATTAGACTTGAATTTTGAACCAAGCAGGGTGACAGGTCCAAATGAGTTTGAATTCTCTTGAAGCTTCAAACCAAAAGTGGTTATATCATCTCTAAGAATGTGAAACAAGAGTCCCAAGTATTCCAATGTGATGGAAATGTCTCCATCTTCAGGTGATCTCTAAGGAAATGCACCAGACGTCATAGAGGAGTAGGTAAAAAGCATGAGATCACTAGTTGAGAGTGCAGAAGAAGTACTCTCACAATTTTATCTAGCCTTCAGAACATCTAGGATATCACTAACCTTTGTGCACGTGAAATATGTACATGACTATGAGTAACAGTTAGCTTATCATCCTCAAGATCAAAATTTTAAGAATGATTGGAGAACAGTGAGAGATGGAGATAGCTGAGTTCCTCTAGAATATGCGTAGCTTCATTAGTTGAACCTTTTTCTTCATTATCTAAATTTGAAGTAGATATATCTTCTAGAGCACTAGAGGAAGAGGTAATCTCATTAACGAGAAAGTTATTAACAGAAACTGGAGCACTATGGATCTTCAATTTCTTCTTCATATTGAACAACTTCCTAAGAAATTGTACCTGCAAACAACACTTTGATGATATATATGGAAGATTAATTTATTCTAATGAGCTCTACTTTATTCAATAGGCACATTTGGGAGTGCATCAAACCTGACCCCTATGGTGAAACCAAAGCACTCAAGACAATTACCCCAGGATTTATGTGATAACTCCACTATCTCAGGTGTGTTACAGTAAGCAGCTATGCTCAACCTAAGATCCAATACAATGTCATAATTCTGTCGTGTTTATGGCATGCTAAAATTTACACAGTTAAGGATCTAAGAATTAATGTAGTCCTCACTTAGAATTGCAATAGATATTAGCATAAAATAGAGAAGAAGAGTGATCTAGAAACACATGAGAGAGAACTCAATTGGAAGAATTTACATATGTCTATTATTCAATAAGATGAGTACATTTATAATACATTCTTAATAGAGAAAATCGACATCCCTTGAGGCACTTCCAATAGCTCACAATAAAGAAGGCTTATCTTGACTAATTCCCCAAATCTAGACATGTGTCAACTCCAACTCATAGTAGATGGTCATGAATTGGCTAGGTGGACCTAGGTAGATCACGAGGGACCAAAAATTACCTAGTGAGTGTCTTTTGAGGAGAACAAGATGGACGTGGTTGAGGAAAAAGAGTGGCAAGATTTCCCCATTCATCCTAGTGCTTCTAGTTCATCCTAATCTAAGAGAAAAGTAGTATAAAGGTTCCTTAACTCAAAAAAGCTGGATAAAAGTAGGACTAAAGTAGGAAGTGTTATATAGCTCATAAAAAAAAAGAAAATTCAGGAATGAGGGCACTACAATAGTCTATGATGGTTAAATGTGGACACACTATGGTCCAAGACACTATACTATGCACTAGGAAACCTAAACACATGAACAACTGCACTAAAAACTAAAATTCAAATAGTGATATAGTAACCTAATGTCTAGATGGAATTGTGTTCCAACAAAGTAACAAGACACCTATATTATATGTGTACAAGGTCTAGCCCAACTATGATAGTTATAGTAAAAGGTGTTACAGAGTGTTTTTTTACTTAGACAAATATAGATCCCATTGATCTAAATTGTTGATTTTTTTAGCTCAATTGTGCCTCCAAATAAATGAGCATATTCACTGCATCTTCCATATAATGGTGTTCTTAGTCCTTGGTTTCTTTGTCATACATGATTACTTGTTTCACCATGTTTTTTGTATTTTAATGGTTAGTATAGGTCCCTTGGAGATCAAATATGTAATAATGTTGAGTTTTATGGACAAACGGGTTTTCAAACAGCTTAATGTACATCATACACCTCTTTATACCCCCTTACAGACAAAATCTCATAATGTTTTAGTGTTCTAGACAAATCTAAGTGGTTTTAGGAGGCAGGTGAAAAGGAATAATCGTTTTTCACTAATGTGCCCTTATTGAGCTCCAAGCTTGTGATGGGGTGTTGCATTTGATTGGATTTGGTCTTAATTAATTATTTTTTGTCCTCTCCTTGTCTAGTAGGTGGCGCACGAGGTCTCTAGATAACTCTACTTGACTATTGATATGTCCTATTACACTCTAGTTAATAGTAGAGGTGTCCATTTACACTCTAGTTTACTCTCACAAGGTGGTACACTTGTCTCTGGTTAACTCCAAGACTACTTTACCTCATGAGATGTGCCCCTCTTGGTCTGTTTGATCTATATAATCAATCTCTTTTCCATTTTTCCTTTGTTGGTTGATTATTAAGGCTTTGAAGCTAATGCAACCTCTCTTTAGACATAAATATTCTTGAATAAAGAAAGACTTTGGAGGTCATATGTGGATCAACTTCTCAATGTGTAGATGATTGGCTGTCTAGTTCTGGTGATGTAAATTGTACCAATTTATAATTGTTGATTATGCTTTATTTTCCTAAGCCCTGGGAAGAGTATTATTACCCCATAGGATAAGGTTTGATTTAAGAAAATTGCTCAATTAAATATTCATGCAATTTGATCAAAATGAGGTTGATTTTAGTATCTTTACTTTAGTTAGATTGTGTTATGTTAATCCCTTCTATGTAGGTTACACCCTAAGGAAATTGAAAAAGAGACATGGTCTCTTTTAGTATTATATAATTGATTGCAGGTGCTTTCTTCATTGAGAGGACTAAATATATTATAACCCAACCTACTTTCTTTGGTGATTCTCTTCAGACATAGTACCTCCTAATTGCTATTTGGTGTCTCCATAGACATTATTTGGCACTTCTCACTCCAATTTTGGTGTGAAATTTAAGGATTTCACTTATTGTACTATGAGATTTGGATGTATGCTAGTTTGTATTTTGCATATCATTGAAAAATAAAAGTTGAAATTGCATGTGCATGGGGTTTTTTATATTTGGGAAAGAATATCTCTCTCTCTCTTTTAAGTAGGACATTTATTGAAATAAATACTTGCACTTCATTTTTGCATGGGTTTTGAGTCAAGTCCAAACTTCATTCTGTCCACTTAACCATCACAAGATAAAATTAAGCACTTATTAATTTAAAAACTTTAGCAACATGGTGCGATAGGCTAGAGATGTGTAACAACGCCGTTAAGCATAGTAGTTGTCGTTACTTGCCAGCGCTACAACACGGGGATTATGCAGTTCTTCCACGTACCTAGAGTATATCATAAGGCCCCTTTTGGATATATCCTGGAAGCAATTAAGTTAACCTTTCGGTCTTCTTGTTGTTGCAATACACCAAGAACAACACTGAGGGAGATTACTACACACATACTGTCAAGTAACTGGGTAATATGGTCAAGGGTATGTTCCTAATAATCCTTTATTAGTGCTATTAAATATTGGGTCGAGTTTTACTATTGGACCTTGTGGTATATCGCAAGTTGTGACAACTTGATACTCTTGTGAGGATCCGACTTATTTACTCTACCTAGTCACATGTTTGCTTGTTACATTTAGATTGTGTGGGATTTTCCTGTGTTCTTTATCTTAGAGTACCATAGGAATAATTGGTGTATTTCAAGGTGGAATAACAACCTCATCATTGAGTTGTGGTGTGTGTTTATGGCTACATTTTCTGGGACTACCAACCAACAGATCCCTTCTGAATGAGAACCTTTTATTTTTCCTTCATTTGGAGATGTTGGTCCTCCCTTCATTGTTACTTTAAATCTTCCCGATTGACTATAGGATTACCTGTATGGTTATTCAATCTAGTTATTCCAACTAGACCTAATTTTTCAAATGTTAACTCTCCATCAAAAGAGAATTATCCTCAAGTTGATCCTTTTCCTTCTTCTCTAGATGTGTCTCCCTCCCTTTATTCTTCCTCGCTTGCTGAAATTTGTGATTTTAGTAATCGAGTGGATAAGAAGAAGAAGAAGAAGAAAAGGAAAATTATGAATAACAAAAATAAGCAAGGGACCAAGCATCCACTAGCTTCCTCTAATGGTCCTCACCCTACTCAAACAACTCATAAGCCCAAATTCCCTTGCAGGATTTTCAAGGGTGACCACCTTCTTAAGGATTTTCATGGTATTTCCAAAGTATTAGAAGCATGGTCTAAGCTCTCCCAACTACCCACATAATCAAACTTTGGACATCACGTTGATGATACCCCATCAACCAACGACTCTATGGTTAAGATTCGAAAAGGTAAAGTCCATAATCCTTGCTTGTTATGAAAGGACATGCACCTTACTTACCTTTGTCCTCTCATGGATGAAGCTTCATAGTTATTGGAAGACATTACTATATTTTAGAAACACCTTCCAACATGATATCATAAGTTGTCTTGTGACCCCCCATTGGTTGATCAAGTGATCAATCCAACTTCATCCTTGGTCGATCCCACTCCTTCCTCAGAGAGTGAAGAACAAGCAGTTCATCCCACTCTTCCTTTGAAGGGTGAGGTTGAAGTGGTTGGGTTTAAGTCATCTCCACTCGATCCAACTCTTTCATTGGAGAGTGTTAATACTGAAGTATTCACTTTGACACAATATTTGTCTCATCTTACTCTTCCATTTGAGAGTGAACCGAAAACCCATGATGTTTTCTTAGTCAGTTCAAATTTTTCTATACAAGGGAAAATCCTATCCATTTCAACAGAACCCCCTCCAACTACTAAGGTTATTTTTATTGATTGGAGTAGTCTAATAGAATATCATCTTCCTTTCGGTGTTCCTTTCCACATATATGTATGAGTTGCACATAAGAACATACTTCACATAATTTTTTATGAAGGGGCTTCTGTTAGTATTTTATCCTCAAATGCTTGGCAAGCTATAGGTTCTACTCATCTTTTCCCGCCACTGATTAGATACTGGATTTTAATAGAATACCTACTGGACCTTTAGGGATCCTTCTTGAGTTACCTATCACCTTAGGAGGGAAAATTGTTTGCATTGATGTTATGGTATTCCAAGGTCCCTTATATTTTAATATGCTCCTCAGACTAGATTATGTCTGTCCCATGAAAGATTTCGTGTCCACACTCTTTTGAGTGATCTATTTTTTCCATGATGGGAAGGTTGTGACCATTGACCAGCTTTCTTTTATTACATTTGATCATGAGATGATTGCTAGCCATTATAATTCCCTACATGTTCCACATGTTTTAGTGGTTCCTCCCCATTCATTGACCATACCTTTCGACTCTAGACATCCTATTGGAGTTAAGTCATCAATAAACCGATAACTTCTTCCCATTATGGGGAAGCTTGGGGGGGGAGGGAAATACCAACCTCTAAACATCTTGTTGGTTAGGAACCAACCTTGAGCATAGTTTATTTATTGTTTCAAGCTCATTAAAAGTTAAAATAGACTCTAAGCATAGTTTAATTATGTTTCAAGGTTTTGTAAAAATGAAACAGGTCCCTTCAAGCATAGTTCTTTTCTATCCCAATCTTGTGTAAAAATGAAACAAGTCATCATGAGCATAGTTTTATTCCTGTGTCAAGCTCGTTAAAAAATGAACGAATCCTCCACCCATTTATTTGAGTCTTCCACCATATTTAGGACTTGAACCTTCATTTCATCTTCCTGTGTGTTTTGGTCCTCATTCTTCCTCCCCCTATGGCAAACTCGTTACTATAAATAGCCTATAGTTTAATCGGGCGAGGAAAAATACTTGCAGGTAGACAAAAAAAAATCTTGGGGGGCATGTCTCCAACCTCTTTAAATTATGTTGGATTTAATCCATTTGATACTTATGCTAGGAGGAAGTACCAACCACTAGACATCATATTGGGAAAACACCCGCCAATGGGACTCATTTCAAGCATACTTTCTTTTTGGTTTCGATCTCTCTAAACCATGAAACAAAATTTTGATCATAGTTCATTCTATGTTGCAAGCTCATTAAAAAATGAAGCAGACACCTAAGTAGTCTTTCCAACCTATCTTCGATCTTGTTAAAAAGATTAAGATGGTTTTGAGCTTACTTTTTACTTTTATGTGTTTTGGATTCAAACATGAAAAAGTTTCTGAGTGCTTTTAATACCATAGTCATGCTCGTTAAAGTTAAGTTAAAAAGGTGTTGATCCTAATATTTGTTATTTGTTGTGCTTGTAAATACATGAGAATAAGCTATTGCATATACTTTTATCACTTTTTCGGGCTCGTAAAAATTGTTATGAAAAAGGAAACCCTAGAGTTTTCTTTAAGTTCTTTTCCGACTCTCTAAATAGGAAAATATTGCTAAGCAAACTTGTTTCTTTCACGCTTATAAAATCATTTGAAAGGTTGTCTATCTGGTGATAGTTTACCCCTTTTTCGATTTTTTAGAATATTTACAAAAAAAGAATACCTTGGTCAACCATTGACTAAGAGAGTTCTCCTAGGTGTTATTTTATACTTTTTCGAGCTTAGGGGGCTAAATTTTCAAAAAAAGTCTATCCTAGAGTCTTCTTTAAGTGATTTTTAGACTCTCTAAACATGAAAAATCATCAAGTTTTCCTTCTTTGGACTTGTAAAACTACACATCGAAGGACCCTTTTGGGACCAAACCCCTCCTTTCTCAGGTTCATAAAAAATGTGATATTGGACTTGTCCAAAGGATGAGACATATCGAGCATATTTTATCCTCCTAAAGATCATTAAAAAACAAAGAGGTACTCATCAATCATGATGGGGAAATAAGGAAAGGGAAATGTATTCGAGTATGTATTTATGGCAGCCTATCGTCACCCTTGAACATGGCACCTATTTGCATTTCATTTGAATAGTTGGGTAATAAACTTGTATTCAAGCCATACCAATTGCGTGAGTTTTATTTTACTCATTTGGGTCATCCAAAGAATGCATCAGTCGTTTGTTGTGTTATGTCATGGTTCCTACCTCATTGATTCAACACTTTCAACTCACTAGTCGTGCCATTAAATGTTCAAGGGAAGTCTTTCAACCTGAAAAAATATGTCTATTGTGTTAGCCAACTCTGCATTTGTCAAGCCTTCTTTTGTGTTGTCCATCCCTGAGTTAGTCCCAAAGTCACTCCATACTCAAAATCACTTCAAAAGCCTTTGTTCTTGTTTCGTGTCAATGATGGGAGAAACATCATGGCTCTCCTTCAAAGAGTCTATTCTTATCGACATTAGCATATTATCCAAGAAATATTAGACTTAGAAACTAGTTAGTACCTTGGTCTTGCATGCCTTAATGGCAGGTTACCTTGCTTTCAACAATAGGCTTACATCATTGGCCTTTGATTGGAAGATTCCATTGAGTGTTTGACTTCAATTCATTAATTCACATTCGATGGAATGTACTAGGGTATCTTGGGAATCATTGACATCAATGATGATTTCCCTCGCACTTATTAACAATATACCTCAAAGAACGGTAATCAATTGGTTTCTACCATGTTCGACATCGGAACATCTATTCACATGGATAGAATCATACCGATTGGGTTTGAGATCAAGACCATGGGTTTCTTTTAGGAATTTACTTGTATTATCTACCTTCCTCGAGTTGCGGTGGAGTATTTTGTGTATATATCATTGCGTATATCCACAATGTATGTCTCGTGGATATGCTCAAGTTTGGGTCATTATGGCATAGATCTACATTATATGTCTGGTGTCCATGTCCAGATTTTAGTCTTTAAGCATCGATCTACGTTGTATTTTTGGTATCCATGACATGGATGTCTTCACATGGATATGTAATGTATTGGTTGGAATCCATGTTATGAGTCATTGGGATGCATATCTAAGATATTATTGTATTGCAAAATCCTTGTTGATAATATTTCAACCGATGGTCCTTTCCCTTAACCTTCATCCGACAAAGTGTTTCAGTTATCACTTCACTTTAGCTTCGTACTTGGGGGGGAATTTGTTACATGGAAATTTCATCATCACCACGTACCTTCAATTTGACATAATCCCTAAATTACATTTCCAAAAATCACCTGGAATATGAGAATTATAAGCCTTTTCCTCCCTAAACAACTAAGTTGGTAGCATTGCCGCAGCTTGATATTTGACAACCCATGACACTCTTGATTGTCGCATGTTTCTTTCTAGCAAATAAAGACATTTTTGCAGGATGTGACACCTCTAATTGTTGGAATTTTCTCTTGGAAAAGGTGTTACAATGTCTATATGAAGGGAAACCAAAGAAGTTTCAAGGAGCTTCTAGAAAGAAGCCCTCATGGATGCATATCCCATCCGATTTAGTTGTGTCTCACTTGCTTCATCACTTGTAGTGATCTCACCCTAACATTTTCCATTATTTCTCATACCCCCTCTATCCCTTTTTTCCTATAAATACAAGCTCATCCCCATGGGTGAGGGAGACAGAATTCAGAGTAGCTAGATGTTGGAGGAATTGTGTTAGACCTTTGATTGCCACTCCTTTGAAGTAAGGTGACAAGTAAGGTAAGGATTTGTTGAAGGGATCTTCAACACCAAGGACTTTTGGTTGTAATTATTTCCTCATTATTAATACATCAATGCATTTCCTTTCTCATAAATGATGTTCATTTTCATTTACAACATTTATCCTTGGTCATTTGCTTAGATTAATCAAGTTATATTGTATCTTTCACGTGGTCTTGTTTTCTTTGGATCTTATACAGGTTACCTATTCAAGCTAAGGAGTAGGATTGAAAAATATTCAAATTAGCAAGGACAACATTCAGAAAAGGTTATGTACTTCCTTCATCCTTAAGCAATTTGACTAGTCTAGAGGAAGGTGTGTGTTTATGTGTTTTTTTGTTCTATATTTGAACCATTCAAACTAGGGAGGTCAGTTTGTGTCCACACAAACGAAAAAATCCACAAACAACCCCCCCAACCACTATCTTAGTTGCATAGTGGTTTTCCTTTTGTTGCTTGAGTTATTTTTCACTTATCATTTACTTATCATAGTAACAATCATCTAGAGTTTGTAATTGTCAATTCTCTGCAAGTGGACATCACTCAAAGTAACATGATCTAAAATTTACCTTAACTAAAATTTTCAAACTTTATCAACATAAAGAATCAACCTTTACACCCTCACTTCAGCTAAGGTGTACCTTGGATATTGAGACCTTTGAGTCAATCAAACCCAAGTTTTACTAGTTGGGCATTGAAGATTCCTAGGATTTCCCATGGGGTAGGGTTGTCACATGCCCCAAATTGCAAAACATTTTATGTTTTAAGAAACATTATGTTATATTTTATCATAAAGTTTGTAATTAATGACCAAGTAGGGTCAAGGATAATTGAATGTAAATTGCTAAATACTTTATTATTTAATAAATGAAAGGTGAGACAACAGCTTAAGGAAGCAGTTAAATGAGTGTTTTACTAGTCACTTGGTGGAGTAGGCTAGGTTGAGAGCAGATTGACACTTGGAAGCATTCTCAAACTACTTCTAGCTGTTGCAGGAGGCAACTTCCCTATTTTTGTGGTCATGTTCCCCAAGAAAGTGGAACAAGAGTAGGTGGCTCATTAAGTGAAAAACTGACCCAAAATACCTAGGCATGCTAATAAAACTTCCCATTGAAGACAACTGAGGTTGCTCATTCTTGACTTGTGAACATTCTGAGTGAATTAAGTGCACAAGAAAATTTGATGGAGGGGACTAGATGAAGTTTGTTTTGAGTGAAAAGTGTCAAAGATCTGAACTAGTGCAGCTATTCTATGCTGATTTCATACTGCTGCATGCAGAACATATTTACTGCTGAATACTCAGTAGAGTTGTAGAGGATTACTAAAATACATATCTCACCTAGTACTTCTACTAGGTGGACTAGGAGACAAGCTTGGGGGTCCTGAGATTTGCAGTTTAGCTATCTCTAGGAGTTGGTTGGGAGGAACATGTTCCTTAAGCTGTTGTCACCTCTTCTACATTTCCAGGTTCTACATGATTTATCTAGTTTTCTAATTGCATATTTACATTTGGAAGAATAGAGTTTAAGCAATAATGTGTTATGCTTCTGTTCTGTTGATGTTAGGATTAGTTGATGAAATATTTTACTATGAAAATATAGTCAAATGCTGGTTTAGATATAAATTAGGGTAAATTATTAGAAGAATTTCCAGATTTACTGATAGATTAAAAAATACCTAACTGTATTTTTCCACACCTTTTTCAAGGTAGTACTCTAGTACAGTAGGTTAGATTAAATTTAGATAAAGAATCGAATGAAGTAAGCATGAATGTGTTTTATCACCTTCTGTAGGTTTCATAAGGGTTATTCATATATATGTTTTTCCTTTCTATTTTAAATGTTCTTTTTAGACATAGTACTTTGTAATAACATAAATAGATATGTCTTAGGAAAGATTTAAAAGTATAAATATACTTAGTTTATGTATTTGCTTACACAATAGATAGACTATTTACCATAAGTTTATTATTATCATAATTAAAAGACATTATAAAAACAGAAAGTAAATAAGCAGGGTTAACATATAAGGAACAGTAAATATGGCAAGAAATTTACTGAGATAATTTCATCATTAATCTAAGTAAAAAGAAACTAGAATAACATTATAATCAAATACTAACTATGTAATAATTTAAAATTAATTAGGGTTTTATAAATAAAACCTATATTGAAATAACTGTCAAAATTAGGAATATCATTACCTTCTCTTTTACTAGCAGAAGGATTTTACAAATTCAACCATAAACTGATTTAAGCATACATTTCTTCATTTGTATAACCATACTTATCTAATAGATAAATCTACCAAAATTAAATACATTTTCTACAAGAAAAAGTATTAAAACTGTATGGTAATTATAAACTGAGATAAATGAAATAAAGCCCTTTCAATTATTCTAACAAAAAAAAAATAGTAAGGACTTAGGTTGTATAATTAACCTTTCTTCTATCTATTTACAGAAGTAATTATTATTGACAGTAAACACCAAATTCTGTCATAGAAACCAACTGTCTAAACTTTTTATTTATCTTATAATCAAAATTAAACAACTATGAACAGAAACATAATAAATTTCTTAAAAATATTCTGTAACTATATATTCATCAAAACAAACATCAACTTACAGTAACAAAAACTCTGTTTAGGATAATTTAAACAGACCTGAAGAAAAACCAGAACCGATAAGAATATCACAACCGCCATCATTTTCTTAAAACCACAGTATATATTATTTATCAAAATATAAATTACAAAACAGTAAGCTTCGAGCTTATTCAAACCTTAAATAGCATATAAACTCTAATGCCACTTAATCATATCAGTTACGGCCTAATGGCCTTTTACAAACAAAGTCACGTCTTAAAAGCCGCTATAAAAATAACTTTACTGAAATCAAAACTACGACTGAGAAGGCCCATATTTTTTTCTCAAGTCTCGACCATGAAAGCGCCAAGTTTCCAACACAAAACAACCGCAAGGGATTTAAAATTATTTCATTTTAATACATCACAGTTTCGGCCACATGGCATTCCAAAACAACAAATCACCATGTAACTACGACCGAGCAGAACCCAAGAACCAAGTGGGCAGTATCAACAAACACACCATACAACCAGTGCAAGAGAAAACCTCAAGCGAGACCGAGGCTTACTAGGATGAATTCCATTGTGGAAGCCCTGTTGGTGGTGTCCATCAGCATAGAGCCATCGTCTTGAGAACCTGCACAATAAAAAACCCCAAATATTGGTGCAGAAGAGTTATAAACAATTTTTTTCCTTTCCGAAGAGAGAATGCACAGTTGTATTGGTGTTGTGAACAAACCCTAGCCACGTATAAGGTAGCACCAAGTTTCAAAGAATCTCTGTCAAGAAAAACCACAATGCACAAAGTGCAAGTCGAAACAAAGAAACCACGATGAAGCAGAGTCAAAGCCACACCAAAAAATGAGCAGTAATACAGAGATCCCGATACTCTTTAATAACACTCATTTAAACAGTCAAGAACCGTGCTCACTCTATCAAGTCCACTCTCACTGCACTAGTGTATGGATGGTAGCACTTGCAGAGTCAAGGTAACGACAGTAGTGGCGTTTACAGAGCTATGGTAATGGCAATGGAAAGTTCTTACATAGATAAAAAATAGTGGCCACGTAAAACCCTACTGGCAGAGGAAATCAGAATGGATTAAGGAGGTATGTACTTAACTGGTTTTAAGAATGATGACAAGCCTTGCGGCCATGAGCCTGCAACTCATCCACTCCACAGCAGAGACAAGAAGATTAGGGAAAATGCGATTTTTAGGGTTTAGGATAGTTTTATATTGCCCCCAAAGTCATCAAAACCTAACCACCGAACTTCGACCATGTGGCTTCAGATTTATTTTCCAAGAGTGGGTTTTATGGTATAGTTCGAGACCCTTTGGAGCTTCCTACACACATTAACATTTATAAAGGAACTTTTGGTTACAATACTTTCATATCATTCCATAACCCTAATGAATAGTGTGGGAAGGTAGTAATTACACTAAGGTTTATATTTATGATTTACAATTATTGGAAATAGGTAAACACTTATGTAAAGAAATTCTTCAATATTATTTTCATAATAAACAACACTTTATGAGAAATCATAGCATTGTAAAAGACCTAATCTTTGATGTATGTGTGTTTGCAAACAAAGGATGTTGTATAACTTGATTTTGTTAGTCTAGGTATTAAACTTAGATTCGTATACCCCCTTATGAGATAAGGTTCATACGAAGGCTAAATGGGATATATTTGTTTTATAGAAAATAATCCTTCATCGTTACATAAAAAGCAGTAATACTATAGTTTAAGATATAAATTTGGTGTTATCGCATCTCTATTTGGTAAGTACTAGAACATTTAGTTAACTGTCTATGCACTAGGTTTTATCTCCATGTGTGAATGACAACCATTATACTTATGATTATATCTAGATTCAGGCTTTCTAAGTTTACCTAATTTGAATAGTGATGAAATGAGTACCCTTGAATTACTAGGGTGTTAAGTAATAAGGTAATAAAAGGACTTGCTATATTAATTACCGTTCACTAGAAGTACAAACATGATCTAAGCTGCTAATAGACTGATAAAAATTAGATGAATGAGTTATAGTTGAAGCAATGGAAGAACAACTGAACTATGTTCAGTTTACTGGACACTTATGTTACCAGAAGGCTAATTAAAACATAAATACATACAGATCAACGATACCTCATTTATTTGCTCAAAGTTGTAAAATAATTAAATTTACTAGCATTATATTTTATGCTAGTTGAGATAATAATCTCGATCTAGAAACTGGTGACAAAACGTCTTACCTGCAAAGTACCTGTAAAAGAAGCATCACTTCACTGCATTAGCTACAAAGCTAAGTAAGCCTCGATCTCAACTGAAGTTCCTTCATATTTTCACAAAACAGTAAAACAAACTTAGCACTAGTAATTAAACAGAGGTTTCAATTCCTGTTGTTCCAAATCATAACCTGCTAAATCAAATCCTTAATAATGATTTACGAAAACAAACAATTAAGTATGAGGAACTAGAAATTAACAAAAGAATTAGTTCTAGTTTAAGCCTGTTTAGGTAACCGTTAACAGTTAAATGTTCCTCAGTAGTGACGATTGCAAACATTTAATGTTATATGAAGTTTTTAAATTTTTATGAATTTTTGGAGTATTACAAAGGTTGTATCTCTTTGTTTTCTCTTTTGACTTCATCTATCCTAGGTTACTAATTGCTTTTCTTTCCTAGATTAGATTTATGTTTCCCATCAACCTTCCAGACACTAATTTGTTCTACTTTAATACTTATTTCACTAAATAACACCCATTTCATTAAATATGGATTTATTTAGCAGGATTTGAACTAAAAAAGTGAAAAATTATGCTTTTTAAAGCCCCAAAACAACCTTTCTAAAGTGCAAAATTAGGTTCAAAAAGTACAAAAATGGGTTCATAAAATGCAATTTCTAATTCCAAAAGTGCGATTTTTTAATTGTTTTCAACCCCAAAAATGCAAATTTTTATTCAAAAAGTGCAATTTTTGTTTGAAAAGTGTGTTTTCTTATTCAAAACTGTGATTTTCGATTCAAAATGTCTGAATTTTATTAAAAAAAGTGTGATTTTCAATTTTACAGATCCTATTTTTTATTCCAAAAGTGAAAGTTACAATTTCGGAAGCATGATTCTTGATTCTAATAAATGTCAACTTATTTTTTTCACATTTAAATAACAATTCCAAATATGTCTATTTTATTGTTTTATATAAAATATTACTTGCATTTGAACAATGTACAACTAAAATGTTCAATTATATCCATTTATTTACAGATTATACACCACTATCAATGCAACGTTTGTCATCAAGACAGGTTTCAAATTATTTTGTTGTATATATTCAATGTCGATATATTTAACAATGTCCAACATACTAGTAATATTATGCCTTGATATACAAAAATAAAATAACCTCATGTTAGTTTTTATTTAAACCATTTATACACAACTCTTTGACACTCTTTGATGTTCATATAAACTATCTAGGAGACATTGTTTTTAAAAACTTCCATACCTTAATTGAAAATACCACAACTTATTCAATATTGTGGAATATCTATACATAAATTTCCCAAACCCAATCAATTCAGAAAAAAAGCCTTTGAATCTTAAATATCTTAATTGAAAGTATTAGTTATTATTTAAAATCATCCAATCTATTCAATTTATATGCTTTTGCATAATAAATACAATAACAAATTAAAATATGCTTTTGCATAATAAATACAATAACAAATTAAAACAATATATAGGAAAAAAGTAAATTTTAAAATCATATCAATTTCCCTATATATATATATATATACATTCATACAACATAATTGAAGGAGATATTAAACAAAGATACATATTCAACTTGCAACCAAAATTCGACATAAGAGCGATTGAAGTTCATTGGTTTTACTTAAAGAAATGGTTATTAATTAAAATCATAGAACCCGTAGTAGAGTATCTTTCAAATTTATATTTCAATTAAAAAATGAAATGAAAAAAGTAACTAGTACTTAAATATTTATCCTTGAATGGTGTGATTAATGAATTGATATAAAAGTTGTTATTTTAAACTTATCAGTTTATAACACATCAAGATATAATATATCGAGACTTATATGGTTTTCACGAAATAAATTCAATAACAAAATTAAAACATTGTATATGAAAAAATATAGTTTAAAATCCTATCAATTAACCCATACATAAAAAATGACATTTACAAACACATACATACAAAGTAATTAAGATACATATTCACCCTGAAGCCAATATTCAACATAGAAAATATTTGCAATTGATATTTGATAGTTTTATTTAGAAAATTAGTTATTAACTAAAATAATTGAACTTCGAAGTGAGAGAGGCTTGGGATTTCCCCCGCCACTACCCGACAAGTTAAGGGTGCCCACGACAACAACGAGGGGTAGTCCGGACATCCCCTGCCAGTGTCATGGGCACTTGTGGCATGCACACTGTGGAAGCTTCCCTAAGTGCCCTCAGTAGTTGAGGGTTCCCATGGCAGTGGTGGAGGGTATGTATAAAATTGGAGTCACAACAATCTAAAAAACAAGACAGAAACTTACAATAGATTTCACATATCATTTTTACTCAGAAATGACATGAAAGAGTGCAATTAGGAGTTGCAGTTGTATATTTGCTTATCATTAATAGAAGTAGTAATACAATGTCATACAATGACATAAAGAGCCATACAATTTGAATCCCAGAGAGGTATCGAATTGATTACATGAGAGTGGCTTACTTGTCAGTTAAACACCACTCGACACATCAGTTAACCACTTAACTCAATTTTAATTGACTCTAACTGACTTGGAGGTAGTTTAGACTGAGTCTAACTGAATAGAACTCAATTGCATGCCAACAAGTAGGTGAGGGCGCTCATCTGACTTCAGTTAGGCTATTTGAACAGAACAGAACTCAACTGAGTCACCAAAAGTAGGTGGAGGCACCTTTAATCACTCCAGTTAACTGAAATTAACCCAAAATAGGCTAATTGATGAGTAAGGTGCCTATGAAGCTCTAGTTTAACTGAAAGCTAGGAGAAACAACCTTCAGTTAACTGAATGAGGCACATATGCCATGCAGATCAACCCCGATTTTCTCCTTGAATGAAGGAGGAGGTTCATTTAATCTCATCGATTGAAGGAGAAGACTCAGTTAGGCTCCCTGATTGAAGGAGGATGATCCAGTTGATGATGCAACCACATATTCGAGTCAATAACTTAGGGTAAGTGGTAAATTAGGACAAAATCCAAATAATGACGCGTGGTTGGATAATGACTCCAACAGTATGTCATTCCTCCTTCATTGTTATCGTGGGTTCCATTAGCTGCCAAGGGAACCTAAGGCAGTTCCCGCAACATATAATCAGTGAGCATGAAGCTCTGATGTGCACATCATGGGGGTTTCCTCCCCCCCATCGATTCCATGGGATCCCTCATCTACCGAAGGAATCTGGGGCAACACCTATGGCATGCATGACATATGTTGCATGCATGTCTGTTGCATGATGTGGGCGCAACCTTGAGCACCCTAGGTAGGTGAGAGCACCCGCGTCAACGATGAGGGGTAAGTTATAACTCCCCTGCTATTTTCTTGAGAGCTGAGGGCAACTCCCATGGCACCATTGACAGATGAATCCAATGGGAGTGAATCCCACAGTGTGCACATCACAGTAGCTTACCTGGGCACCCACATTACCAGCAGAGGAGGATTGGCCTAGCCTAGCCTTTCTACTATTGTGGGCGCCCTTGGTTATTCAAGGGGGAAGCAACTGAGACCACATATATACTTAAAGTATTTTTTATTTTGAAGTTGATTGATGAGAAGAAGGGTGTGGATATTCAAAAGGGTCATATGCATATGGAAACCATCTTCCCAATGGAATTATTCCCTTAGAAATAGCTTGTGGTAGACATGGAATGTATAAAGGGAAAAAGGAAGCCTTAAAATTTGGGGATTATATTGAAGTAAATATTGGATCTAAAGAAAATCCCAGGATGATCAAGATTAGCAAAGGTACTTCAAAAAGAAATAAAGGACTTAATCAATTAGTAAGGGAAAATAAGGATGTCTTTTCCTTCACTTATGATGGACTTAAGCCATGTAAATAAGACATCATTCAACATACCATTCCCTTAAAGAAAGAAACAAAGTTGTTCAAACAAAACAAAGTTGTTCAAACAAAAGATAAGGCAAATAAATCCTAAGTTAGTTCCACTTATTCACAAAGATATTCCAAAATATGTTAACAGTAGGTATCATTTCCCCAACATGGAACTCTTCATGGTTATCTAACTTAGTGGCTATTAGAAATAAAAGTGGGAAATCGGGATATGTGTTGACTTCATAAATATAAATATCTCTTATGAAAAACATATTTATCTACTCCCAAATATGTAACATCTGCTTTGGAAAATTACGGGTTCAAGAATTATGTCAATGCTTGATGGATTTTCAAGATATAACCAAGTTTTGGTAAAAAAGGATGATCAAAATAAAACAACTTTTACAACACCTCGGGGAACGTTTTAGTATTTAAAGATCCCTTTCAGTCTTTTGAATGCAGGTGCAACTTTTTAGAGGGCCATAGACTTTTCCTTAAGGATATAATTGGAAAATTCATAGAAATATATCAAGTTGACTTAACAATTTTTTTAAAACTTAGAAGTAATTAGATAAGTCATCTAAGGTGAGTTTTTTATATATGTCCAAAATATGGGATTTCTCTGAACCCCGCAAAGTCCCGCAAAGTCAGCTTTGAGTGTTGATGAAGGAAATTTACTTGGGCATATGATTTCAAAGGATGGGATAAAAATAGATCGTGAGTGTATTGAAGTAATTAAGAGAATACCTTTACCCAACAACAAAAATACCTTACAATCATTTCTCGAAAAGATAAACTTTATTGGAAAATTTATTTCTAATTTTTCTAAAACATAAATCCTATTTTAAGACTTTGAATAAAGGATGTTCATTTCGAATGGTGTTATGAAAAAAGAAAAGTTTTCAAAATGATTAAGGAAGCAATCGAAAGATCTTCGGTATTGATCATTCCAGATTTTTTTCAGAAAGAAAAAAGCCTGCCTTGTTATTCATGTACTGAATCAAAGGACATCAAAACATTCTGCCAGCATATCATGTTACATCATACATCAAGTGGATGTTGTCGCCAGGGGGAAAGGCGAGCTAAACATATAATGTTCCCATCAGATAACTGACTCTTCATTAAGAGTGATCTGCCTGTACAACCACATCTATCGAGCGTCAATAGGCGCTGAATCCACAGTCCAAAAGAGTTCTCTCATGCTAGTCAAAATCTGATAAAATGAAGAAGGCATCACAAAATCAGTCTCAGTAAAGCTGAAAAGTATTATGAGTAACCAAATGGTTCTCAATAAATTCCATAAAACTGCCAAAGCCTTGGGGAAGAGAGAGCGCAGTTTTGGAGAGACGGTCAGCCAACCGATTGTGCTCTCGATAGATGTGGGTGATAGACAGATCATGAAAGGATACCAAAATATTTTTAGTCTCCCGGCACCAATGCATGAGATCTGGTGGGGAGAGCTCAGTCAATCCACATACCCAGTTGGTGATTACTTGAGAATCACCATAGACATGGGTGAGAGGGATCCCCATCATATGGGAGGAGAGGAGAAGTGCCCATAGACTGAGCAATTCAGCCTTCGTGTTGGTGCCATGTCCGACCCCCAGCGAGAACTCCAGGTGATGTGTCTCGTTGATAAAAATACAATAACCTGCACCTGCTGTCATGCAATTGGAAGCACCATCCATAAAACCACATGGATAGATCATGACCGGGGCCCTTCCTATAATCCTTTCACGCCTCTTCTTTTTAACAGCACATGGAGGTAAGCCACGAATAGTAGAAATAACCTGTTGGATTAATGAATAAACAGACCTTTTTTCTCCATCAAATATGGCTCGGTTACATGCTTTCCATATGATCCACATCATATGGAGAGGAAGCAAAAGCAAAGTTGAGTTCCTGGGAAGATTTTTAATCCAGTTGTTTATCATAACATCAATCGAAACAGCTGGAGAGATAGCACACAGATTAAGGAGATCACAGACATGTATAGCTACAGTCCTCCATACTCTGCAGAAAATAAATAAATGTGCCACCGATTCCTCATTTGTGCCACAGAGGACGCAGATCCCAGGCCCGTGGATACCTTTTTTTCTGCAAATTTACCCAAGTAAGAATTTTATCACGGAGGGTGAGCCAAATGAAGCATGATATTTTGCTGGGTAAATTCCTGTTCCAAAGGACAGAGTCAACAAGGGAAACTGGTGGAGAAGAGTGGGCTCCAACAATGTAATCATAAGCAGCACAAGCTGAAGGTGAACCATGTGAGTTATTATGTGACCAAGTAAGTGCATCAGGACTGTCTGTAAGACGAATGCCAGCACCCTGAATTTCCTTCATAAAATTATCCCATAATGCACTGTAAGAGCCCCCGAGATTATTCGAAATACTTTCAAATCTTCTCTTTTTCTTCCAAAGACACCATTAAAGGTGTTTTTTCTTAAAAAAAATGATGAAGGAAAGGAAAAACATATTTCCTTCATGAGTAAAGAATCACAGAGTTTTAACTATACAATTATGGAAAAAGCAATAGTATGCTTTAGTCAAATCTTTGAAACATTTTCAGTATTACGTGGCTTAATCAAAAGTAGTCAGTGATGTTCCTCAACATTAGTAAAAGATATATTGGCTCAATAACTATATTTATTTAGTATCAAAGGAAAGTGGGTTTCGAAAATTCAAGAATGTGACTTAGAGACAAAACCCACTGCGTTAGTAAAAGATCAAGTTCTAGCTCAAATGTTGACATAAGGGAATGAAAGGGAACTTGGTATGAACCGTCATAACAATTTTTTAATAATCTCCACAATTGTTGATAATTTAGGACAACATGAGTGATATGTAAAGATCATTGTTTTAGTTAAGAACCTTACTTGTCCAAATCACTTAGTTGATCACAAAAGAATATCCTTAAGGTTAAAAGCATCTACTTATAGTACAAGATGGATTGGGGTGAAGGACCCTGAAGGATTGATACTTAGATGAATTAATTATAAATAATAAAAAGATACTTATGTTAGAGTTACCTAAAGGATTTTTTGGGGTACATTATGCAGCTAAAACTATAGCGCAAAAAAACCTGAGAGCATGGTACTACTGGCCGTCAATTTTCACAAATGTTCACAGGTTTGTTAGAGCATGTGATCCATGTTAGTTATTCACATGGAAAGAGAAGTTAACATCTTTGCCTCTACAACAAGATCTAGTAGAATCTCCCTTCCAACATTGGGGCCTTGATTTCATTGAACGATTTAAGGAAAATTCAAGAAATAGATATGCACAGATCCTTATAGCTACCAATTATTTCACAAAGTGGGTTGAATTTATCCCCTCTAAAAAGGCCACCGATAAGGTAGTCCTAGAATTATTGGAAGATAGGATAATTACAAGATTCAATGTGTCAACAAAGATCACTATAGATAATTCCATGGCTTTGAGTTTAGTAGAGTTTGCAACTTTCTACTTCAAATGCAATATTATACTACCCCAATCATCCAACTACTCTCCCCAAGGAAATGGCTTAGTTGTGTCAAGTAACAAAAATTTAATGACCATTATCAAGAAAATAGTTGAGGAAAACAAGAAAGGATGGGATTGTAAGATTAAGTATGCAATTTGAGTTGATCGGATTACAAAGGAACGTGCCACAGGAAAGAGCCCTTTTGAGTTAGTTTATGGGATGGAAGTAACCTTGCTAGTACATTTGAGAATCCTAGTGTATCAGTTGTTACAAGGTCTCACCATAAATTAGAGTGTAGTTTAGACCAAGATAGATCAAATTATAGAACTTCGGATGAGGTCAAAAGGAAAGCATTTGACCACTGTGCAAGGAAATTATCAAGAAAAAGTCAAAATGGTTTTTGATAAAGGTTCTTGTCCAAAATCATTTTAGAAATATGATCTCATGCTTATGTCAGATAAGAGGAAAGAAAAACTAAGAAATCACTCCAAGTTTGATAGTTTATGGTTGGGTCCCTATAGAATTAATGACATGGTTGGGCCTAAATATTTTTATATCAGTCATATAGATAGTGAAGGATTGCATCTTTTATTGAATGGGAAAATCCTCAAACTATTCTTTGGAGGTAACTATTATTTTACCATTTTCACTTTTCATTTCCACTTTTCATTTCTACTTAAGATTGTTAGTTTCCTTATATTTTTAGTACTTATTTTATATATGTGAATGGTGTTTTTATGATGGTATCTATATGATTTCATATGCTACTAATACTTTTATAACGAGATGTTTTTTTTTTTTGCACGCGCAGATCATAGGTTGTCAATACCCTGATAACACTCATACAATTTACTGTCAAAACTCTGATGAATCATGAGAATCTCATTGTTGGAAACTAATGATTAATAAAGTGGAACATTTGAGTGTCCAAATGGCATGATAAGGAATTATATGAGGGTGAATTATGGGGGAACGTGTTTGGCCATTCCTTCTTATTTCCTCCATATTTAGTGGAAAATGTTCCCACTTTCTCCAGAATATGTGAGAAGGTGGACTAGAAATCAGTTGAAGAAAACCATTTTGCTTGAGTAGGAATTTTCTCCTTGTGTCCAACTAGCTATGAAGTTTGTTGGTTATGTCAAGTGAAATGGGTATAGATCTCGAACGAGGTGTTCGTGGAAAAATCTAGATAGAGATATAGGATTTTATTTGTTGGATGAGAAATCTAAATTGCATATTATAGGAGGGAAGGTTCATATAGCATAAGTCTATTTATATGAACTACATAATGTCTTCCTAATTGAGAGGAAAAATATGTCATTGATGTTTTGGAAAGTGGTATATGGTGGTGTTTTCCTTTCAAACATTTGTTATTTAAGTGTAACCAAACTTTATCTCAAACTTGAAATTCAATTGGTACATAATGCCAATACTGTAAAGATTAATAGTGGGATTGAGATGTTATGATAGTTTCTACAATGTGTTCATGAATGTGTGTCATTTCTTGAACAAAATGGGAACAGTTCTATTGTTCATGTTGTTTTTGTGGTGAGGTACTAGGTGGGAGAGTGATAGGAATCTCAAAAAGTGTTCGCAGTTGATATCCATGGCATGTTTCAAAAAGGAGAATACCCTATAGTTTTGTGAATGACACAATCACAACTATGTTGAAGTACATGTAAATAAGCATCCCACTATTTATTTTGCTAATTGTTGCATGGGAGAATGTTGATTACATGTATTAGTTTTCATGGTTTGTAACCCAAGCCTATGTGGTACTCTTACACCACTATAGAGATATTTCAGGAAAATCCCAAGTTTTCCTTGCTTATATGCTTAGTAGGAATCTTTTGGGAAGACCTTGAACTGATGTGCTCGAATCTTATGATAAATATGGTAGAGAAACCTTGAGATAAACCCATATTTCCTTGCACTTTGATGTTATTATATGTATATCATGTAGACTTTGGGTAGATTCGAAATATTCGATGTTCATTGTTCAATGATTCAATTATTTATTTCCATGGATATTTATGTTTTCCACAAATATTGATAAACCATGTTTATAAACTCATACACGATTCATAACTGAACAAGAAAAAATGTATATTAAGAAAGATATGTTAAAATTTTGTGCATTTTTTGTTTCTTCTTGTGTGGCCATGCCATGTCAATTCTATTATGTAAAATTGCATCCCACATATTCCCTATAATGTCTTCTATTTTTTTTGGAACATACATGCTTCCTATGACTTGGTTTCTCACCACTAATTCTACATCCACTAGCGTTAAAGAATATTAATCAATACATGAAAGTATAACTTACTTGAAGGGTTGTCTCACAATGGTTCAAATCACCTACCAACTATAGAATATTAGCACCACATACCTTGATTATAATTCCATATAATAAATCACTGCCACAAAGTATAAGCTAAGATCATGATACCCAATTTTGTTTCCAATTATCTCACATGTTGTAGCTAGTTGTAGACACTGAGAGGGGGGGGGGGGTGAATCAGTGTGAAGCCAATTTTAACCTTTTCTTAGCTTATCACAGTTAGCTACCAGTTCATCATTCCATTACTCTACCATAGTCATTTCATAAACATCTTTCACTTCATCATTCACATAGCATAAGCATTTCATTCATAAAGAACCATAACACAAAAGAACACAACACCATATGATTTTGTAATCTTTTTATATTAGTTTTGATTCGGCTACAACCGTTAGGCAAAATCAGCACCTACTGATAAAGAGAGCACCTACTCTGCATCCAGGACCCTGCCTGGTTTTCTTAGACCTTGCTAAGAAGGGTTTGAGGTATCCTACCCTCAAGAGCAAGACATGCTTGCATTTACAATGTGTTACCATCAAGAAATATCTGACACATCACAGCTACTCATCTTCTCTGCTCATCACATCAACTTTGTTGTACCACTGCTCACTACTGCTCATTAATCTCTGCTCATCACATCAACTCTGCTGTACCACTGCTCACTGCTGCTCATTAATCTCTGCTCATCACATCAACTCTGCTGTACCACTGCTCACTGCTGCTCATTAATCTCTGCTCATATTTTCTGCTCATCAATGCTGCTCATCACATCAGTTGTTAGTCATCATTCTGTCAGGCAGACCATAACCATGAATGCATCATACTGTCCATTAAATTGTTGTCATCATCATCAAATCAATCTCTGGCTACCTATAAGCTTGAATATGCATATATCTTGGTCAGACTTTGACTCAGCAGACTGTATGCGCCATCAACATCATCAAGCTTCAACTATTCAAGCTACAACAGACTTTGTTAGTGTTTATATCATCATCACTGCATAAGTATTGTAGCAGACAGGCTTCATTACTATATGTGTCTACTGACTGTTCATATTGCATTCTTGCATACTTGATCCCTTGAATTTTGAACTTGCATCATGCAAACTTCAGTCAAGGCTTGGATAGTGACTTCTGCAACTTCGGTGATGATCACTGAGGGTTTATGTGCTGGTACAAGATTTCATCAAAGTATCAAAAACAGCATCAAGTTCAACATAGGGCACCATCACTATAGGGTATCAAGATCACCATCAACAATTATCAATCATGGAGTATCAATTAAGCTACATCATCAAGAACTTTGCTTCATGGTGTATACATCCCTGTTATTCTTCACCATTGTACATACACTATACATGCCAATGTTCTGGTAACCATACACATGAACTTCACAAACTTCATTCTTTGTCAATACACTACACAGATTAATTTTATCATTTCAGACCTCTGTGAATTAAGGCAAGATCTTTGTAGGTCTATCATAACCCAAAGTGATTATGTAATATTCAGAACAACAGTTTATGTACAATAATATAGTCAATCTTTAGTTTTTCTGATATAAACTTTAGATGCCTCCATGAAATCAGCTGTTTAACACCTCTTGTAGGGCTGAATGTACTGTGTAATTTGTTAAGCAATTTGGATGCCTTTACATACCTCTGCAACCTTGGATCAAGCTTGTATCTACAAAATAATTTTAGGCTGCTACTTTACACCTTTGGACTGCCTTAGAGCAAAATTAGACAAGCTACCAACAGTGCTGCAATTTCAGACTGTCACTCACGCTGATTTATCACTACTGTATCAACATCATATAGTAGTTAAGGTTTGCTGCTTTGCGTCATAAATAGATAGGGCATATACCTTCATAACTGTTCAAGCAAACCCCAAAAATAGAGACTGTTCGAATTGGAATTTCAGGACTGGTGTATGGACTGTGGAAACACTTGCAATCTCCTTCTTTAGATCTGAAACATTCTTCAAACTTCAAAACTTCTGAATAGTGTATGTTATAAAAAAAAACTAACCTTGGACCGTGTGTATCAAGCTACCACTTTCAATGCTGAGATAAATATGTGTTTTTTTCTTTAACCTGGGTTAACTTTGGACTCAAAACAAGCTGCTGCTGCTGCCACAGTAGAGAAAAATCAGTCTTCTACACTAGCGAAGGTATGCCTCAGTGGCTGAGCTCAGTGAAGGTTTCCACCATAGAGATCTCAGAGCCCTTCACCCACGCTGTATGCTAGGAATCGATGCACAAGTCGTTTGAGAAAGGCAAGCCACAGTTGATAAGTAATATGCTGCTACAACACTTTTATAATCATACAACAATGTATAGGATACATGGAGTATGCATGCAAGTGTACATCATCAAGATGTATATATCGTAGCATGGATCTTCTCATGACATGTATCATCAATATGTATGTATAGAGGAATTAATACATTTCATACACCACATAGTTTATCTCTGATTCTCTGTATTTAATACACATACCTTGTTGCTGCTGAGTCTGTCCAAGGGCAGCAGTAAACTTTTGATCCTCCAAGCTTGGACTGTTTATAAAGATTAACACCAAAAGCTATACTGCAGCAAGAATTCAGGCCTCCAAGTTTTCAACAAGTGGACTGTCATGTAGATGCTGCAATAATTCAGATCTGATCAACAATTTGAGACTGTTAGAGCGCCATCACCTTCAGGACTGTTAGGGCATCAAACAATTAGAAGGCAGCTTTGCTTTTGACTGTAAAACTTAGACATCATATATGCCCTAACTGTTCATGCATCAACCTCGGGTTGTTTGACAAGTTGCCACAGTGGATGAATGTAACTTAGGACTGTCATTTCATGCTGCCACAAATTCTTTCCTCAGCTGGTACGTTAGGGCATAATTCCTCCATAGGTTTACCTCAGTGAGACCTGTCATACTTTGTCTTCCATCATCACTTGAAAATTGCCTCAGACCAACAAAGAATAAACAAAACAAAAAAAAATGTTGTCCACTATAGCTGCCTGCTACAGTACCCGAAAATTTTAACCTCACTGCTGCCAAAAATTTCCTCAGTCTGCTGCGCCTGCCTCAGTCATTAAACACCCGAAATTTCAGAGCTCCATAAAAAATTTTCCACATCAAAAATGAGGATTTGATGGGGTATAAATACTAAATTTTCACCCATATTTTGCTGAGCTGACATTTAATATATTTTAATTTTTAATGGGGCCGACATACAAAAAATATTTTATTTATTTTTAATAAAAATTTGACTGAGCCAACTTTGTGTTTGACTGAGCCGACTTAAAAAATATTTTATTTCTGGGCCGACATAAAAAATATTTTTGATTTCTGGGTCGACATTCTATTTCTGGGCCGACATAATAAAAAATATTCTTCGGTTAATGTCCATTTGTCCACAACTTGAGCAGCCATTTTACAATTTCAGGCAGCAAATATCTTCCATGAATGAAGGAGACTGGAACACACAGCTTGATCCTGATAGGGATTTTATATCACCCCTAAAAGAGTGGCCACTGCAAGTCCTTGTTGGCATCAATGACAATTTCATCAACACTAGTAATGTTGCCACCTTGAAAATGCCAACATATCAATTATGTACAAGGATTAGTTTCCTTTATTTTTTTAAATAGTCCTCAATGAATCTAAATCATGTTAATGTTGACTTATAATTTATTTTGACTATATTCTTTTAAATTTTTTTCTCCATAAAAATTAGCTTTCCATCAATTATAAAAGGTTACAGTCTTTATGTGCTTCTATAGCATTCATAAAATCTATTCAAACAAGGATACATTCTTCATATAGCCATCAGAAGCTAACACCTTCTATCTCTATAGCCTCCAAAAACTCATAATAGAAATACTTATACAACATCAAAATAGATACTATAAACCTATAAGGCACACGAGGTCTCATAGCAAGACTAAAAAATAGATACTATAAGCCTATGAGGCCTACAAGTTCTCATAGAAAAAATTAGGAAGTTCAAATAAGGTTGCATTATTCATATGGCCATCAAATGCTAAAAGCAACCTTGTATCCCTAAAGCCTCCAAAGAATCATACTATACATATTTATAAAGCATGATGAGAGAAATTATAAACATGTAAGGCATGCTAACGTTTAGCATAGAAAATATAAGATGAATCCTATAAATTTACAAAGATCAAGAACCTAGTTGTGTCTTTGAAGACTCTACATGTAGTTACAATCCTAAAAATTCCAAGGTAATATACAAATAGTCAAGTTCTTAATCCTAATTGAAGCTAAGAAAACAATATCTTTTTTTGTTCTAGCTCAGATAGACTACCACCAACAAATATATCTATGAAGACCTTAAATCCATAGCATTGCATGTAGTCCTTAGGCATCTTGACACTCATACTGGTAATATATAATAATATCAAAAATAAAATAATTTTTTGATCATGCAATAACCTATATAAAAGTATATCCCATAAGATTCTAACCATTCATTGAGTCTTCTAGGACACATTTAGATAGCCCCTCTATATATTTAGATAGCCCCTCTAAAAGGTTATAGAATTCTTCAACCACATTCAAATGATGTAATCATTAGAAGAGATGTTAAATTTGATGAAAATCTCTTGGCCTACGATCCTAAGTTGGCGGTTGTGTCATCTTTGGCCTGGGAGCCTAACTCAACGGTTGTGTCATCTTTGGCCTACGAGCTTGATTCGGTGATTGTGCCTTCTTACTTCCAACTTACTTTACATATTTCCAACTCCAGTTTCTGATGATGGCAGTGAGGATGAAAATCCACCTTCGCCTGTTCATATTCCTCCAGTTGCACCAGCACCATTGCTTCCTCAATGGGCCCGTTCAACATGTGAAGCAGTTGGTGATATTGTCGGTGATCCTAGAGATCAACGTCGAACACATTCTCAGTTTCAGCGAGCCTCTTCTCTTTTGGCTCAAGTTTTCGAGAATCATGATCTAGAAACTTTTGTAGAAGCTTCAAGAAATCCAGATTGGGATGCAGCCATGGATGAAGAATATCGTTCCTTAATGGAGAATGATACTTTGGATTTTGTACCTCTTCCAAAAGAAAGAAAACTTATCAGATATAAATGGGTCTATATAACTAAGTATGCATCAGATGGAAGTATTGAAAGACTTAAGGCAAGGTTAGTTTCCAAATGTTTTTTCCAAGTTAAAGGGATTGACTACAATGAAACCTTTGCTCCCGTCACAAAATTGAACTCCATCCACCTTGTTCTTTCCCTTCCAGCCTTACATAACTGGGAAGTCCATCAAATGGATGCCAAGTCTACATTCTTACATGGTTATTTACAGGAGGAAATTTACATGGAACAACCTCCTGGATATGTTCAGAATAACTCTAGCCTTGTTTGTCGCCTCAAGAAATCCTTATATGGCCTTAAGCAAGCTCCTAGAGCTTGGTATGCCAAAATGGATAGCTTTCTCCTTGACCTAGTCTTTCTAGATGCCATTTTGATCCCAATGTCTATACCAAGAAAGAAGGAAACCATCTCATCATACTTGTCCTTTATGTTGATGATCTTATCCTTACTGGTAGTGACCCTAAGCTTTTAACCCATGTGAAATCCAGTCTTAAACAAAATTTTGAAATGTCAGAATCAGGACATTTGCATTATTTTCTTGGTCTCCAATTCTTGCAAACCAAAGAAGGAATCTTTATTTCCCAGTCTAAGTATGCTTGTGACCTTTTTCGTCGCTTTCACATGGAAGATTGTAAACCAGCCCCTTCTCCCTTCCAGTCTGGAGTCAAACTTTCTACCACTTGTACTTCCCTTGAAGTAGATGCCACCTTGTATCGTCAGCTTGTTGGTAGTCTCTTATACTCGACTCATTCTCGTCCTAACCTTTCCTTTTCCATTGGTCGTGTTTCTTATTATATGCAAACACCTCATGAAAGTCACTGGAAAGCAGCGAAAAGAATGCTTTGATATATTCAAGGTACAATTTAGTTTGGAATTCATTACAACATAGGGGGGACACCTTTGTTGGTTGGTTTCACTGATTCAGATTGGGCCGACGACCCTGATGATCGAAATTCTACTGCAGGTTATGTTTTCAGTCTAGGATTTGGACCTGTCACTTGGGCTTGTAAGAAACAACAAGCTCTTGCTCTTTCTTCAGTAGAAGCAGAATATTGAGCCGCAGTTTATTCCAGTCAGGAATATTTATGGCTTCGACAAATCCTATCAGAGTTTGGATTCGAGCAGCAGCAGCCTACTCCACTTTGGTGAGACAATCAAAGTGTCATCAAGCTTTCCAAAGATCCAGTTCTACATCAATGCAACAAACATGTTGAGCTACATATGCACTTCATCAGAAATCTTGTTCATGATCATGTTCTTGAAATTCTCTATTGTCCTACAGATGATTAAGTTGCAGACATCTTCACCAAGTCTCTTACAGAAGTGAAGTTTTCTAAAATTCGATCTATGTTAGGAGTTAAAGAATGTGTCATTAAGGGGGGATAGGCTCTAATGCCTCCTTACTTCTCCTAATAGTGTCACTTTTGTAAATCCTTCAATCCTATCCCAAGTTGTTCTTAAGGGGGTATGTTAGGGTATTTAGACACTTAGGAGTTAGTTAAGATTAACTTCTGTAATATATCCGTTAGGTAAAGTGTGCTTCTTTAGTATGCATTAGTATGCATTTGTAAATATTCTAATCTGATGGTCACGATATGTTCTAGACATAGAGTGATCCGACGGTTAAACTTCTCTTAGATCATACCTACCCTTGATCTGTGGCTTAACACCCGATTGGTCCATGATCTCTATTTAAAGAGCATGGAGGGTCCTTGGCTAGTTGATTGATTATGAGAATCTCATTTGTAACTTTATTTCTTTTTCATAATAAATTGATCCAAGTAGCTATTTGGTTGGGGCCGTGGAATGTTTCCCTCTTGAGGGTTTTAACCACGTCAAAGCATCGGTGTGTTGATATGTGATCTATTTGTGTGAGTGGCTTCTCTTGGTGTTTGGTCTTTTGGGAGTACCCTGTTTACCCGAACACCTTGAGATCTCAGATGGGAAGAAGTCTAGAAGTATTTATGGTTGTTCAATTAAGGAAATGTGCCCTTGTAAATCCATTTAGGTTCTCATCCATAAAGGTAAATCCCTTGGGATCTAAAATTGTGGCCTAATGTAGGCTTATCTTACAAACAACTCAGAAAATTAGAATCTACAAGTAATGGGACATAATTTAACATATGGTGGTATATGAAATACAATTTCCTATATATCATGGAACCTTGAAAACACCAATGACCTTACAACCACTATCGGAGTTTACCGTCTCCATTTAGTTCACCGTCTCCTATAAGGAGTATGTCAACTCCCATTTATGAGGGAGTTCAATTAACCAGTATTGTAAGGAACCTTTACATAGATTCTCCCCAAATCACTCCATCAAGGCATATTTATCTAACCCCCATGGCTTGGAAAGTTTGCAATGGGAATCATAGCTTATTGGACTTCTTGTAGTCCATCTTTATCCTGGGTAACTCCTCTAGCAAAATCCGAGTCTGAATTGTCATTTTCTCCCTTTGTTGTGTACAAACCTATTCATGAAACCCTTAATGATAGGAGTTCATTATTTGTGCCTTATAAAATGGATACACCTCCAATTCCTTCTATTTCTTCTACTATATGGTCATGACAAGCTTTCCATGGTATTTTTAAAAGCTCTTTCTTCTAAGGAGGTTGTGAATGTATTAAGGCTCTAAAAAATGAAAAGTGAAAATTGAATGTAGTTATAACCCTAAGATGGCATTAAAGTTGAAACACACAACCTCAATGCAAAGTGACTAAATAATCATCCATGTAAATAATATATTACAGAGTTACCCATGTAAAAGTATGTAGAGGCTAGCCAGTTGAGCAACTTATCGAATTGCTAGAAATTGTAAGGTTGGGTAGTTAAGGAGTCGTAATCATATCCTTTGGATCGAATGGTCTCTAGTGGGATCAAATGGTCTTCTCTATTTAACGGAATGAGGAGTATGCTAACTCCCATTCACAAGGGAGTTCAATTAACTAGTGTTGCAAGGAGTATTTCTCTAACCTCATATCTTGTAAAGTTTGCAATGGGAAGCATAGATTATTGGAATTCTTGTAGTCCATCTTTACCTTGGGTTACTCCTCTAGCAAAATTTGAGTCGAAATTGTCATTTTCTCCCTTTTTTGTGCCTGAAACTATTCCTGAAACCCTTAATGATAGGATTTTAGTACCACTTTTTGTGCCTTATAAAATGCCTACACCTCTAGTTCCTTTTGTTTCTTCTACTATGATAGTGACAAGCCTAGTGTGGTATTTTTAAAATCCCTTTATTCTAAGGATGTTGTGGAATGTATTAAGGCTCTAAAATTTGAAAATGAATGTATTAAACCTGAGATGGAATTAATGTTGAAACAATCAAACTCAATGCGATGTGACCAAACAATAATACATCAAAATAATATATTGCAGAGTTACCCGTCCGAGAGCACGTAGAGGTTGGGTAGTTGAGAAACTAATCAAATTATTGGGCATTGTGAAGTTGGCTAGTTGAGGAGTCATAATCATATCCTTTGGCTTGAATGGTCTGTAATGGGCTCAACTAGTCTCCTCTACCCTACAGAATGAGGAATGAGGGCTAGCATGATCTACTAGTCTTTGGTGGGCTCAATCTGTTTCCTCTATTCAACAGAATGAGGAATTAGGGTTGGCATGCTCAACTGGTCTCGAGTGGGATTAATTGGTCTCCTCTTCTCAATAGAATGAGGAATGAGGGCTAGCTCTCCCAACTTAGTTGTGTTAGCTGCACGGATTTGGTTAGTGGGTTAGTCTAATGGTTTGTGTGGTTTAGTTTAGTCCCTTATGTGTGTTCTAGGGATATTAGGTTCCTTATATTCATGTTTTAATTTTGTTAGGTGCATAAGGTTAGTGGCGATATTGAGGTTATTGAAGTTATTGAGTCATGGTAATGGCTTAGGTGCATAGGTTAATTACGTTTGTTAGGTATATTAGTTTAGTGGAGTGGCTTAGGTTAGTTGCTTATGTCAATGGAATATGTTAGTGTCTTAGGTTAGAGGCTTAGGTGGCGTAGATGTATAGATGTAATAATGAACATGTGAATGTGCATACATTATTTTAGAGTTCATAGAGGCTTTGAATGATATAACTAATTTTTATTTACCATTATTGTTATTTATTATTTATTATTATTATTTATGTTATTTGTAATTATTTGTTTGTTATTTATTATTATTTATGATATAATTTTATGTCATTTCTTAATTGTTATTTTTGTTATTACTATTATTATTTTTTATACAAGGGGAATTGACAACTAGTCAATTTTGTACTCACGTGATACGGGGTCGATTCCTATCGCTACCACTATAACCCTTGGGCATCCTACTTGACCCCTTGGCACACAGGCGGCCACCTTTTTGTACCAAGAGGTTTGAACCTGTGACCTTCTTAACAACCTGTGTGCATTAATAGAACGCGGAGTGGCCAACAGGCCAAACCCCAGGGGGATTTATTTTTATCATTATTGTTATTTGATATTTTTTAGTTGTATAGTCTTAGGCTTTAGGTGTGCATGATCAACAATATAGTATTGTGATCAATTAATATTCTATGATCCTCTGACTTGAATATAAGAATTGATTGTATGGACTCTGGCCATTGACAATATTAGACTACAAAAACAAGTTTCTCCATTTTATACAATATTTGGGGAAGATAAATATTTTGATAAGAACCAAGAGAGTGGTGTCCGTAAATAAGTAAAGGATTGGTCATTTCTCTATGGATGTAACCCATATTGGGTGAACTACATATATTGGTGTCTCTCTTGTATTGTGCACTTATGTGTTTTATTTCCACATTCATTTTTCTTTTATTTCTCTGCGATCACATTTTCTAACACTTATGCAAACTATGTGAACAAGGTTACAAGTTATATAACAATTTTTGTATATATGTTAGAAGGATTGAAGGCACATAATAAATAGTTGAAGCTCTATTGTGGATAATATGAATACTCAAAAGGAGCAATGGTGTGTTTATTGTGTATTAATATATCATATGTTATGATAGGTACATAATTAGGTTTAAGAACCAAAGTGACAGGAATGACCCAAATTTTGTGTCCAAGAAGTTGTTATTAATGGGAAATCTTGGATAATAACAAGTCAATTTTATTGTCTATGTCACCCCTACAAATCATTAAGAGGGGTGTTGAAAAGGTGTTGTATTGTGCTTTTATAGTTGTAGAGACAATCATAATGTATCACTTAACCTATACAAAAAAAAATAGTATGATCTTCTTGAAATAAATATTAATGAGGAGAGTAAGAGGGCTCCCTCCCTTTGTCCCAAGAACTAGTTAGAATGCCTATAATGATGCAAGATGTTATTGCTACAGATGAGCACAATGTAAGGGACAACATATGAAATAATATCATTGTTGGGGAGATAAATATGCTTATATATAATGGTGAATCCATTATACATATGTTTATTAGGTGTTAATCTAGTATCCACTATTCTTTGATATAGAAGATTGTTTAATCTTTGTGGAATGTTATTGTCGACTCCACTAGGAAATGAATATTATTCTTGTTACAGTTAATCATCTATTCCTTGTATTTTATATGTCAATGAAACCTTCTTTGAAAACCCTTGTTGTCTTTGAATATAAAATATTGAAAAATTCCATTCTTATAGCTACATCTTCATTGAGGTTAGACTATCTCCAATATTTTGTACTAGGTTAGCTACTAGGATGTTGTACATCGCTTCACTAGAACTAACCACTTATTATCGAAGGATTTGAATATTTAAGGTCGTGACTCATCCTTTCCAATACTTTGCATCATTTCCAACAATCAACCTAGCTATGCCAATCCTTGGTTACGAGAAAGTTATCATCCACAAAAGTTGATGCACATGTTGCAACATTTCAACATTTTAGCAAACATTGTTGTCCAGAAAGAGGAGATATTTATATGTCTTTATGTGCATTCCTTGTAAGGGGATGTTAGATCCTATATTATACACGTGTTACTTAACACCATCTCCACTTGGTATTAATTTCATGATCTTTTATTATGTATTATGTCAATGGGGAAATATGACGTTAGATCATTTTCAGTTGTTGATAGGTTTTAGCATTATGGTTTTCAAAAGAAAGCTAACAAGCGACAATAAGGTAGATATGATGGTAAGAAAGAATTCTACCTTGATTATGATGCTAGGAATAATGCAAAAATTCCACAAATGCTAGAATATTCAAGCTTGAAAATTTCTTATGGAAGATAAAATTTATTTCTATTTATTCATTTAAGTTTTGAGTCAAGTGCTTAAAGGATCCCATCCTTGGTTTTAACCAAATTTCAAAATGGGTGGAAAAAAGTTTCCAAAAGGCATAGCAATAGAGTAAATCTTATAAAATGTTTATTCATTTATTCATTCCATGTATATTATGTCCCCTCCAACCTAGTCTTTTATAAGTTTATTTATTCCTCAAGTAGTGTTTTCCCCTCTTGGGGCCTTTTGTAGTCATTATAGAATTATGAGACCCATCCATGAATAATTGTTATTTGACGATGGATGAAATTAGGGATTGATAGGTAAAAAGATAGGAAACAAGTTACATACGTGGTTATCTTAGCATTGCCATGTGATTTCCATGTGACCTACATATGCTCTTTTGTGGGATGAAATAGGTTAGGTAGGTAAGTTTTCCAAGAAAAAAAATGAATTTTTCCAAGCTAGGGGTCAAAATCTTTGACTTTATCACCTAATTTTGTTTTGACTTCATAACCTAATGGATTAAGGAACTAGTCTATTCACCCTAGAGACTATTTCTTGGAAACAAATGGATTCATCCCATAGAAAGAGATGAATGTTGGTACCCAAAATGATTCCCTGCCAAAAATATTCATTATCTACATTTCCCTTTGGTTAGGTACCTATATCTTTGGGATTTCCCCTTGAAACATATCATTCTTATCACTAAAGGGGGATTTGGTGTTCATTTCCTAGTAAACATGACCATGGTACTGAAGAGGATCCTTTGTAAACTTTGTGACAAAACATTATAAAAAAATAAACAACCCCATTCCACCACGGTTGAGAAACTATCGCCAACCAAGCACAAAATAAAGTGGTATCAAAGCCATAAAGGGACATAAGTGGATGGGAAACAATTTTTTGTTGCCTCCCGTTATGGATTTCATAACTTTGAGGGAATGGATTAAATTATTAGCTAGACATCCTAGCTACCCCCTTGATTATGTTTATTCTTTTGAAATACTATCTTGTATTGGTAATAATTAATTGAGCTAACTTCAAGGTAGCATATACACACAAATATGGGGGGCTCAAAGCACTAGACTAGGAGAGGGGAAACATACATGATGCATCTAAGATACCAAGAGAGCTAGAATTCAAGAACCAAAATGAATGGCGGGGGACAAAAAAATTGGCATAAGCATATTTCTAGTAGTAGTGTATTGTCTAATGACAGTGATGATAAAAATGACAATTAACCCATATAATTAGTAAATAATTTAAAGATAATAAAACATATAATCACATACCTCCTACATTTTAACTTTTTTGCAATATCATTCACCTTATTCCTCATCCAACTCCACATCTATATCATCCGGTTCAGAAACGACGTTGAAAGGATTGGTCATATGACATCGTCATCAATTTAATTTTTCATAATATTGTCATCGTGAACATTGTCATCTACATCTGGCTTATATTCTTCGACTTCTTCGTCTGACACATCTACCTCATACTCCTCTACGCCATATTATTATTCGCTATCATCATTTTCTAGTGCATTATACTTTACAATCCTTCCTCTTGGATCATATATAACAATGTACAACCAACCTGCTTTACCTGGAACCTATGAATAAAAGAATTGCTCACATTGACTTGGAGAAATATAAGTTTTTGTACCCAACTCAAAAATCCTTTTATTAACCATGGTAAATCCATTGGCATGCTCAAAATTTTGAGATCATGTTCATTCATATGTAGCATGTACTATTTGACATCAAATAGAACTAACTTGAAGGATTTAAAGTCACACTCAAGTATATCATCTAAATACCCATAGTATCTATTTTCAAGTATGACTGGATGCATGTCACGTCTAGATGAAACATTAGTGACCTGAAAGATTGCATTTATCCCACAATCACAGGTTGTATTCTTGTCATACAACTTTTTCGTGTGAAAATTATGGCTATTGCACCACTATCCTTATGGTGTTTCAATTTTGATATGCCCAACACATTGTTTAGTCGCAAAAATACTACATTTTATTCATCTTTCATATACCATTTGTCACCTTATTCCTATTTTATCCTTCCATAAAACCATTAATCTCCACCACTTTCATAGTACACATGGTTTTATATTACCATTTTCCAAATGATTTGTTTCGAGTATTTTTAATATAATTCTTGATTAAATATTAGAAATTAATATATTTTCATATATATCTCAAATATTTGTGTGAGCTTTGTAATTTAGGGATATTTGAAGCTTTCAACCAAGGAGTATTCAAAAGCTTCCAGAATGTTTTCTCCATCTTTTCAAGATTTGAAGGAGATAATACAAGCTAATTTCAAGGAGAGGAATATGGAAATATGGAGAGAATATCTCATCCCATATTTGTTGGAGAATTTGAAGAGATAAGTTGAGAGAAAAGTGGATATGTTGGAGAATTTGAACGAATAAGTTGAGAGAAAAGTGGATATGTTGGAGAATTTGAAGGGATAAGTTGAGGAAAAAGTGGATATGTTGGAGAATTTGAAGGGATAATTTGAGAGAAAAGTGGATTGTAATTATGAGTTGTTTATCTTGTTATTCCAAGCATTCATGTATAAATAAGAGGGTTCTCTCCTAATTTGGGGAAAAGGCCTCTCTAGTAGTGTGGAAGTAGAGAAATAGTTTGTCTTTTGAGAGTTTGTCATGGAGTGGATTTTGATTATTATGTAATGAAGATGATGCTTTAATGAAAATCCTTTTTCTCTCATCTTATGTTGATTTGGATTTCTTTCTTATGAATTGTTAATATATATTTTCAATGAGCTCACATCTATTTATCATTTGTCATTTGTTACATGTGTTTTGTTATAGATTATTTTTCCCTTGTTTAATTTCACTCTTTTTTTACCAAGTTTAATTTATGCAATTTCATGCTTTTTGAGATTAGATTTGTTTTCATAAACTAGATTCAATTTCAGTTGTGTGTTTCATCACTAAGCATTAGAATAGGTTAGTGTCACTTTGATCTTGCATATATTTTTCTTGCGCTTCTAAGTTTACGATCTCTCTGGGTTGACAATTAAATAGTTTGATATGTTATAAATTGTTTAATATATTTTACCAACATTTTGGCGCCATTGTCGGGGAGGTGCTAAAAAGGGATCAGAGTTTAGATAGGTAGATAGGTTGTTTTTTATATTACACAGCCAGGGGGAGGGGGAACGATAAGAAGCAAGGACGAATTCACTACGGAATTTTTGTGGTGTAACAACTAGACGCATCCACTTTAGTGGGTCACCCCAAAGCCTTGTTGTTCCCTTTGCATGCAAATAAGTTTCCTATTCGCAAGTGTGTTTATTTTTCTGTAAAGTGTTTACTTTTCCTGCAAGAGTGTTTTTTCATTTTCTATGAATGCGAGTTTGCTTTTATGCAAGTTTTCTTTTTCAGTTACATTTTTGTAGCGTAAAGTTTGGAATCTGAATTAGTTTATGCTTTATTACTAGTTTACTTTTGATTTTGTACCTCTTCATCTTTGGTTTTGTACTATTTTTGCATTTGTCATGTACTTGTTTTTCATTTTTTTTAAGCATTTGATTTGATTTCATTAAAACGATTTTACGATGAGCATAAGTCTAGAATAGCTCACTCGGATCCTAGCAAAAACCGAGATCTCCTCTTCTCTAGAAGAGGAGATATTGACAGTAGTCAAAGATGTAATCACTCCTCCTGATGCAAACAAAGAAGAACTGACATTTGAAGAATCATGCATATCAGATGAGGAACACCTATTCGAGCAGGAAATCAAGGAGGATGAAGAAGGGATTCCAGGTGATCTAAATCATAATGAAAATCAAGCTTATGAAAGTTTCATCGAACAATGTTTTCAAGTAAGTACTAGGTTAGATAGATTTTGTTTTCGCTTTTATTTCATTAATTCTCATTTTCAGTATTTAATTTTTCATATTATTGTATATTCTAGATTTCATTTTTCAAAATTAAATGATAATCTCTTTTTATTTTTTTTACATAGATGGTTACACTGGCAATTTCACTACATGTAAATGATTGTAATTTTCAGTTACAGTAGAGTAGCTAGATTTTAGTTTTTAATTTATTGTTGCTTTCTGATTTAAGTTTAGAAAATTTTCATTTTTTTATTTTGAGAATTTTTAGTATTTCTAGGAATTAAAAATTTTGTAGTGAGAATAATATGAAATAAAAAAATTATAAAAAAAAAAACAAAAAAACATTTCTTTGTTTCACATTAATTTCTAATTTTAGTTTTAAGTTTTCTAAGATTTTTTAAGAATAAATTATAAATAAAAACTTTAATTTTAGATTTCATGTAAAAAAACTTTAAAAGGAACTTTCATTTTTTTTTTTTAACTTTCTAGTTTTTATAGGAATTAAATTTTTTTATTAAGACTTATTTTCTTTTAAAATATAAAAATATAAAAAATTATAAAATAAAATAAATTTTGTCATAGGAATTATTTTAAATCTTTTACTATGAATAATGTAAAAAAATGTTTCGTTATTTTAATTTTTGAAGTTTTAATTTTAATTTTTCTAGTTTTAATTTTAGTTTTTCTAAAAAAAAATAAAAATAAATTGTAAAAATTTAACCATACCCACACACATTAACAAAGTAAAGATTAATATATATATAATAATAAAAATAAAAACTTTAAAAAACAAAACCCGCAAACATTAACAAATAAACATTAATATATATAAATAATAATAAATAAAAACTTTTAAAATAAAACAAAACCTAAAATAACAAATAAAACAAATTGCTTTTATCCACGCCAAAACCTCCAAACATAAAATTAAAAAAAATACAATTAAAAAAAACTTTCCAGAAACGCTAATTGTCTGCTCATCTTTCAACCTTCCATCATCTCCTGCAATATCCATAACATCACCCGTTGATATCATTCCTAATGTCATTTGTGAGCATAAAATTTTTCACAGTTTTTGGAAGTAAATTGTGAATCTACAGGAAACATTATCATTTAAGATAATCAAAAGAATTTCAGATAACACCGATTAGGCATGTGTTTTGGATGGAAAATTACCATTCAATTTTGAATCCATCCTACTCAAATTCGAGCATAATCATGGCTTATTGCTCTGTAGATTCAGGATATTGTAACCATTGCAAAGAGAGGTTCTAAAAAATATTACGTTATTTGTTACTATATTTATCACCAACGATGGATCCTCACCAATCGATTCTCTTGCTGCCATGACTTGTACTCCTCAGGGAAGAAACGAGATACCTTGCAGCCATCAATCTATCCCATATGTGTTGGTGCACCTTATCATAAAAAACTATTAACTCCAGATACCACAAACACGGCTCTGAGGATGCTCTCCTTCTATAAACGTATTGGCACTCAAACCACTGAAAATCTTGGTAACTCGATAACCCTGGAGTGCTTATGAACCAATGATATTACATAGGGAAATTCGAAGGTGCTTATACATAATGCATATGCATTGGAGCAAATTATAAATAAGTTTATTCTTCTATCGCTTGCTGTTTAAAAGGAAGGAAAACTCAATTCCAGAGCCTAACAGAGTCTAACAGGAAGGAAGACTCAATTCCACTCTTAGTCGATCGTTGGGCTGCTGAACATTGTGATTGATATCAACCCTATTTTAGGGATCAATATTATCAATCTGACTCTTTCTGGGAGCTTCTCCTTCAAACTGTCAATATCACCATGGAATCAGCTGATTGGTGCTTGATACAACAACCCACACATAGGAATATCTCTACGACATCATTGTCGAGATCTCCTCCATAATTTCACACCTTTCATAACATATTTACATTTGTCTCATTGCTTGGAGCAGTTGTAATTTCTCCTAGCGTTGACATCGAAGTTCACCTAAAATCTGAAACAAATTGAGATCTCAGGGGAGGAAATTGGATCGTAATACAACACTTCAACTAACCTTATCTCTTTGAACGGTTTTCATCTTCACGAGTAGTTTCTCTCAGTACCATCCCACCATCTCATATTCTAGGTTAAGTATCAATATTTCCATCTCATCTAGGGTCGATTGGTGCATTAAATCTATATACCAAGTTGTCCATATTTCCTTCATGCAGCAATCTACGTTCGAGTGAGCTGAGACGAGGTACGTATGACAGAAGTCGTAGCTAATCCGACCAACAAATGCTCCTATGTGAGAGCGCTTATGTACTCTTTACTAAAAAATTCTTCAGTGAAAACTTACTCCCTAAAACTGCTGAGAGGAGATCCATTCATGTTTCCACTGTACCTTTCTTTCTTTCTTTCTACAATCGCGTTCAATATTTGGGTCAATTTGAGGCTATTGTTGCAGACTTTCCAGTCGCATGTTCCATGTATGCGGCTGAGGATCTGTCTAAAAGGATCATGTGAGTTCAGAAACAAAAATCTCACCAGGATATCAAATGCCCTGTTCAGATCCATATTCAACAAACTTGTCAAGTAGACATGGTGTTTGATGAATTCTGAAACCTCGATGTGATTCGAACTTGTTTTTGTAGGATTCTCTTCAGTGAGAGCGAATATCTCCCCAAAAGTTGCTTCTCTGATGATGTCTTTGGTGAATCTGAGGAGAATATCTAGGAAGTTGATATATTTTCTTTTTTATTTGTCTGCTAACTTTTCCTTCAAAATACCAATGACACGTTCCATCACAGGAAGCAATTCGATATCCACCCTATTGGATACAGAGTTTGAATGGCCCCGCGCATGGTCTCAACTCAATAAATGGTACCATGATTACCTATTAGTGCAGTTAGTTATTCTATTCATCTCTGGTTGGGCTTAAAGTGCTGAAATTTTGATGTCTCAATTCCTCTAGCAGTCTTAGTTTATCCAATTGTAGAATAAATTGACCTTGAGGTAGTACCTTTTCTTCTTCATTGTAATATCTATTGCGGCATAACTGCGTTTAACATAACATAGTTTTTTCAGTCAAAATTATTACATGGAATGGAGTGAGTGCACTTTCAAACAATGTTTTGGGAGTCAAACAGATTGTTAGCGATACTTCTCAACAGAAGGGAAACGCCACATCCTCAATTTCACTAATGCAATTGAACCATGATCGAACAAACTAGACGAAGGTTTGCATCCACTTTTGGACAAGTTAATTTCCAAAAATATACCTCGTGGTCCATTGAAGAACTCCCTTTCTGCTTCGCTAAATGACTTATTGGTATCAACTACGAACTTGGTAATGTAGCCCTCTAGGATACTGTCCAACCACACCTCGACAGCCCGCGATGCCTTATTGTTTGTTTCTTGCAATTCCTGGATCAGCTCCAAAGTTCGAGATGTTGGATCTCCTCCTTGGAAGTTTTTCTTCTTAGAAGCAAACTTTGACAGTCACTCATACAAGATGACAAGAAACTCACAGAAGAACCATTCGTGAGTATCGTCGTGAATATATTTGTCCAACCAATTTCCCATCGACAGCTTTGGATTTTGATTTTTTGTTTCAGCAAGCTCTTGTAGTTTCATACCAAACCACTCCTCGATCTCCGGTCAAGTCGGATGCCAAAACATATCCTCCTTTTAATCGCAACTCGGTCCCGGCAACTGAACCATTTGTTGGAAAGAACCCACCAACAAAGCCTCGTTGATAGGGGTTCTCACTCTGTCGACACCCAACTAGCGTGATCTCCCTGAGCACTGGCCCAGACAGGTTTTACCCTGCCCAGCAACATCCGCAGAGCGGACGAAGTCTCACTCGAGATGTTCAAGGGAGAGCTGTCGGAACCAAGTTTCTGTAAGTAAGAAGGGAATATATGGCATCCACGGCTTTGAACAGATGACTATCATATTACCCCAAGTCATTTGACAGAACTAAGACAGTTATCACAATTCATCTTCACAACTACGGATCTAACAGATCACATCATCTATTTATTGCAGTAGTGTTATCTCAACAATATCATTCATTAAACAACATTATTAAAATTCATCATCATTCATTAGCATTGCAACAGAATTGGGATAGACCACGTCATCAGTTCATTGCACAACATCATAAACAGATTCAATACACTTCTCATTGACATCACAACAGAGAAAACAAGAAAAAAAAAGACAACATTTAGGCAACAACTGTCATGGCATATTAATTATGTGCAACAGATCCCAAACAGATAATTCTTCTCCATAGCAGGAGACTGATTATATCCCAAAAATTAGTATTTGACACAGACAAATTGCAGATTGTTCTAAACAGAAGACTCATCAAGACCATAGACAGATCGCAACAGATTGATCACTCTCAGATATTGACTTGGACTTGTATCACGTCGATCATTATCTCTTTCATTCTTATCATCTATGTGTGTCTTATACAATTGCAAAACTAGCTCTATATATAGGCTTGCGCCTTTACATCAAAGTTCCACTTCTAACTAAATTCTAACCACTAATGACCTATGTCCACAAAACATGGTCAATTAATACATTAAATATTCAAAAGCGGTTATTCTTCCCCCCATCGCGCTGATCTGGCCTTGCGCGGTGTTGCGTGAACTTGCGCATCTACCGCGAAGCTGTGCAACTCACTTGCCCAAAACCCCTGCCAACATCTATTATTCTAGTTTACTAGCTTATGATGTCATTATCACTTTCAATAGTCTGGAGATATTATCTGGGGCCCATTATCCACTTGATGTACCCTCATGAATCAATATAGGAGCTCTAGAAACCAATTCCTAGATTTTAGGAGACCACTCTAAGTTATAGGAGTCCCATCATCAGTTTTCCCTAGTCAGTGTTTATGTATGCTCTAATGGGCCACATTAAGTTCACTTTCAGTTATCCTGGTGCATCTTTTTCATGATCTAAGGATATGGCGCCTTTGCTAACCTACCTTGGTCAATTAACTGACTCTCAACTATTTCAGTTGTCTGGAGTTGCATTAGTGAGTCTTCAGTGGTGATTATTCCTATGCTAGTCATGTTTGGAGTTAGTATGGATTCAAGGATTCGAATCACTCCTAGAGGATTCAAATTCCCTCTCTTGTATCATGGATGTATTTCATAGAATTTAATGAGTATTGTGTCCAATTATTTCTGCAAAATTTATCTTTCTTGTCCAATTAATTTCACTATGAATGTTTAAGAAATTTTCACTATAAAATCAACCTCTTTCATTCTACTCTCATTGCGAGGTTCAATCAAGATTGAATATCTTGTGTAATTGATAATTTTACAGTAGGAATCCATACTAGCATAATTACATCATTTACACAATTTTCATTAAATACATCATAATACACAATTTGGGGGTATATCACACATACAAATATTTATCTGACATTATGAAAGATATTAGAATGAAGTATGAACCTATTGATGCATTTACTAATGATCATATTATATATTATTAAAAATATTCGTCAGATTCAAAACTGTCACAATGTCATATCAATATGTATCAAACCGATCAAATAATAAGAAAAGGTTCCTCATAAGGTTCTTCCTGTAATTCCCATAATTACACATTTGTTGTGATTTGTTCAAGTGCAAAAGCATATAACAATTTATGGATTACCATATCAAAGAATAAAAATGGATATGTTGTTCTTGTTAGAAAAACAATCGCAGAATAATAGCATAAAACAAGTTGCTGAAATAAAACACATAAACACAATACAAGAGAAACACCAATATAACATGGTTGGCCCAAGATGGGCTACGCCAAAATAGAAGTTTCTAATCCTTTCTATTAAACCATCTAGTAAAATGAAGGGATATAACTTTCACCACATCCACTACAACTACCTCTTCGCTCTCTTTCATCATATTGTCTTTCACAATACAATACACTGTCATAATACAATTCCTCATACAAAATATGTTTTCTTTCTAGTGATAAAATACCTAACATAATTTCCACTATCATATTTGAGATCTAATGAACGGCTAAGATTAACTATGAAAATACCCCCTCACCCCCCCATATATCTTGTTCGAGAATCCGAACATGGATGAAATAATAATCTGGATCCACACCCAACAGTTCTTTGCATACCTGCAAATGGTTATGTATTTAAGAGCATCAAGGAAAAATGGCCAGTTTTCAAAGAAGAACCTCATAATGTTAGGATTTCATTAGAAGTTGACAGTGTCAATCCATTTTCCAAGATCATGTCTATTTACTCAATGTGGCCAATTTTTGTTATCTACAATAACATTCACCCTTAGATAAGAGCATTTCATGTTGGAAATTATTGTTCCCGGTAGTTGTTTACAACAATTTCTTGAATGTGTAACATTTCATTTCTCTTGTTTATTTCCTAATATCTTATATGTATTTATTTTCTTATATCTACCTATGGCAGTAATTACATGTATTTTTTTAAAAGTAGGTAAGCACGAAGTTAAAGATATGAATGTATATATTGAGCCTATTATCGTTGAGCTAGTTCATTTATGGGTTGGCATCACTATGTATGATGTGTCTATGCCAATAGGGAGAAATTAATTTCAATTCTATGGAATACTTGTATGGACAATTAATCATTCCCTAGGGATAATACATTTTTGTTGTATGTGTCATTGCATTCCACTGTAATATGATATAAATTTATGAATGTGTTGAGGCCTGGAAAATCGCAGGCGGCAACAGTAAGGGATTCTCCCCAATCAACGTTCCCAACTAGCCCGTTGACTGTTTGGAATAGGGAATCCGTCCGGTTTGCGGTCCAGCTACCGTAGGTCAAGTAACAAACAAAGGCTTTACCGGTTGCGGCCCGGCCCACCGAGTTTTTGTATTTTGACTTAAAAAGAATGATATGCACGTGCCTAACTAAATGCAGGTTGGTCAAAAATAGGGAGTGGTCACAAAGTGATGCGCAGGTTCTTACCTTTCGTCTTGCTCACAAGCATTCAACCGGATACAAAAGAAATAAGCTAACTATCTACACTATCCCTAGGGAGCATGGTTATCATTTTGGCTGAGCAATACATTATCATATACAGTAAGAAAAATCACAGATAGCTGATACTTCTCCTAAATCACATGAACACTTACAAATATTCAAATAACCAGATAGCCGATCATTCTATAACAACATTTATTGCTCTTAGTGAAAATATATCCCAGAAAAAAACTACTGAAGAACATTTAACACGAACGTAGGTTCAAAACATCAAATATTCTTACAGCAAATGAAATACAGCTGAAAACGAAATAGTTCCTCTTCAACATCATTCATCGAATTGCATTGGTACATTCCACTTCTTTACTCTTTCCAGCAGACAAAATTGCAGTTCACTTAGCAAAACGAAGTAGTTCCTCTTACAAGCCAACAATTACAAAATTTTCTAAGGGAAAAAGCCCCATTTCAGTCTTCATTCCCCCTATTTAAATTACAGCTGCTGCCCCTTGGGTTGCCCTCAGCGTGTGACCTTTCAGTGCCCTTGACGATTCCTTTTCTTCTCTGGTTGTTGCATTTTCCTTAATCATTTCCATAAGCATTTTACCTCCTGACAGTAACTGCTGAAAACGCCGCGTCGATGCCTCTATCATCCGCTTGGGTTGTCCTTTTCCTCGCCATAGGCCGCTCTAGCGATCTATGGGATTCTCCCTGCATATAACTTTAGTGCATTATCCACTAACATGAGACATTAAGCATCGAAAACTTTTAACTATGATGAAAAATCCACAAAAAGCTGGCCTGGTTCATCCGGGCGAGAACTCACGGTAAAATGAATCGGCGGTCGGGGGATACTTGGATCGGACGGGCTGAGAATATTGCATCGGATGGGCAAGGCTTCAGGAGCTGCAATGGTGGAGGAGCATAAGAAGCGGGTGAGTGACAACGCAGGCGACCAAGGAAATCGGATGCCGAGAAGGAACGTATCGGAAGCTAGATTTCTCTGCCACCCGCAACGGCGGAGGGGACAAATGCTGAAGACAGGCGACGGAGGATAAAAAAGACAAAGCTCGGGCATCGGATGAAACTCGCGTCGGCAGCTGACTTCATCCCCCCGGCCGCAACGGCGGGTAAGTAGAAACTCAGGAGCAAGCGGTTTGAACCAATGAATCGGGCGTCGGATGAAACTTCAATCGAGAGGGCAGTTTGATCTGGGAGCCGCAATGGTGGGTGAGTGAGGACTCAACATCTTCCGAAAGAGACCCGATCCAAAGAGAAAACCAACAGCGCTAAGGCCCAATTGTGGCCGAAAATCAATTTCCTTCATTAAGGCAAAATTTTCATGCTCTACGGGTACTAAAACAGACCACGCGACTCAAGCTAAACTGAACGAAGAAAGCAAAGGGTGGGAAATCAAATTCAAACGCAAAGATATGCTCAAAGGCGCCAAGCTTTCAACAATCGATCCCAGCAAATAATGGTGAGGAGGGGTCCCATAGTTTAAGTGAAAAACTAAAATCGGGGAGAAAGGTTGCGGCAGCAACAGAATGTATGGTGCATGTTTTGTAGATGTTCCCTTCATGTTTGTGTGTAAGTGAATTTAATCTATCTATTGCAGGTCTACAAACAAGGGTAAATTTGCATGTCCAGTTTGTGGTCCTAAGATGAAATACCGTCCTTCAAGAAGTTTAATAAATGATGTGTTTGACAAGTGTAGGAAATTCCTCTCCAAGAACCATAGGTATCAAACCACTAGAAAACATTTTTTCAATGGGAAGGAAGGGACTCAATTAAAACCACAAAGAATAACACCCCGCCTATTGAAGGTGGAATAAAATTGAAACTGTCGAGGTACACAAATTGTCTATGTATCATATATGTATTATTGCTTGTAATATTTATTTCTATTGGATTTTGTTTAATGTATTTGACAATTATTGTTGTAATTTATTTTATGCTTCATGGAATATGTTTTCAAAGAATTAATGGGAATCCACAAGGAATGAAAAGTTACCCTAGACAATCCAGTAGTCTTCCTTACAATGAGGACCTACAAATAGTTCATTTGTTTGATACAATACATATAAGGAAGAGTGTAATTTTTTTTATCATCAATGGTAGATGGTAGGCATGACAAAGAAAAGATTTCCAAAATTTGTAGTGACATCCACGAAGCCAATCATGCATTGCAAAGTGTGATTAATTCAAATAGCGATGGAGACCTAAATCGCCTTCCATGGTTACTAATATAGCCACAAAGAAATGTTGCAAAAGAGGTCATTCAAAAAATTAAGTTTTCCACAGGATTTTATTCAAACATAAATAATATCTTAACAAATAAAGGCGAATTTAGTGGGGTAAAAAATCATGCTTCGAATACCTTCATTATAGCTATTATTTGGGTATAATATATAATTTTGTATTGGTATACATTCTTTTAATGTTTTTTGTTTTCTTTGGAAATAAATAATGCTTCATTTCTATGGTTACAATATGTCCTACCTCTATCTTTCCCACATATATTTGACAACAAGATCAAACAAGTTATATATATGATCTTGGAAAATACATGACATAAGTAGCCATTTACATGCAAAATGTTTATTCAATTTGTTGTTGAAGTGAATTTCTTGTGTTTTTCTTGTAATGTATTTAACATTTTTGTTGAAACATGTGATTTTCTTGCATCATTTGTAGATTATTTTCATTAACGTAAATAGATAAGATATAAAGTATTGGAGGGGGGAAATTCCTTAGCAAATATGTGAAAGGAAAGAGTATCTACCACCAGAATATTTAATGCACAAGAACACTAGCTCATACACCAAGTTGAAGAGATTTACATGTGTGGACCTATAGACACAAGGTTAATGTGGATGGTGGAGAGGCACTTCAAATCATTGAAGGATTTGTTTAGAAAAAGAACATGTCCTGAGGGTTCTATGGTGGAGGGATATATGATATATCAATCCATGGTGTGTATTACTTAGTATCTTCCTATATTAAATCAAATATGAAAGTTCATTGAATTTGGGATGTGAAATTCATTAAAATTTTTTAAGGGGAGTGCTTGTTACAAAGAAAACATTCCTATGGCATGGGGTGGACCACAACAGACAATATGACCAAATTAATCAAATCCATTCTCAAGTATGCCAGATAAATAAAAGAAACTAACCATTAAGGGATAAGAGCCATACCTCAACCGGATGTTCGAAGATGACCACCATTGAGAACTCAATAAAAAATTGTCCCTACAATTTGTCCTTAACAACAAAGAGATATACATGCATACTATATAAAGTGTTAGAATTCAATCTAGCACATTCCATTTAAACATGTATAAAACAATTACACCCATGGATACAAATATTCATAATTCCACATGAAATTAGATGAGAAATGAATATTTCTATTAAAAGAAAACAAAGATACAATGTTCCAACCTTTGTTGGAACCTCCTTGAAACCGAGAAGCCAAGTCCATCCACCTGCATCTCCACCTCTTCAATACTCCATAATAAGGAAATCTCACAAAGGAAATGGAAATCTTGGGAAATGAGCACAAATTGATTTCTCAAAGGACAAAGGGATGTAGACTCAAGCATATAACAATGAGGAAATTTTTTTCCATGGTCTGTTTACTCTCCATGTTTCTCCTCCTCTAATGATTCACAATGGCTCAATATATAGTCCTCCAATGGGAACGTACATTTGAATCAGAGCGTTTCCTGGCATATGGAAGGCCAAGGATCAAGGCATTCGTTACTTGACTCGTGAAAACTTCAATTATTTTTTTGTTTTTGAGCATATAACATGATGTATATGGGTGATAGTGGTGCAAGTTGCGTATACGCAAGTTGTAAACTGGTGACCCATGTACATCTTCAGAAGTGTTTTTTAAATAGATGTATTGGAGCATCAGGGCTAAAGTGAGTAAATGTGCTATAATGAGTTCGCATAGGGACAAGGGAAGGCCATCAAGGCATGATGCATGAGGTGTGGAAAATCACACTATAATAGATGCCCCTTAATGTTTGAGGTCGGAGGGGTACATGATGGTTGAAATACAATATAATGTTCCTAAGAGTGTAGTAGTGAAGAACCAGGTGGAATAACTAGCCACTCATTATCATAATACAATGATAACTCTCTACATATGTCTACAAATATGGAATATAAATAGCAGTCCCACGTACATATCAATATGATGGACATGAATATGCATAATAGACATATTCCATAAGTGGTCGCATCCACGTACAATACACAATGGAGTATGGTGTACATACTGAATGAAGACATTCGGTACATTACATGGTACACTAATCTAGTATGAGAACTGAAATCCCATAAGTACTATCGCGATCAAGGAAGTAGAAAATATGAAATTCCACCATAGGATGAAAACATGAAGTTGGTATACACTTTTTTCCTATTTTTTGACAAAAAATCTACAAAAATTTATGTTTTTCAACTTAAACCCTTTCAAACCCGTATCCCCCATAGGAATATCACCTTGACATAAACACAATAGGTTTAGAGAATTCTTTTAGCTTCATACTCATATTTTTTTGAAATTTGTTTATGGACATAGAGTAGGAAAAATTTGGCGAGCACCAACGACATATACTTTAAATTTTTAGGTTTGGATAATGAGTGACCTATGTTCTCTTCATATTTTTTATATATGGTTATCCATTTTACAGAAACCAAATGTACAATCATAATATACACATATTGTACTTTACAATGGACTATACGTTGAGGAATTTTAGACCTAAACACTATTTTTTATTATTTTCAAAATAATATATGTTTAAAAAATGGTTCCTTAGTGACACATGTTTGCGTCCTCCCATTTTCTTTCAAATGTGACTCTTATCATACAAACTAAAAATACCCTTTTGAAGAGGACAGTGCAAGGAACATCCTCGTGAGTTTTTACATTTTTTGTTGTTGTCATTTTGATGATCTTGAATTTTCAGTGTGACTAATTCTAAAAAAATTGTATAGAAACTTTGCGCTTTCACCCCATACACTTAGGTATTCTATGTTATAATTATAAAGCCTTGATGGTAGGAATAATTCTATAAACAAGCTAAGAATCTAAGCACACAATTAACCTCACTGGGAATTGTAGAGAATTAGCAAAAGGAGAGAAAAAGAGGAATAATGAACACACACAAAGGAATGATCAATACATGATAATTGATATTATTACATTGATAATGCATCCTTATAAAATATAATTGAGTTAATGGAAGAAAACTCATTTCTAGCTCATAAATGAGACTTACTAAATATGATAAACCCCTAGGTGGCTAAAGAACTTTCCTAATCTATCAAGGACTTCATGAATTAGATCAACCGTGAGTTAGTGATGATAAGTGATGGAAAAAATATCTAATCCTATAATATGAAGAGAAAATAATGGAGGATGGGTTGACAACAAAGGATAGCAGTTTCCTAGTTGATTAGCTTTACCTTTTCCAAAGAAAACCTAGAATAAAGAAAAATAAAAGCAGAATCTGCAAGAAGGCGCAATTACTAATTCTAGCAGTCAATGAAGTGGACAGGATCAAACTAGAACATGATAAAATCCCTCCTGGGGTATATATGACAAGTTTTTACCATGTGGTGCAAGTGGATTCCAACTATCTAGGCTAGTACGTAGGAAATTAATCAAATAATTATAAATATTTTATCCTAAGTATTAAGTGGGTTTATAATATTCCCACACACCAGTTTAAGTATGAATTTATGATGATATCTATGAAATAATAAAAAATATGGACTTATATAGGTCCCAACAACAAGGCTATCATCACCCTTTAACAATTACTATGTCCAAAGAACTAAGTAAAGAGGAAAAACAACATGGGGAAAATCCTTCCTCAAGAAATCACATGAAAGGAAAACCAAAAATGTTGAATTGTTGCTGATTCTGCTCCAAACTAAATGCGAATTTCTAGAGGAATCTTCTTCTTGGGAAGAAGAGAAATCTGCTCACTTCAATAAAAAACAGCTACAGTATGGAAACTGGAACCATGTAGAACAACTGATATCCAAAGATGTGTGAGCAATAATGAAAGGTCTTGAGAGTTGTAATCAGCTCCAAGATGATGTAATGACTTGAAATTTGAACCAATATAGATGAAATCAGTTCCATATAGGTTAAATAAGTCTCCAAGCGAATACATAAGGTCTCCAACTTCATTTACACTAAGAGGATATGTGCAAGTGATCATGTAGGAACATAGAGAAGTCTTAGGATCAGAGAGTGCAGATGAAAAGACTCCATGGGTTGATCTAGCTTCCAAAGAATAAAAACAACCCATATTAGAAAATCACTAGACTCATGGGAATACACTAGTAAATAATCCTTTGTGGTAGAAGTATGAAAAGAGGAAGGAAGGAGATGTTCAAAATATTCAAGGAGGCTCTGAGAATTGGTGCCAATAACAAAGAAAGAGATGCAGAAGCACATGATATCAAGTATGGTGAGTGTTATGACACAAATAAGGATTGGTATAGCTAATTATTCATCCAGGAAGTCATTTATTTGTGCACCATTAAGGAGAGAGGTATGCACAAGGTGTGAAAGATATGACATATAGATCTCAGAATATATGATAGAAGACATAGAGAACACTGAATGTGTGAGTGAATCATCAACAATAGAAATAGAAGCTCCATTAGTCACTTCTTTTTCATCATTAGCATCATAATAAAATGAATCATGATATTCAACTTCAAGAGATATAGAAAAAGATGGATCTTCAAAATTTTCTTCTTGATTGAAGGAGGAAGCATTCGAATCAATGAGAATAGTAGCAACATGAACTATTTGAGAGACTTCTTCATCATGGAAAAATTTATCAGAGAAAGTAGAGACAGAGAAATATTGAGAGAGAGAAAATAAGGAGATGTTAGGTTCACTCCATGCTTCATCTTCTTCTTCCTGCAGACCAAAACCTTTGTCTAAATTGTTCCAAAACCAAATGGATATTTAGCAAAATCTATGAGATGATGTATCTTTGGAGGCATTGCTAGACACATAATTCCATAAGATCTATCAAATTCATTTATCCAGTAAATATTCTCTTCATAAGACTCCAGTTCACTCAATGCACCAATGGATACATCAAAGAGACATTGCATCTTCAAATATGTGCTCCTCTTTGGATTCCAATCAGTATAGTTGAAAGGAGATACCATAGGAACTTTTGAATCCATATAGAAGTTGTTGCACCTGCAAATAAACCTGCAAATTTGAAAAGGAGGATTAATTGATGAAATATCAAAGCTATGATACCATGTTAGAATTATAAATCATTGATGGTATCAAGAATTATATAAACAAGCTAAGAATCTAAGAACACAATTAATCTCACTGGGAATTACAGAGAATTAGCATAAGGAGAGAAGAAGAGGAATAATGAACACACAGAAAGGAATGATCAACAAATGATAATGGATATTATTACATTGGTAATACATCCTTATAAAGGAGAATTGAGTTGATGGAAGACAACTCATTTCTATATCATAAATCAGACTTACTAAATATGATAAACCCCCATAGGTGGCTAAAGCAATTTCCTAATCTATCAAGGACCTCATGAATTAGCTAATACATCCTTATAAAGGAGAATTGAGTTGATGGAAGACAACTCATTTCTATATCATAAATCAGACTTACTAAATATGATAAACCCCCATAGGTGGCTAAAGCAATTTCCTAATCTATCAAGGACCTCATGAATTAGCTAAAGCATGAGTGAGTGATGATAAGTGATGGAAATAATTTCTAATCCTGGAATGTGGAGAGAAAATAATGGAGGACGGGTTGGAAACAAAGGATAACAATTTTCTAGTTGACTAGCTTTACCTTATCCACATAAAAGTTGGAATAAAGCAGAATAAAGACATAATATGCAGGAAGGAACATTTACAAATTATGTAAGTCAATAAAGTGGACATGATCAAACCGGAATCATGATAAAAGTTCTCTTGGTGTATATATGGAAAGTTTTGACCATTTGGTGCAAGTGGATGTCAACTATCTAGGCTAGTAGGTAGGAACTTAATGAAATAATGATTAAATATTTTATCCTAAGTGTTGCTAGAAATACTCACCACCTGTGGAAATGAGCTCTTTCCTTAGCATGAAATGCTTCACAACTAGAACAAATGCGTAACAACAATAAACATTACTTTCCCTAAGATAGGTAGATGTTTGGAATGAAACTTTCACCTGTTACATAGTGTAATGCTCTAACCTTCCAGTGTACTAGATCTCCAAAGTTTACCTACAAAAACACATCACAAAGAACACAAGATTAAAAGTACCAAATAAAATCTACTATCTTATATCAATGACTAAGGAATTTGATAATAAAACCAATGATTAAAATACAATAGGAGTTATGGGAAAGGAACTTTCATTGCATAATCAAATAAAGAGAGAGATTACAACCTGTATGCCTTAGTGCTTAGATGTATCCTCTCAAGCAAAGTCTTACCTCCAAATCTTCAACTTGTATTCCTAATGCTCACCCTCCTTGGCTAGATTTGGCCATAATTTTGTTGTTGTCTCCTAACTTTCATCCCTTTACCCATGGGGGGCTGAGCCAGTACTTATAGCTGTGGGAAGATAGGAATGGTTGATATTCTCATGGGTGAGTTGGAAAGGAGACCCTAGAAGGAGGGATATCGATTCCAGGTTGTCCAGGAGTGTAGGGATGAGGGTTCCATGAAGCGAATCTTCGAGAATATTCGTGAATATTCTCTTTTTCCATTTAAAACTTGAGCACTGCTCTTTTTCTATTGAGACAGAGCGTTACCAGGGATGCAACACTTATTGCTCAAAGGGATTAGGAGGTGGCATCGCTTATTGTCAACTAACAAATGGAATTACTAACAAGGGTAACACACATTGTCCAAAGGGAAAAGGCAGTGGTGGACAAAAGTGTGAAAACATGAATCCTAACCTAGGCCTAACTTCATATTTTGAGGATTTGAGGCAATTTCTGATGTTTTGGTTCTCATTACATTGTGGTGATGAGAAATGTGTGCAAAAAAATGCCCCCCAAATCATGAGGCTAGAGGAATATGATATAATAAATCTTTGTAAGAAAACGTTATCCCTTCGAGGAAAGAATTCACTGATCAAAGATCTTCATGAACTCGTATTTTCTGCAATACATCAATACTTTAACTCATATCCAAAGGAATATTCATCATGGTTGCAGACCAATACAAGGAAGATCTATGCGACATATGAATAATCATGGCTACTAGAATACAACATATATCCATGCAAAGAAGACTCAAACTTGGACATAGATACTAGAAATACAACGTATATCTATGTCACATAGACGCAAATTTGAGCATACCCATGACCATAAAAATGTGGATGCATTCTAGGACTCAAAAAAATGCTCCATCGCAACCTGAGGAAACAAATGAGCGCTTAATAGATAGCCAGGGTATTCGTCTCGTCTTTAATAAAGTATGATTATATCCATGTGATTACAATGTCTTGATGTCAAACATGGTAGAAACCACTTGATTATCGGTCAATGATGAGAACTATCAACAAGTGCGAGGGATATCACCATTGATGTCGATGATTCCCAAGGTATCGCAGTACAATCTCCCTAGTGTGAATAGATGATATGATTTTGAACACTCTGTTGAATCTTTAGATCAAAGGTAAATGATGTAAACCTATGTCGAAAGTGAGAGGGATGACCATCAATGCATACAAATGTTAAGGTACTTTATTTTTGTTTTTAATAATAATTCCTGGATGATGAGTTGAATTCGTCAGGAACAATCTCGTCGAAGGAGGGCCATGATGAATCCCACATCGACAACACGAAACTCGAAACAAAGTTCTGGAATTTGAGTATGATGTAACCATAGGACTGAATCAATAGTAACTGACACAAAGGTTTAGTTGCAGATGCAAAATATCAACATGACTTTCCTTTGAACATTGGGTGGCAAAACCAAAGACTTGGAAGCATTGACTTGACCAAGTGAATAACAAGACATAATGCGATGATGGAGGATGAATTCTTTGAAAGACTCAAAGGAGTAACATGAATCATGAAAGTGGATCAATTTGGAAGCAAGATGAATACCTAATGGACTGAATGAAATGAAGACAAGTTCCATGTTCAAAGGTAACTAACAACTGCCATTATTGCAAATGAAATAGAGTTCCCTTCCCTTACTTTCCCCGTCATGACTGATGAGTGCCTCTTTTCATTTTTATGAGTTCAAAGAGGTTAAAAAACATTCATTCCATATTATCATGAGACAATTCCATTCTCATATGTTTCACAAACCTAAGAAAGGAGGGGTTTGTTCCCAAAAGAGGGTCTCTCAGTGTTTAGTTTAATGAGTCCATTGAAAGTTAACTCAATATCATTCATGTTTAGAGAGTCTAAACAAAAATGGAAGAAGACTCCAAAAGGTCCTTTTTCATATGATTTAGTCCCTAGGACCTAAAAAAGTATAAAATAATGCCCAACAGAACTCTTCCAACTGAAATCAACTAGAGCGTTCTGTTTTCGTAATTAGTCAATCTGAACTGAAAAAAAGGGTAAACTATCATCGAAAAGATGACTCTTCAAGTACTTTTACGAGTGTGAAGAAGACAAGTTCACTCAATGATCTTTTAACATTTTATGAGTCCGAAAAGAGATTAAAGAAGACTCCATTAGGGTTTCTTTTCATGATGAAAGAGTTTAACGAGTCTGAAAAGAAGCAAAAGTTGACTCGAAAATTTGGCACTAGGTTTAAAGAGCACGGCCAAGATTTCAAAACTAGCACTCAAGTACTTTTTATGTTTTATGTAAGTACGAAAAAGTAAAAAACAAACTCTTACAGAAGCAAAACTTTCAATTCTTGACCCTCCAAAACCTTTAAAATGACTATTAGACCTCGAAAAGATTCAAAACATAAGATTTTAATGAATATTTAAGGGTAATTATTAATAAAATAATTAAAATGATTAAAATGATATAATAAAAACCCAAAATATTTCATAGAGAAACTAGTGAATAGTGAAAAAACTTACCATTTCACTTTTTACCAATTGGAGGGCCATTTGGAGCTATTTGTGTGCAACTTTCAAGCGAGGATTCTGGAGTCATTAGCCAGCCATTTTCCAATCCGTCAACTCCAGGTAAGAGCTAAACTCATTCCTATCCTTTTCTATGGCTTTATTTTTTCATTCCATGCAAATTTTTTAGGGTTTTGTGAGATTTACCCAATGGTATAAAACGCTTGCAGTGTAATACACGTTTGCCTTTTGGGAAAGGAAGTGCCTTGGTGACATCGCGCTTTTCATGATGAAACTGGTGGTGCCATCACTTTGTCTTAAAGAAACATGGGCGATGCCATGAACTACCCTAAAAAGCATTAGAGCCACACCAAAAGAATGATTTTTGAGTGTTTTTAATGGTTGGTTTTGTGTTCTAATACCTCAAATTGAATTTTTGGCAGGTTACTTTTGTGAATATGGTTTCCTGGAAAGAAAGGAGGCATGAACTTGATGATACTAGGGTTGGGGCCAATCCATGCGGTGTGGACTCTTGAAATTTTTCAATGCTCCTAGCATGAGATCCCATGTGAGATTATTGGAGTACACCCTGAGAATGTGGAACCCATAACAACAATATTTTGAAGTGGGGGATCATATTCTCACTGTGGAAGTAGAATATATCTACTTCCTTATGGGGTTGTCTAGGTGTGGGATGCCCATCTCATTGATAGGTCCTCGAGGAGGATATGTTACTACATAGGAGCTCATAGACCGTCACTTCTTTCCAAGTACTCTGATGTCTGGGAAGAAAATTGCAATCAAAGAGGTAATGGATTTTCCTCTTCGCACAATTATTTTTACTATTCTGCGAGTTTCAGGGAGCCAAGGGGATCATCAGGCTTCTCGAGCATATATTCTCTATGCTTTGGAGGCTATGGAATATAAAATCTTCAAGTGGGATGAGGCTTTACTGAGCACATTCAAAGAGAAGTTGACCAAGTGTTGATAGGGAGAGATGAAACAATTTGGCTATGGTACTAGCTTAGCATCCTTCTTCTTTGAGTAGGTAACTCATTTGAGCCCGCGGGTAGCTTTCAATGAGCTAAGAGCACAAGACCCTCGCTTACTGCATTGGGTAGAGGTCATGGTCCGCCATGGTGGAGAGGGGTCTAATGTCAAGTATGGGAGCGCCTTCTTTCATTGGTTGGATAACCGACTACTTATGATCAAGAATTACGCATATGTTGGGACTGAATTTAGGGGAGATCCATACCTATCCCTACCAGCAGGTGCCCAATGGGGAGACATTGGTAAGTAGAATATTAAGACATTGATTATTTTTGTATTTTATGGATGTTGACGAATGTCAGTTCAAATTAGCTTCCTGAATGTCAGTTCAAATTTTGACCATTTTTTCTTTGTCGCTCCTTCCATATAAGATTCTCCATAACATTTATGTTACATTCTTCCCGATGTGCATTGTATCAAACAAATGAGCTATTTATATGTGCTTATATTAGGGAAACCTATTGAACTGTATGGGGTAACTTTCATTCCTCATGGAATCCCATTAATGCCTTAACGACCTTTCTGAAATATAAAATAAATTTCAACAATAAATGTTAGATACGGTAAACAAAATTCAATACAAATAAAAATTGTTAAACGTTACATATGATACAAAGACAAATTGCTTAACTTGACGATTTTTGTTTTATTCCAACTTCCATAGGTGATGTTCCATTCTTTGTGGTTTTATTCCAGTCTCTTCTTTCCCAATGAAAATATGTTTTTCCGTAGTTTGATACATACAATTCTTAGGGAGGAAGTCCCTATACTCATCAAACACCTCCTTTACTAAAGTTCTTGAATGGAAATATTTCATCATAGGACCACAAACCATACTTGCAAATTTACCCTTTGTTTGAAGACCTGCAACATATAGATTAATGTCAGATGTATTAGTTATATACCAAGAAATTTATATCTAGAAAATATGCATGATACTTTTATAAAAATATATACTATTAAAGTGCAATAGTATGTTACATACCACAAAAATATGATATCCCTATGGCATGATGAATTGTCCATGTAAGTATTCCATGGAATTGAAATTGTTTTTTCCCTATTGGTGTAGAGATTTTGTGCATAGTGATGTCATCCCATAACTTTAGTATCTAATCAACAAGAAGCTCAATATATGCATTCATATCTTTAACTTGGTACTCATCTAATTGGTACTCATGTATATATATATACATATATATATATATATATATATATGCGTGTGTCTGTGTGTGTGTGTGTGTGTGTGTGTGCTCATATATATACATATATTTACATATATATATCATATGTATGTATATATATGTATATGTGTGTGTGTGTTCCAGGAAAGGAACAAGACAAATATTGTAAACAAATACCTTGAACAATCATTGTCAACATTATGTGCTCCCTCTTTATTAGCATCCAAGAAGGAAGGTTATTGTTTATAACAAATAGGCCACACTGAGTAAATAGAACCAAAATCACCAAATGGATTAGCACCATCAGCTAGTTAGTAGATCATATTGTATGGCTTCCTCCCATGTTTCGAGGAGGAAAAATGTAAAGGGGGATGGAATATAATGTACCTAGGGAGCATAATATGGGGTGCGTGGGGAGGTATTGAAGGGGATAATTCTATATGTTAAGGCCATATCTATTCAATAAATCCCATGAAGTAGATGTAGTGTGAAAATCAATCATTGTAAGAAGGCTTACTAGAAGGTTTATACTATTAGAAAGTACCTAGAAGGTTCCACTTACTAAAAATTTCCTTCTCTAGAAAGTACCTCGGAGGTTTGGTATAAATTATATAAAGAAGTGGAAGCAATATAATGAGATGTCTTGTGAAATATTGATGCAATATGTGTAGCAAGAATGGCTTGTGGAATGATTCCTTCTTAAGGAGTAATTGATGGTGTTATCCAACTTTAAGGGTCTTCTCTACATATTGTTTTAATTCTCTTGTTGTCCTATGTGTGGATATATTTGTATACACTACAACAAAATAGGAAATTAGCATCTAATTTATCAATCTTTATTATTTTAAATTTTTTACCAATTGAGTTGGAAAACCTGACGCAAAATGACATTTTTTAAAGCACCTAAATTAGCACCCCAAATAGCACCATCTTTAGCACCTAAGTTAGCACCATATTTAGTGTATAAATTAGCACCCCAAATTGCACCGAGGTAAACACTTTGTTTAGCAACATAAAGAGAACCTAAAAGAGGAAATTTTCTCTTATGTGAATGTCTAATTTAGTGCCACACGTGGTGTACACTTTAACACTCAGTGTGGAATCCATGTTTTCTTCCACATTAGCGCTAGGTTTGGTGTCCACGTTTGCACCTAATTTTTCATCCATGTTTGCATCCACAATAGCACCATGTTCGAATTCTACTTTAGCGCCATGTTTAGAATCCATGTCTACTTCCACAATAGAGCCACATTTGGATTCACATTTATCACCTATTGTTGCTTCCCATTTCACACCTATGTTTGATTCATGTTTTGCTTTCACATTAATGCCCCATTCAGCTTCCCATTTAGTACGTAGTTTTGCTTCCTTGTTGGATTATAGTTTTGATCCATTTTTCCTTCTAATTTTGCTTCTGCAATATTGCCACATTTAGCTTTCCATTTAGCACCAAGTTTAGCTTCCAATGTTGCTTCTGCATTTGTGCTAGATTTTTATTCCAATTTAGATCCAAATTGTGCCTCCCCTTTTGCTTCCTCATTAGCACCATATTAGACTTTCTTTTTAGTTCCTACATTTGCATCCAATTTCGCATCGATATTTTCTTCCACATTTTGATTTATGTTTATAGTGTTAAGTTTTGCTTCATTGTTATGACCCCCCTTTATTATAGTTCATTAATTTCAATTGAATACTAATATATATAATTTAAGTATATATGTAATTTAGTTTTAAGCCTAATTAAATAGCATATAATTTGAGTAATTTTTAGAAGAAAATTAATTAATTTATTGCGTATTTAATTAGGCTTAAAACTTATTTAGAGAAATGAGCCATTACATTTTGCATCAGCGTAGTAGGCTCCAGTACTTGGGCCTCAAGGGTCATAACATGGCTAAAGGTAATGCATGATACAAGCCTAATAAAAAATATATAATGCTTTTACGAGAATTGACTTATATAATAATAATAATAATAATAATAATAATAAATCATGGTAAATTAGGAAACCCAGAGCCAACACAAGAGTTAAAGATACTCATATTAGTGTTATAAAAATTTAGGAACATAAAATTACATCACTATTGGAATAAAGTATGTGTTTATCTAAGGAAACCCAATAGCTCATGTTAGGGGCTTCCAATGGGCTTATAATTTAAAATTACATTCTAAGAAAAAAAGTTGCAATAGCAAGAGATTGCAGATTTGGATTATGCCTCTAAAAAAGGAAAAGTAAGGAACCTAGTAGCTTACATACATAGTGTAGTAAAATAGAAACATGAAAAAAAAATCATGTATGAAATTTCAATTTTAGAGCCATGTAAATGTCCAGGTCTAGTGCTACCCTCAAATCTACATAGTACAATAAACAAACAAAAACCCATGAGAAAAACTTGAAATGCATTAATAGATCTAAATTCAAAACAAATTTAAAACAAAATCAATTAGAATAAAGGGTGCTAGGGTTTGAACCTAGATCTCTTGCTATAGAGCAACTACATTTCTCAGGACACACCCATATTTGGTTTTAAAAAAAATACAAAAATATATAAAGGGTTTGGGTTTTAAGCTAGAAAAAAGGACAGATTCATATTTTGGCCATAACTTTTTAATTTTTTGACCCATTTGAGCTATATTATATCTTATTTTGAAGCTAGAGGGAAATAATAAAACTTATAATGTTTCCTAAGAAGCTAGACCCTCGCATATTTTCCCATAATTACCCGTTAATTGGCGATTCTGGTTTATGATGAAAAATGGGAAAAAAATCCATGAAGAAAACCCATAAATTCAACACTACAATCAATGAATGGAGTCTTGATTCCCTCTTCAAACAAACTGGAAGAAAATAGTGGAGTCTTCACTTCCTCCTCAAATAGCCTAAAAACAAGATAATACTTAGTAAGATTGTTAAAACCAACAAGAAGAAAAAAAGAAAAGAGAAATAATGTTGAAAAATCCATGTTAAACAATAAGGGAAAGTAAGAGGAATCCTCACCTCAAGAGGAGAATCCTCATAAAAGAAACCCTCTCCTCTGTGATACCCATGAGGAAGGAAAAACACTAGATAGAAACCCTAAGAGAAGAAGGTAGCAGGAGAAAAGAGGAATAGAGGAAGAAATAATAGAGAAACAAATGAGATATTAGGGCTGAAAGCCTTTTTATGGAAGAAATTCCCCTAATTCCAATTTAGAAAAATAAATTACCTCACCTTCCTCTAAATTAAGACAAGTGGTGTGTTTTGAGCTCTTGATTTATTTGAAATGTTTTTTTCCTCTTTAGATTAAGTAAAAATTTAATTTAGTGATTATCCTTATGATTAAATATGAATGACTTTTATAGAGGTAAGTGATATTAATGATTTTAAACTACCAATTAACCATGCATGTCAATAATTTTATTTTTAATTATTCAAAAAACAATGTTATATAAAAGGAAAATTGTAAAGGTTCTATTTTACGGTACTTGCTTATATCCATTTCTTTTTGTAGTGATATTTTCAAAAAATTATGTGTGTACACACACACAACTAGTTAAAATATGTATAGTTGAGTATTTACCCACACCATATATTTTTAGCCACAATAAATAATTATATAGTTGGAGTGTTATTTGTTGTACAGTCTACTCTATTTTAGTTAATAGAATTTATTTTATTATTTATTGATAACAACTTTGTTATTAACACATTTTAATTTCACACGGTGTGGCAGGTGCAAGTGGGGTCAATTTTTTCTCAGGAGGTAATATCATATTTGAGTTCTCTTGGAACATTGGTAAAGAAACAAATAACTAGTAAGAGCCTTATGCACTCCTTCAAGGTCTTCAATTAGCTTGAAAACAGGGGACAATATCCCTCATAGTCCTAGGAGATTTGAAAATAGTTATCAATAAATTGAGACTAAGGACTTTGCACACCAACATAAAATTGAGAGCCATCTTCCTTTATATTCAACAAAAGTTACTAGCTTATCATAACACCTCTCCCTTCCATATCCTCAGATCTAATAATTCAACTACGGATATGCAAGCCAATTTGGCCACCAGGGACAAGGTATAAATTCTCAAAATTAATAGGCATGCTTCTTCTCAGTTGATCTCATGAATAGAGATATGGTTTAGGCTCTATGCATTATGAGGATCCCATTTGAAGTACCTCGTATTGAAACTTTTCAAGAGAATAGTTTGAAATCATTTCCCAAATCCGGCTCAAGTTTAAAGACCACATAAAAAGATGGTGACAAAATGAAACTTGAAAGTGAGTTAAGAATGATCTTGGATGTCTTAAGTACAGATCCTCCCTCTTCACATTAAGGAATCTGATCCTCCCTCTTCACATCAAGGAATCTCTTCCAACCACACATGAAAAATGTGTGTTCGATATCTAATCTGACCCTCCCATTGTACTTCCCTCATGCCCGAATCCATGGATATTTTATTAATGCGATTGAACATAGAGGCTCTATAGGATTTTTCCTCCTCTAGCCAAGGTATCAAGTATACTTTCTTGCCACATCACCGGTTGAGTTTGTGTGATTATATATGGCCATTAATGGAAATGACAAAAAGAGTGATCCATCAAATATGGTCCCCACCCCTCACAAGTAGGAATTGGATAATAGATGAAAGCAACATGAAGTGGTTCAAAAGAACAAGAAGCTCGAAAGGAAATCTTCGAATCCACGGTATAGGTTTAACAACCCCCAAGTATTCATTCCAATCCTTAGTTCTGCAAGCATTATGGTGAAAAGTTGCAAGGAAAACACTCAATGGAGAAGACACGTACAAGAACAGGATCAATTAGAACTCAAAACACTATCCAAGAAATCCAAATTCAAGTTCATGGTCTATCAATTCAGCTCCTTAGCTCCCTGGATATTTTAGCAGAGTAGAAGTAAGGCTAGAGGCGACTGCAAGATGTGTCTGATACTATTCGGTCTGAGGTCAAACAGTTGCGTAACAGGCCCTCCCCATGGCCCTCAGTGCAAAATGACTCAGAAAATTCGGTGGAAGCGGCATCCCCTGGCACCAATCAAGGTATCCCAGACTTGAACAAAACCCCTTTTGACATAGATGAATAACCTCTAGCAACAACAGAGGAAGAACCTGAGAGGACTGAACCTTATGAGTAGGCAAAAGAAGGATTGACAAGAAAGTACCACCTAGGTAGTAACTTTGAATGAAATGTTTTTGCAATTTGATATTAAGAACCTTTTATAGACTTTATTCTAGATATAGTTGGGGAAGAATGTATAATTTTAAACCTAATGTTGAATTCCAGAATAGCCTAGACAATATGTAGACTACCTCAAATACTATGAATTTTGAATATTTTTTTGTATACTCTGCAAATCCTCTTGCAACCTTGTTTAATGAAATCTTTTACCATTTCTTTCAAAACAAACATATTTTACTTTTACTTTAATTTTACAGGTAGTGTAAATACATAATTATATGGTTGTTAACCGAAGCAGCCCAAGCATGAAATTAATTATAAAAAGATAAATGCAACATATAAAACTATATCTAAATAGTATACTCACATTAAATTTTTAATCATTTTCTCAAATCGGACATGAGAAATAATTATAATATTTGTTATGATTTTTAGTAAAGAATTATTATTTGTTATGATTTTTAGTAGAGAACATTTCTTAATTGATTTCAGTATAACATTGTGGGGTGTTCATATGTTTGACACTGTTTCATATGTTTCACAATGTTATACGATAAGACTCGGCCATTAAAGCGTATAATGGTAATATGCTTCGAATTTTAGTTTATAAATAACCATGCATAATATCGATTCTCCAATTGGTAATATGGGAGAAAATTGTTAACAAATATTTGTGTTCCTTGCGCTCTCGGTTCATCATATTATTCTTAGGGTGTGGATCTTCTTGGTTCATTAATTCACACTTTGGATTTTAATATACTAAACCACATTAATGGTGGAATTTAAACCATTTTAATTATACTTAAGTGCACTTAGGAAATTAATTAATTAAAAGGAACAAGTTGTATACAAGTAATTTTATTTTTAAAAGGTCACTAATCATTACCTATTACACTTAATCTTAACAATTAAATATAATTAGTAATCATTTTTAAAGCAAGATTTGAATCTATTACCACATTGGGATTAATTGTTGAAGGCAAACAATATTTATTAATGTTGATTTACATCTTCCCATGTTAATTAGGTGAACAAATTACCCTTCATAATGAAAAGAGATGTATGGGATTATACAAAAATAATTAAATTACCAAGGTATTTCCTTATTACTATGCATGGAAATACATTTGATATACATGATCATGAATATTACACAAGCACTTTAAACTTGTACATCGATTTCCCTAGAATTTAACATGCATGGTACACAAACATATAATAAAATCATTATAACAGCTTGAACAAAGTCTAACCATAGCTAGGTCTTTTAATGTCAAAATGAGGTGAATGAGGTATCATTGGAAACTACTTGGAACCAACTATAGGATAGAAACTCTAAATTTCTAATTTAAAGTCTATCCATAGTCTTTCTTAAACCCTAAACTACTACCACCAAATCGTTGCTTAAAAGAGGTCTTGAAAATGCGAAGGATCATTCCCAACAATCGAGAGTTGAAACCAAACATATGATACACTATTGGAAAGGTATGGAACTTCTCTATATTTCCACTTAGCTTGATGTTTCCTTTGGATCGTGATATTTAGAACAAAATATTATTAGGAATCCATGACAGTATAATTTGGTCATTTAGGAGGTGTGCATTTTTCTCTCTTTGTATACTATGCAAATGAACTGATAATCAAGCAAATATGGATCATTGGAATACCTATACAAATATATACAAGTTGAAAGTTTTATATTTTTCTCATAATGAATATAACTTTATTTTATTGTCTATGAATCATCGTGTCTTATTGGAACCCATCCGGTGACGAGAAAAAAGGGCCAATGTTGAATTTTTTTAAACTAGGTTTGTAAGTCATGAGATTTGACCTGATAATCCCAAGATGGACTCCCAAAAGGACAAAATATTATGCTCATGAAATGAGCCAAACCAAGTAGGATTGATCCCGATTTTATTCCAACAAAATCCTATTAAACACTCTAGGATTAATGGCTATAATAAACATGAATAAAGTGTTGTAATGGGTTAGGGAATACTAAAATTTTGAATCTCAATCAACCCTACCAACCCAAACCAAGTGCAGATCCTTGACCAACTTATTAATTGAACCAATGAAATTATCTTTTATTGAATCAAGGTGGCTCTAATCATGATCGTTGATACTACTTATGTTCTTTATAAGTCATTTATTGTCCAAAATAACCAAAACAATTGACCCACTAATACTCTTCAATGGGGCAAGAGTCATAATTAAGATGAATCCTACCACTTTATTCGAATGGAACTAGATTTTAGAAAGGTGCTTGGGAAAACCTTCTTACCAACTTGGTAGATATAAGTATCGAAAAACATCATGTTGATATTTAAGCCACTAGACATGTGAATTATTCAAATATTTATGATCCCTACATCTATGCATCACTTTAATGGTAGAGGATTTCTCATTCCTCCATTTGCCTTGTTTTCCTCTGTGTGGCTCCTCTTTCCTCTTTCATTTTTCATCTCATTGATCTATGAAGTAGGTTTGATCAGTGATCCCTTGTTTGTTATTATTTCCCTTGCTATTTTCATTTCCATCAACCATTTCGATCCGCCTTTTATAATATTCCCCAACACACACAAATGAATGAATTATGGTGACAAAGGATTAGAGAGGGATTGCAGTGAACTACCCTCACCTTTTTTCGAATGAGTTTTGGTGGTATACAAAAAAAAATATTAAACCAAACCAATCCAAAAAAACGGTATATAGGTACAATTTTAAGATTTGGTCAACTTAGGATGGGTGTTGAGGACTAAACCATGGTCTTGGATCAAAACCATTGGTCTTAGGTGTTAAAGTGAGATTTGTAAGGGGGAAATATTAAAAGTTTCTTAGGGTCATGGGAAAAGTGAGAGGAGGAAAACAAGTCTCTTACATTAATAAAAAATTATGAAGTTGGCATAATTACTTGAAACCTACTTTTGAGGACTAGTGATTAAATGCAAGAGTGATGCAATAGAATAATGGTGTAGATCCTATGAGAGGAACAATGGATGCATAATACATGTTTCTTAGAATAATGGATTATGTTTACTTTCCTAACCATGTGCAAGGACTCATGATCCATCCTTAGTGATTAAAATCTTCTAAGGGAGTTTATATATCCTCATAACGGTGAATTAAGATACCATAGAGAGAGAATGTGTGGTGGTTCAAGGCCATAGTAATGGATCTTGAGACTTAGAAGATACTTTTAATGCATAAATCATGCATTTCCTTCATTGACTATGGTCAAGGTACCAATATCCATACAAAGTAATCAAAACCTATTAATCATGCATATATCCCAAATTAGAGGCAAATGAATATATCCCAAATCAGTGGCGAATGATACTTCTGAGAGGTGAGGTGCAATGATTTGAGGTAGTGTACTTTGTGTTAGATTCCTAGAAAGTTACTTTAGTTCCTAGGTACTTATTTTCCTCTATTGAACATATCCAAGACCCTACAAAACATCCTTGATGTTGAAAACCTTCAAACGATGCACATATCACCAATAACAGGCCAAATAGCCCACATAGAGTTCATGCATGGTGGTTTGATGCCTTACTCATGGCCCTTGAACCCTACAAGAAACCTTTTTAAGTCCAATATTTGAGTTTCATTTCTTGATCTTAGCCAAGGCCTCAATACCAATACTTAATTTTAAAAAATTCAATTAGTGCCAACATGCCCACTTAGAGGTGAAGGATCCCTTTGGAAGGTCATGTGTATTGGTTTGAGATGTTGTTTTTGTCTTTCTTTACATGAAAAATTCATTTAGTTCCTATGGCCTATTTTCCTTCCTTAAAATTTTTGAGGTCCTTATGACCCATGTCTTCTTCTCTAAAGCTTGGTGTCCCCACTTTAAGGTCAATTATCCCCTTGAGAGGCCATGCTTTTTGTCTTGAAGATTCATTCTTGGGTTTGGATTCCTCTAATATTACTTTAGTGAATGATTAAGCCTTAGGTTTTTACCCTAATGATATACAAATCCCACATACTCATACCTATTGCTTAAACCTTGTAAAGCTTCCAATATTCCCACTTTCAAGCCAAGTATATGCTCAGGAGGTCATATGTAGTTGATTAAGGTCACGGATAACTTTAAGGAACCATACTTATTTAAAAGTGTATAAATGTTGGCGAATCTTACCAATTCTTAAAACGCCAACTAAAAAATGTTTAGCGATACTTTTCAAAAAATATTCATTAGAGAGAATTTGAGGTCAAAAATGGGCCTCAAAAGGACCAAAATGTACTATAAAAATCAACCAATTACATTATAGTAGATGACATCATCCCCCATGGTTGAGGTGGCATTGCATGGGTTAAGAATGCTTATTTGTCACATTTTCTATGGTGGATGAAAATCCATAGTTAACCAAGGTAGTGGTACAAGTACTTTTAAGCCATAAAGTGAAGTACTCACAATAAAAGTCATTTCACACTTTCTCTCAAAATAATATTATTGTTATTTTCAAGTAAAGTACTCACAATTCACTTTCTCATAAAATAATATTATTGTCATTTCAAAGTAAAGTACTCATAATTCATAAAAATGTCTTTTCACATTTTTTTATAAAATAATATATTGTCATTTTCATGTTTTTTAATTTTAAATTATATATTCA
>LPNX010330286.1:454516-493944 GCA_001517045.1 Pseudotsuga menziesii
ATTTCCAATGATTTTATATTGTTTATATAATAATTTGGCGATTTTTAGGGTGAAAATTTTTTACCCTATCAAAATTGGGCGAAACAGGGCTTCAAAAAATGCAAAATGACAAATCTTTTTTTGGAGAAAAACATGGAAAAATAGCCCATGGGATAAATTTCTCTCCTAAAATTATCCCTAATCAAGGTATAATGATTTTTTTAATTTGGATGTTTAAAATATTCCTTTAGATAATAAGGATTATCTTTCCCTAAGGCGTTATGTGATGTTTTAAGGCGTCGTTCATGGCCCAAGATGCTTTAAATACTAAATTTTGTCATAAAGCATGGGCCTCCTCCCTTGATCGTATATATGATCATAAGACACATAGATACTATTCAAAACCACTTGTTGGCACCAACCCCTCTCAGAGGACAAGGATACCCTTAGGAGGTCATGTTTGGTTGTTTGAAGTGTCCTTCTTATCTAAGGATTCCTAGAAGCTTTCTCTAGTATTTCAGACCCACATTTACTCCCATTACCATGTGTAGGGTCAGGAGACCTAACCTTCGTGCTAAAAAAATAATAGTGGCATCATATCCCCACTCAAAGGAAAATAATGCTCTTGATAGGTCATGTGTAGTGGTTTGAGCCATTGTTCTTGACCCTAGATGTCTAGAGTCTTCCTTTGGGTCCTAGGGAATGGTTTTATTCCCTTAACCATATTTGAGGCCTTGAGACCCATACTTATTGTTTAGAATATTTTGATCGCACCAATTTCCCTAGTTTGAGGTTGAGCATACCCAACAAAGATCATTTGTAATGGTTTAACATGTTATCCTTCACCGTACATACATGTAATATTTATTCAAGGACTAAGGCTTGGGTATCCTTCCTAGCCATGTCTAAGGTACCAAAACCCATACCTAGTGCTTGAAATTTTTTATTGGTTTCCATATCCCCACTTGGTGGTATTGGTACCTTGGCCATAGTCGATGAAGTAAATGCATTACTTATGCATTAAATGTATCTTCTAAGGCTCAAGATACATTAATAATTCCTTGAAACACCACACATTCTCTCTCTATGGTATCTTATTTGGCCTTTATGAGGAGATATAAACTCCCTTAGAAGGTTTTTATCTCTAGGAGTGGTTCACAAGTCCTTGCACATGGTTGGGGGAGTAAACATAAGTCGTGGTTCTATAGCAACATGTATTAGATATCCATAGTTCCTATTACATGTTCTACAACATTGTTATGTTATATCACTCTTGAATTTAATCATTAGTCCTCAAAAGTAGGTTTCAAGTAATTATGCCAACTTCATATTTATTATTTTTATGAGACACTTGTTTTCCTCCTCTCACTTTTCCCATGAACCTAAGAACATTTTAATCTTTTTCCCTTTTAAAACTCACTTTAGCACCTAATATCTAGGGTTTTGGTCCAATACCATGTTTTAGTCCTCAACACCCATCCTTAGTTGACCCAATCTTAAAATGGTAGCTATATACCAATTGCTTACAATGGTTCGGTTTAATATTTTTATGTACTAGAAACAAAAATCATTTGAAAAAAGTGAGGGTATTCCATTGTAATCCCTCTCTAATCCTTTGTCACCATAGTCCAAATATCAAACCGTATTCATGTGTGTGTGTTGGGGATTATTATAAAAGGAAGATCAAAATGGTTGATGGAAATGAACTTAGCTAGGGAAATAATCACAAATAGGGGATTGTTTATCAAACCTCCTTCATGGATCCATGAGATAAAAGAGGAAAGAGGAAAGAGGAGCCACACAGTGATAAAACAAGGAAAATGGAGGAATGGGAAACCCTCTACCTTTAAAAATGATGCAAAAATGTAGGGCATATATTTGAATAATTTACATGTCCCGTGGCATAAATATCAACATGATGTTTTTCAATACTTATCTCTACCAAGTTAGTAAGAATGTTTTCCAAAGTGTATTTCTAAAATCTAGTTCTAGTCAAAGAAAGTTGTAGGAGTCATCTTCATTATGACTATTTCCCCATTAAAGTGTGTCATCCATTCTCACCTCAAGGAGAAGAGTTGACCAATCTATCATTCTCACCTCGTGGAGAAGAGTCAACTAGCATGTGTAAGAGGAATCCTAACCTGAATAGTGACAAAGTGGAGAGTGGATCTAATCTCTAGTTAGTGGTCATGAATGTGAGTCAAAGAGGAAACTAGAGAATGCAACTGTTGTGCATTCCTTTGTTGATTTAAGCAACATAATTATATCAAATTACCTAGCTGTTAATTTTATCATGAACATCTTGAATTTTTTTGAAGACCTATGTGGCAAAGTCGGTTCTCAAAAGTGGTCATAGTCGGACTAATAGAGTGGTGACGAATCACGAATCCTTAGTCATGCACTTGAAAAGTCTTGTTTCCTTAATGTTGAGCCAACCCAAGTGTGGTTGCTTATGAGTCCTCTTATAGAAAAGTGGTATGTTGGATAGGGACTGAAGTGACTCCCATGAGCCATTGGTTATGTGCAGCCAAGATTTGTAATCCCTAGGAAAATAGAGCATGTAGGAAGATGATCTAGGGTTTGGGCTATATTTCTTTGTGCGCAATGGTATAACACCTAGAGGAAGGTAACACCTAAGGGACCATTTATTAGTGAAGGGGTACCTTCATGGTGTTGTGTGGGGAAGGTATTGCAGACCCCATGCTAGCTGAGTATATGCGAGGTGTTTGTGGTTCGGGAGTAATAGCCTATGGTTCCCCTACTTTTTTCATGTTTTCCCTTGAGTAATTTTTAAACAAATCCTTAACCTCATTGTAGTTTAATTGGTCAATATTTCCAGCATCTATCAAGTTTAGAGGTTCCATCAACTCTCCCCTTATTCCTTTTATTAATACCAGTTTGAGAGAATTGTCATCCATCTTACAATTGGTAGCTGAATTGAAACCTTCCTTCATAATACTCTATGGATTCGTCAATTCTTTGAGTCATCTGGAATATTCCGTGCTTTACAATAATATCAATACTTATTTAAGAATGTTTCCTTCATTTGATCCCAGTTTTTTATTCTACCTCCTTCTAGCCCCATAAACCATATTAAGGATACATATTTTAAGGTTGAAGGAAACAACCTGAGTTTATAGGAGTTAGTTCAATGCTCATATCTTCGGCACAAAACCTAAAATTCAACTAAGAAGGTATTTGGGTCCTTTGTAGGTAAACCATGGAAACTATGGAAGGATAGAATGGTTTATATTTTTCATTTTAGCTCTACATTCATCTATATAATGGGGAATGGGAACTCCTCTTCTTATTCATGTTCCAATATTAAATGTTCCCTTCAATGGCCTTCATTTCCTCCTTTCCTTCAATCTCTTGGTTAGTTTGGCACATCTCCCATTGTGAATAGGGTGTCAATCCTGCAATAAAAGGATTCAAACTTCACCTCAAGATGTTTTGATTTAGAAAGGGAAGAACAAACTATAACCATTTTATTTTTTCTTCGGATTTGTCCTTTACAAGAGTAGTTACTACTCGTTCAATTAATTAATTAAAAATCTTTGCAACAATATGTGTCACTAAGGAAAATCCCTCATGCTAACTTGTTTCTCCTTTGTTCAGGTCGAAATAAGATATAGGAAAAAATATCCCAAATGGATCACACCTTCTCCTCATTCATTATTAACAATATCCATGTAATTGATGAATCAGGATTGAACTAGTCCCAATCCCAAAACTCCAATGATGGCATGTTTTGTTTTCTAGTGATTAGAATTCTAAAATTGGCAATGCTTCCCTGACAATGGCACCAAAAAGTGATGAGCTCCAGTAATACTTGGTATTGATAACCAATATGCGTTGAAGTCTTTGAATTAACAACCAAGGAATGTAATCTTGTGAAACTTCCTACACTATATATGCATTTCAAACATCCTACACTATATATGCATTTCAAACCTTCTCACTATATATGCAACAATTATCACCTTGAACCTATTCAACTAGAAAACTAGTATACATAATTTATCAAATAAGGAATGAAAATTAATCAAAATTAAACTCTTAATTAATCAAGAAAACCATGATCTCATCTCATCCAATCAACCAACAACATTGCCACAGCTTGGGGTATATAGAATGAAATCGATGAGTCACACATTAATATGAGATGAAAAAAGAACGATTGAAGAGTAATCAAATAACAAAATTATCATATGAGAGATATGAGAGATATATAACATCTAGTCTAAAAGCCTTGTGGGATAGCTCAAGTGGTTGAGTGTTGTAAGTTGTGAGCAGAAGGTCCCAGGGTCAAATCCTTGGGTGGCTATACATTGATATATAAGGGCCTCACTTGATGTCCCCATCGGGTTATATATATTATCAAAATGAGGGGTAAGGCCCCTTTGGGTGGGACCTCAGTGATTTCTTCCCATGGATGTAGCAGCTCCCTGGGGGGTTTGTGAACCACATTGAAAAAAATATAATATCTAGTCTATAATATATATATATATATATATATATATATGTGTGTGTGTGTGTGTGTGTGTGTGTGTGTGTGTGTGTGTGTGTGTGTGTGTGTGTGTATGTTTTTTGTTTATATATATATATAAACACACACACACACACACACACACACATTGTATGTATATGTATATATATACATACACACATACATATACATACAATATATGTATATGTGTGTGTGTGTGTGCGCGCGCGCGCATGTGTGTGTGTTTTCCAAGGAAAAAACCTTTCTTGATATCCATTTGGAATCAAATAAAAGAACATACATTTCACCAATAATTTCCAGACTTACATATACCTTCAACAACTTTCAAAAAATATTTCTCCTTCGGTCTCACTTGTCTATGTGCTTAACCCAAAAACTATTAACAGACTTTCATTTTTTCTTCTCTTTCACCAAAAATCCATAATACTATCCAATACTATGGAATAATTTTAACTTAGAACAAACCAAGCCTTCAACTTAATCTAGTATAACCGAACCTTCCAGCATGATCTTGCCTTCTTGCACCTCTTGAAAAAACAAAGTTACAAAAACACCATTGACAACTATTTTTGAAATCATGTCATAGCCTCATAGACTTTAGCCTCTAATCCCTTTCCCTTATAACCTATATCCTCTAAATATTATATTAACTAACTCATATGTTGTGCTAGGCGTAATTTAAGGAGCAAACGTAGGCTCTATTTTGGAATCAAATCCATACGAAAAACTAGAAGCAAAACAAGGTGATATTTTGGCAGAAAAACTAGATACAAAACTAGGAACTATTGTAGAAGCAAAATTAGGTGCTAAACCTATTGTTAAATAAGGATCTAAACTAGGTGCTAAACCTGGAGATAAACCTGGTGCAAAAGAGAGAGATAAACTAGGTGTTATTCATGGCACTAAAGAGGGAGGTAAACTAGGTTTTATATGTTATATTCTTTGCATGTTCATGTGGAGGGGAGGTTCACCTATTAGGGTCGTGCCTTACGATCCTTATTGGCACCTTCATGCAAACAGATTGGTGGGTTGTTTCAACGAGAGTGTAGAGAGCCAAAAAAAAATTGGTTGTTTTTTGCTATTAATTTTGGGGAATTTTCTAAAAATATGTAATTTATTCCCGATTATGGGATCAAAGTATATTTTTTAAACCCAGTTAATAGAATAGGGTATTGGATGCTACCGAATACCTATATTTTTTATTGGGAGGGATTCATAATGATTAATGAGAAAATAGGAGGTGTGGCTCCAAGGTTTGTTGGTTTTCCCGGTTAAGAATTTCCAAGGTAAACCTCTATGTTTATGTATGAATGCTATGGTGTAATCTATGTTTTGATTAAAACAATATGTATTCTTTGCTTCTCTGCATAGGTTTAAAAATTACATGTGGTATTAGATCTCAATTATTGGCATCAGGGGGATGCCTTTGTTGCTAAGGGTTCAACACGGTTGATAGATATTGGGTCGGTGATAAACCTGGGTTCAATGGGATCTTTGCAGTATTGATTTGTGCATTGAAAGATAATGGTGAGTAGTTTGAGAATTGAGATAGAGAAATTTAACAACTAGAACTATGGAATCTCAAAATGGAGGATCTTCTTGTAGATCATGAACAGTGGATTGTTGTGGAAGTGGGTACGAAACTCGTTGTAACATCACAAGATTATTGAGATAAATTGGAAACAAGTGTGAGGAGTACAATTAGACTGTGCTTATTAGACTCTATGTTGTTGAACATATCTGGTGAAGACAGTGCAGTAAAGCTTTGGGGGGAATTAGGGATTTTGTATCAATCAAAATCCCTTATGAACAAGTTGTTTCTACAGTAGAAACAGTTTCATATTAGAATGGATGAAAATGACACAGTGACATAGCATCTGAATTTATACAGTACTCCGGTAAGTTAGATAGCCTTTGTTGGCATTAAAATTGTTGAAGAAGTTAAATGTAATACATTATTATGTTCTTTGCCAGATTCATGGGACAACTTGATTGCTGCAATAGGTAGTGCTAGTCAATCAACCTTAAAATTTTATGAAATAGTATCATGCCTCCTATCAGAAGAGATGAGGAGGAAAACCATGGATAATCAGAGCATGGATTCCTTATCTGTGAGAGGTCGCTCCCAGGAGAGAAACAAAAATAAAGGATCTAGGGGAGATATAAATACCCAGGAAAAGGAATAAGGAAGTACTGGAAATGTGGAAAGTTGGGAACTATAAAAAGGATTGCATATCTAAGAATGTTGAGAAAGAAAAGGGATATGACGATACCCCTTCCATAGAGGAAAATACTTCCTTAGAAGAGGAGGATATGTGTACCTAGATTCCATGGGGAATCATTCAGAACGTGATATATGGCTGATTTACTCAGGTGCGTCATGTCATATGAACACTCATAGGGAGTGGTTCTGTGAATGTGAAAAGTACAATGGAGGCGTTGTGTACATGGGAGATGATTCACCATCTAATATCATTGGATGTGGTAGAGTCAATTTTAAACTCAAGGATGGAAGGATTAGAACTCTACCTGGAGTGCTACAAATTCCAAAACGAGCAACAAACTTGATGTCTGTCGGAAAGATGGATGTTGCAGGTGTAAAGACTACATGTAGAAATGGTGGTTGAAAAATGTTTTGAGGTTCAATGGTATTGATTACGGGAGTTAGGTATGGAACTCTATACAAACTATTGGGAAGCACCATCATCGACAAATGTAATAGTTCTGTTGTGCCTCGGGAAGGAGGTAAATATGAAAAACCATGACTTCATTAGGAGGAAAGATGATGTTATGGCATCAAATATTGGGGCATATCGGAGAAAAGGACCTTCGATAATTACAAGGCAAAGGTATGGTTGAAGGTATGACTAATTGCACTCTAGATTTTGATTTCTATGAATATTGCATATATGGAAAACAAAATCGAGTGAGATTTGCATCTAGTTCTACAAGAGCAAAGGGGATTCTAGATTTAGTACACAGTGATGTATTTGGACCTATGTCTATTCCATCATTGGGTAGATCTATGTATTATGTTTAATTTATATATGATTTATTAAGGAACACATGGATTTATTTCCTTTGAAATAAATATGAAGTATTTGTTAAGTTTAAAGAATTTAAGGTTCTTGTAGAGAATTAGTCAGAAAAGAAAATAAAGGTGTTGAGGACAAATAATGGTTGATATTTCTGCAGGAATAAATTCAAGGACTTCTATAAGAAGTGCGGTATATCAAGGAATAAGACTACTCCATACAAACCTCAACATAATGTATTTGTTAAGAGAATGAATATGAGATTGATGGGAAAGGAAAGAAGCATGCTAAGCAGTGTTGGGATAGGACAATAATTCTAGGCAGAGGCGGTGTAGACAACATGTTACTTGGTAAACTGATCACCCACATAAGCATTGGTTGATAAAACTCCACAAGAGGTATGGACTGGTAAGAAACCCTCTATTAAGAATCTGAATTTTTTTAGTTGTGATGCTTATGTACATGTTCCAAAGGAGAAAAGGAGCAAATTGGATAACAAAGCTAAAAATGTATTTTTATTGGATATAAAGACGACATGAAAGGTTATAAGCTTTGGAATCTTGTAACTAAGAAGATTTTTTATGGTTGAGATGTTGTGTTTAGAGAGGTAAAAGAAGTCCCCATATAGGAAGTGACTCCAATGAAAAAGGAAAGAGAAGACAGAGTTTGAGTTAGAAGGTGAATAATCTGACTCAACGGAAGAAGTTGAATAAGAAGAAGAAGAACCTCATACCCAAGTTTTGAGGAGATCATCTCGAGAAAGAAGGAAACCAGAAAGGTATTCCCCTCCCGATTTTTGCTCTCATTTTGTTTTGTCTATTACTAATGATGATCCTGGAAATGTGAAGCAAGTGTTGATTCAGAGGATAGTAATCTTTGGAAGAAGGCCATGGTTGAAGAAATGGATTCCTTTGAAAAAAATGAAGCTTGGGATCAAGTCCAGTTACTAGCTCGAAGAAAACTCGTTGAGAGAAAATGGTTGTTTAAAAAGAATTTGAATGCATAAGGTAAAGTGGAGAAGTACAAATCCCACCTAGTAGAAAAGGGATATTCTCAAGTAGAGGAAATTGATTTTGGTGAAATTTTTTCTCCAGTTGCAAAATTAACTTCCATTATATTTATTCTTGTTATTGTTGATGCTTTTGATCTTGAAGTAGAGCATATGGATGCAAAGACAGGGCTCTTACATGGAGATCTCAAACTATAAATCTACATGAAGCAACCATAAGGGTTCACAGTAAAGGGAAAGAAAGACTTGGTAAAACTAAAGAATTCCCTTTACAGTCTAAAGCAATCTCCAAGGATGTGGTACCAAAAGTTTGACACATATGTACTTGGATTGGGGTTTGAGAGAAGCAAGGTTGATCACTGTGTATACTCCAAACATATTGGTGATCACTTCATTAACATAGTATTGTATGTTGATGACATGTTGGTGATTGGAAACAACAAATATGTTATAAAGGAGGTGAAGTCTTAGTTGTCCTCGAAATTTGACATGAAGGATCTCAGTGCTACAAACTTTATTCTGGGAATGGAGATAAGAAGATATCGTGCAAATAGGAAGATCTCGTAAAATCAAAGAAAATATGTTGAGATAGTACTACAAATATTTAACATGCGGGAAAGTAATACGATCAAGGTTCATATTCCTGTAGGTGTAAATTTATATGTAGAGAAGTTTTCCAAGACACGGGAAGAAGAAGAAGATATATCACAAGTTCCATATGTTGTACTAGACCAGACATTTCTCATGTAGTGAGAGTTTTGAGTAGATATATGTCAATTCCAGGGAAAAAGCATTGGATAGTTGTAAGGAGGTTCTTTAGATACTTGTGTGGCACCACGGGTTATGAAAATTGCTACCAAGGAAGAGCTGGACCAAATAGAGTAATAGATGTACATGGATTTGTTGATGCAGACTCAGCTGGAGATATTGATCGCATAATATATACAAGTGGGTATGTGTTTACCCTATTTGGAGGAGTTATCAGTTGGATGAGAAAGAGGCATGTTGTAGTTGCACTCTCAACTACGAATTTGAATACATGTCAGCCACACATGCCATCAAAGAAGCAGTATGGTTGTAGAGACTGTGTTAAATTATTAGTTTTCTACAGAAATTTGTAAGGTTATATTGCGGTAGGAAAAGTGCAATATTCCTGGAAAATATCCCTGCTTATCATCCTAAGACAAAGCACATTGATGTGCAATATCACTTTGTAAGAGATATGGTTGAAGACAAGAAGATGTTGCTGGAGAAGGTTGACACCTTGAAGAATGTTGCAGAATCATTAACAAAGTCTATTAGTACAAAGAATTTATCTTGGTGTAGAGAATCTATGGGCATTGAAGCCCTGAACTTGTGACTTTAAGAGTGCATGACTCATTTCTATGCAAATAAAACAACATGTGGGATAATTTTGGGTATATGTTATATTATGTGAATGTGCATGTGGAGGGGAGGTGCACCTATCAACGCCACACCTGACAATCCCTATCAGCACCTTCATGGAAATGATCAGTAGTTCATTTCCAAGGCAAGCACAGCGAGCTAAAAAAAATATATGGTTTTGGATATTTTGGGGAATTTTATAAAGATATGTAATTTAACCCCAGTTAAGGGATTGGAGTCTATTTTCTAAACCGGGTTAACGAATTAGGGTATTGGATGTTTTTGAATACCTATATTTTGTATTGTGAGGGATTCATAGTGATTAATGAGAAAATAGGAGGTGTGGCTCCAAGCTTTGTCGGTTTTCCTAGTTAAGGGTTTCCAAGGTAAATCTCTATGTTTATGTGTGAATGTTGTGGTGTAGTTTATGTTTTTATTAAAAGAATCAGTATGATTTGCTTCTATACACGGCTTTAAAACTTACATTCCTGGCACTAAATAGGTATCTAAACTACACGCTAATCCTAGAGCTAAAGAGAGAGCTAAACTAGGTGTTATTCATGGCGCTAAAAAAGGAGCTAAACTAGGCACTCTTCCTAGTCTAAACCTGGCACTAAAGAGGGAGATAAAACATGCACAAATTAGTGCCAAATTTTGGAACGTGGTTCTTAAAACACTAATAAAAGTGCCAACGCGTGAAATAACACCTCCTTTGCCAATAGAATGAAGAAAAATACACTAAAATGTGACTAGATGCAGAAAATGGAACTAATCACAAGGTTTTGTTGTAGTGATAATTTATAAATTTCAAGGGTTCTCGCTTGTTTGTGATCCAATTTCTAGGTTAAGGATCAAAAAAATCCTCCTTAGCTATTGTTTTGTCATGAAAGATTCAATCGAGTACTATTGTTGGGAAACCCTCAAGTACACCAAAGAGATATGAAACTTGACACTCCTTTTCCCTTTAGATGCTACAAACCTAGCCTTTATAGAACAACTAATTGAAAACAAAATCCCCTACAATATCAAGAATTTGTGAATTATATTATTAAAGTAATATTGAGACAAGAATAATAATCCTAGTAGAGAGAGAGAAAAAAAAAAGAGACTCAATCCAATTGAACTATTGTGGGAGACCTATCTTAAAAGATTCCTTAAGTGGCATTGATCACATTAGTATAGCTCTCAAGTAACACTTTTTAATGGACCTAACCATACTATTGTGGTTAAACTATCTTAAAAGGCTCATTGTGAGATGTTGATTGAATGGTATAACTCCATGGAAATCCTTCTAGTGGACCCAAGGACTCCATGACACCCATTTGAAACATGACAAAGGAGAACAAGATCACCTAACTAGAAAACTAATACTTTACAATTAACACCCAAGTTCATAAGATCACTAAAACGTCAACACACAGGTTTCTAAGATCAAATCCTCAAAAAGTTGGGTTTTTATGGTCATCCACATGCAATAACAAATTTATTGCTTATAATCACCTTTATACAAAACATGGCTAATTGGTAGGAACCGCAAGTGCAATTGACTAGTGGTGAATCATCCGTAGGGGGAGGGCATATCACTAGACAACCATTTTAGGATAATAAAAAAAATATGTGGTATATAATTCCTAAAGTAGGTTTCAACCCAACATGTTGGGTTACCTAAATGGAATACTACGTTTCCCTCTGAGGTTAATATTGAGGACATGATGAAACTTTGGAAGGGTATGTTATACTTAGACTAGAGTAATGACATTGGTTCCAATGGTATAAGAAGTCATATGTGGGGGTGAGTTTCCTAGAGGAAATTTGTGAAAGCCATATGTGTTTGCTTTGAATTGAAAACTCATTTTTTAGGATGGTTGACCAAGTTTTATCAAATAGGCATAGTCTAAAGGAGGAGAGTGGAGCACAAGACTCGGTGGTTCACCCACTTACTTGGGTGGAGGCCTATTAAATAACTTTAGAATCATTAGTAGTGGTAAATTAATAGACCAAAATACCCATTTGTATTACCCACCCATGCCCCATGTTATGTCTACAATCACTTCCCCTACTTCTCAACCCTTAAGGTTCCACATGTTAACCCCAATAGAAGTAGATAAATGTGGACATATACATTTTTATTATAATTGTGAGGAGAATTATTTCAAATGGAATAAATGTAAGTAACACACTAGATTAAATAAATGTGACCTAATTCAACTAACCTATGGAAAATTTGAGGAAGTAAAGACATAGTTAGATTTATTGGAGACTTGCCTCCTCCTCGTGAATAAACCACCCTGGAGAATCCTTGTGAGGAATCCAAAATTTCCCTCCATGATTTATCAATAATTTCAACTCTTCAAACCTTGAAGTTGATTGGTTGCATTAACCATTTAAAGTTGATTGTTTAATTCAATTGTAACAACACCTACAAATTTATTCATGAGAAATCCATTGAAGAAACCCATTGTTATGTCCATGTGGTGGAAATTTTTCAAATCATAATTTCCAATGGAGGTATGATGAAATGTGGTGGCAAGTGTGAGAATTTGAAACCCCAAATGGGGTACTACTTGGTTAAATCCCATATATTTGCTATCAAAATGGGATAATGTGATGTCATTATTGGAGCATAATGATTGTGAACATTAAATCAGATTAAAATAGATTCAAGAAGTTATGCATGAGCTTCATTAAGGAGGATTATAAGCACACCATCAAGTTTTTCTAGTCCATCTCCATATAAATTATAAACTCTCACTATTTCCTAATATTTCCTTTCACATACATAAAGGACATTATGAGTTTTTAGTGATGCCTTTTGGTATTTGAAAAGGCCCTTCCACCTTTCAGTATCCCATGAATAAGATTTTGGAGCCCTTCCTATGCAACTTTGTGCTTTTATTATTTGATTATATATTGAATTATAGAAAGAACATAAGAAGCACATATGGATCATATTGATATAACCATACAAATACTCTACGATAACTAGTTGTTCCTCGAACTTTCCAAATGCACTTCTAAAGTGGAATACATGTGTCACATGTTCAATAAGACAGGGGTGCAAGTGGATCACAAGAAAATTAATGCTATGAAAATATATCCATGCCATAATAATTTGAAATTATTACATGGTTTATTAGGCCTTATGGTATACCAAAATATATTTTTTGAAAAAATATAGGCAAATCGCATCCCCATTAGCCACCATGCTCAAGAAGAATTCCTTTGTCTTGAACAATGTAGAAACACAAGCCTTTTTTTGATTTAAAGGAATCCTGTTGATCCCATATTTGTCATCTTTTTTGGCAATTAAATTACTCATTTAAACATATATTTTATTATCTTTTTGCATATTTTATGTCACGCGGATCACCATTCAGCCGCAGGTATGAATGAATTTAAGGTTTATGTAAAATCCTTTTATTATTATCATTTTATGATTTTATTTATTAAAATTGACATTGTTGAAGTGCATTTGGTATATTAATTGATATGTACATTTGTTTGCAGATTATATAGTCTTTTTGGATGAATTAACAACAAACACGCATTCAACTAGTTATGCGCACAACATGTTCAGCTCATCATCTAGCACATTGCGCAATATTTGTTGGCAGGTTTCCAGATATTAAAATTTTGTTATCTGCAGACCATAGTTCTTAGCGCACCAACAAACAGGCATTGCATTCGTCCTAGATATGTGCCCAGCTCATGGTCCAACTCATCATTCAGTTCATCAAACCAACCGTGCACTATTGAAAACCAATTTCATGCGTTAAGACGTTGAAACAATCTATGAACTACCTACTGTCCACGCATCTGGGTAATGAAGCTCGCATTCTAGATGATCCGCCAGCCTGCAGCCTCCTCCATTGATACCTCACCAACAGTCCATGTGTTGGGTTGATGCATTAGCCTGCGTTCTATAAGACTCACCTGTGTACACTGCCTCTACTCGCCACCACTTCACCCACCACGCTAAAGAAGGAGTCGTATGCCATAGCATGCACATTGAAGAGAACCGTTCGTGCTAAAGAAGGGAGAACAATTTTGTGTTGCAATTCGATTAGTTAGATGCCATAATGGTTGCGTAAATTTAGATAGCATTCTACCACTAAAGGGTCGACTTGCTCATCTCTGTAAACAATATATATTTCATCCTCTACATGAGAGCTCAGTTAGCTAGAAGTTTAACCAGTTTATGCCTTGATTTATTGTTCTTAAGCACATTGTATTTCTGTCCCATATTATTTAATAAGAGCTGCATGCTTTGTTGTTGATGATTGCATTTGAGTAAGCATTATCTAGGCACCACCCCTGATTTCTAAGAGGGCCCCTCATCAACCACAGGTTCATTCTTTTGTGTAATTTTGTTCTCTTCTTTTTGTTGTAGCTAGTTTAGTTTGTTTTTATTAGATTGTTGTAAGTGTTTATCTCATTTATTTCTAGTAGTGCAATTTTATTTCTGAAGGTTAAATAGTTAACTGTGCGCATAGTTTGCTTTCAAATTTGTTGTTAGTCATTTCATTTCCAGTTTATTGTTCAGTTTTATTTGCAATTAGATAGAATAGACTTGTTTTTTAACAAGTTAAATCATTTCAGTAATGTTTATTTCCTTTCTGTTCCAAGTTTTGCAATTTGAATTGTAGTTTGTTTATTAATATGCAATGATTTATTTTCATGAATCTGTTTTAGTTTATTTCACTATCGAATTTAATTAATAAGTAGGTTTAATTCCTGCCTTTATGCATTAGATTTACATATGCACGAATTCAGCTGAAGATTAGATCATTTAGGTTAATTTCTGTTATTTTAATTGTAGAGACTATCATTCTAACAGCCTGTTTAAACTGTCATTCGGTCACCCCTTTCCGACCCACAGTTCAGTCTGTCATTCAACCCATAGTTTCATTTTTAGTGTTTTTAATGTGTTTTGAAATTGTTTTAAGTTTTGTTTCTTTAATATTTGAAGTATGCTTTGACTGAGATAATTAGATGATAGTTCTATTTAACATTGAAGTTAAAGTTAGATTGTTTTAGGTTATTTATTAAAAGTTACCTTACTTCTTTTCACCTTGAATATGTTTTGAGCTATTTTATGTTTTGTTTCTTGAGTTTGTTTCTGATTCCTTTTTACTGTTGTACTGTTTTGTGTTCATACCTTTGAATTGATTTATCCATTTGCATGTAAAATTCAGTATTATATGTGTTATCCTTAGCATGTTTTTAGGTTGTTCATTTTTTCATTGTGTGATTAATGAAAGAGACTTGTAGGACAAAATTCAAAGATATTCCTATTAAGTTTTCTACTTGTTTATTTTTATTAAGGTTTCTACTTGTTTCTTTTTATTAAGTTTTCTACTTATTTATGAATTAGGTCTTCCTTGCATCCCAGTTTCTCATTTGAAAAGTTAGTTGTTGATAGTATATTTTTCAGTTTAAAGTTATTTACTTATAAAATAAATTATCAATTATTTAGTTTATTATTTTGTTCCGGTTCAATTACTTTAATAATTGAATTCTTAGGAGTTTGACTTGGTTTTTCATTTTGAAAGATATTTCGATCTTTTGTTTGTTAAAATATTTCCACAACACCATATGAACCCCTCTACCTTCGCATATATTTTGTGTCAACTCTAATCCTACCAACCCCAGTCGATAATTAAATATTAGGTGAATTAATCTAGATGATATAACACCCAATATTTTGGTGTCGTTTTCGTGGAGTTGTTCTGTAAGGTAGAATAGATAAAATTCTTTATGAAGCTTAGAAATAGGCTAGTGGCGGGGGAGCGGTAAGATGAGAGGTAAGAACCTGCACATCTATTATAACAGGCGCCCTCAAATCCAGCAATAGTAGTAGCATATGTTTTCTTTAAATTAAAGTTTTTCATGGGAAAACTTAGAGATGCTCAAGGTAAATTTCTTAAGACAGGAAAACTTATTGAAATTCTTACTAACTTTTACAAGGGACGTAATACCCCAACCACTAACTCAGCAGGAAGGTATAGAAAGACGCCTATAAAAAGTAGTTCTACCTTGAAACCTAAGGAGACTCTCTCAGGAGATCTTACCAGGGAAGCCATAGAAGGAGAAGGAACCTTGGCAGGAGGTCCTAAGGACCTCATTTCTAAGGAAATTCAAGAGGATCGGCCACTAGAAATATCTAACCCTCCACTAGTCTTGAATCCAAATAATACAAATTTTTCACTAGTAGGAGATCCAAATTTCGTTGACTTTGTTTATCCTTCCCAGGTAAAATCTCTCTTTGGAAACTCCGTAGATCCAGTTATCTCACAAATTGAAACTTCCACAGTAGAACCTACTATCCCTTTAGGATTCAATAAAAATTCGGTTGATCAAAGGAATATCTCTCCCAAAAAAGAACGTTGGGACGCCCCATTATCACCTCGAAAGGAGCCTTCTAGGTATATTTACGTTAATAACCCAGCCTATATGGAGAGACGGGAAGAGAACGAAGATCATGATGAAGTTATAAATGAAGAAGGAGAAGAGGAAAATCAAACTAAGGCTACCTTCGGGTTCCCTATTTTAGACACTATACAGGATGTAACTATGAAGAACATCCCTCCTTCCTCCTTACCAACTTTCTATGGAAAATATAATGAGGACCCGAACACATTTTTGTTCGAGTTCGATATCCTTTGTAGGAGCTATAATTATCTACAAGATTCCCATAAACTAAAACTCTTTCCCGCTACACTAAAACATTCCGCCTTTAGATGGTTCATGGGATTAGGTGAATTCACTATCAGGACTTGGGATGATATGAAAACCTCATTCTTGCGAAAATATTAAGAGTATTACAAACCTAAGGACTCTCGACATGATATATTCAAGATACAACAACTTGAAGATGAGATCCTAGAAGATTATCTCGAAAGGTTCATTTATACATTACATAAATCAAAATATAGTGACCTCCAAGAAGATACAAAATGTACACTTTTTCTCAAAGGGATCTCCGAGGACTTGTTAGAAAGTCTTAATCTCATGGGAGCTGGCTATTTTTTTCACAATACCTTTGCACAAATCAGTGAGATGTGTAAAAATTATTCTAGAAGTAGGGGGGGAGTTGGGAAAAACTTTCGAGAGCTTTATAGTAGAAATGTATGAGGAAACATTCCCAGTTCAGGTGGAGTTACATGGGTAGAGTTAGTAAACCTATTGGAGAATTTCAAAACTGATATCTTAGGAGAAATGGGTTCTCAACTAGATACTTTACAAGCCAAGAAAAGTCAGCATAAAGAATTAGCAGCAATGAGTATTTTTTGTTCAAGATGTAGGACCAAACATCCCCAAAGGGAATGTCCACTAAATAACATCTTCGTATGTCACATCTATACAGAAGAGCATCCAATAGATAACTGCCCATCCTTTCCTGGGTTGCAAGCCATCTATAAGAGTGGGGATGTAGCTGAAACATCTAGGAGGCCTCCTTGGAAGCCTAGACCAACCAGCATATCAGAACTTTCCATCACAACCTCCACTCTATTATCCTCCATATCAGCCACAATGAAACAATTCAAGTTGGAAGAACTAGCCACCTCAGTACCCTCCTCCTAAATTTTTGCAACAAAAATATTGGTCACAAGGGTGGAGAGGAAAACTATATCCTCAGTCACAACCCATCCCTACACCTAAGCATCCTTATCCTCAGCATCAAACAAATTTATAGCAAATTTCACTTGGATTTGTACCTCCAGTTCCTTTCATTACGCAACAACCTCATCACTTCTAGAACATAAACCTTCCTTGACCGACATTATTACCTGCACAACCAATACCTAACCCAAATAATAAACCAACTCAAGATTTTAACAACATTGAGTTGAAAACTCTTCCGTCATTCCTTATTTCGACTGTACCTGTACATGATATTCAATTACGATCTGGAAGAGTTGTGAATGATAAACTCAAGTCATCAGTCATCATTAATGAAGCAAGTGAAGAAGAAGAGGATTTAAATGACCCCGTGAATGATGTCATTTTGGAGTATGTGAACATTCCTAAGGTTCCAGCACACACCCATCGTCCGCAAGAAACTATTCAGGAGCAAAGAGTTCATCCATTCCCGGAAAGACCAGTGATAGAAAAACCTGTAGTTCATTCGGAGTATAACATTTTGAATGAATTAAAGAATATATGTGTCAAAATTCCTATATTACAAGCTATCAAGGACATACCAATATACAGCAAGTCAATAAAGGATCTATGCATTAAACACCCAGGGAAGAAGCAAAAAGACCCTCTCACAATTCATGTTATAGGAGAGATGTCTGAATGTATGACATATCAATATTGGATTGCAAAATATACAAATCCAGGAGCCCTAGTAGTGACTGTAATTATGAAAAACACCACAATATAAAATACATTAATCGATTTAGGATCCTCTATCAACATGATGACCACCACAGTCTTAGAATTTTTACAGTTGGGACAATTTCTCCGACCTACCCCTTCCATCCTAGAACTAGCAGACCGTACTACGGTAAAACCTGTTGGAGTCCTGGATAACATTGTCGTATGAGTAGCCTCATGGGAATACCCTGTCAAATTTATGGTCATAGAATCAAAGGATCCTTCTAAATGGCATCCTATTATCTTGGGAAGACCATGGTTAGCTACTGCAAATGAATTTTATAGGATGTAAGGATGGAGAGATGACTATTTTCAATGGGTTGTCTACACAGATACTTATTTTATACCCCCCAACTCAACCAATAACTGAAAAATCATGGTGGTTAAATTTCTCTTTCAGGGATGAAGACTTTGATGACCTCTCCCTCCCATGTGATTTCTCCTGGGCACTTCAGGAGCAAACCATTGAGAATGTATTAAACCAGTTTGTTTCTTCAACAACTTGTACAGATTTTCCTCAGTATTTTGCTCAATTCGATCAGATTTTTGGAGATGAGTTTCAAGATAATATGGCTCTTTCAATATTTATAGAAACACCTTGTGTCTTCACGATTGAAGAGCATACAGGACCTTATACCATACCCTGTGAGGTTATCCCTAAAACATTTATGCATATAAACGCAGGGTTAAGTGAAAACCAACAAGCACAGCTGCTTAAAGTCCTTAAAAAAGAAGCTGGAGAATTTGCATGGGAATACACTGATATGAAGGGTATACACCTTGACACTTGTATTCACCATATTTATATGGATACAAACATTTCCCTTGTAAGTCAGCTGCAGAGGAGGATGAATCCTGCTCTAAAGGATACCGTAAAAGAAGAATTACAAAAACTCCTTACTGTTGGTTTCATCTATCCTATCTCCGATAGTAAATGGGTTTCTCCTTTAGTGGTAGTTCCAAATAAATTCACAGGGAAATGGTGCATTTGTGTTGATTTTAGGGAGATAAACAATGCCACTCTCAAATACTACTTTCCTTTACCTTTTATTGATCAAGTATTAGATACCCTATCATGTAAACATTATTTTTCCTTTCTTGATGGATATAGTGGTTACAACCAGATTTTAATAGCACCGGAAGATCAAGACAAGACCACTTTTACATTCCCTTGGGGAACATACGCTTATATATTTTTTCCATTTGGCCTATGTAATGTACTTGCCACTTTTCAGCGAGCAGTCTTAGGAATCTTTTATGATCTTATGCATGACTGTGTGGAGGTATACATGGATGATTTTACAGCCTATGGAAATACCTTTCAAGAAGCTCTTGACAATCTCAAAAAGGTCCTGATACGATGTCAAGAAACGAATTTATCCCTTAGTCATGAAAAATATAAAATGTTACTGACAGAAGGTATAGTTTTAGGACACCATGTTTCCTACCAAGGAATTAAGGTAGATCCTGCTAAGATCGAAGTCATTGTTGGCCTTAACTCTCCGAAAAATAAAAAAGAGGTCAGAATCTTTTTTGGTCATGCAGGCTATTACCGTCGCTTTATTGAAAATTTCACTAAAATAGTTGCACCAATGTTTAAATTGCTTACAAAGGATGTAGAATTTAAGTGGATAGAATCTTGTCAAAATGCTTTTGAAATTCTAAAAGCTAAACTATCGGTGGCACCAATACTTAGGGGTCCCGATTGGTCCCTTCCTTTTCATATATCAATTGATGCCTCTGATACGGCCATAGGAGGAGTCCTTGGCCACAAAGAGGGACAAGCACCTTATGCCATTTATTTTATTAGCAATAATTTGACTCCTGCTGAACTTAATTACACTGTTACTGAAAAGGAATTTTTGGCAGTAGTTTATTCTATTAATAAATTTCACCATTACATTACAGGTTATGAAATTTTTGTGCATATCGATCACTCCGCCATTATATTTCTAATGAATAAACCGATTACCAATGGTAGAGTGACCCGGTGGCTTCTCTTAGTGCAAGAATTTAATATTATCGTCATTGACAGACCTGGTAAAGAAAATTTAGTAGCAGGTTTCCTTTCCCATATTCAACATGAAGACAATACTAAACCTGTTGACGACACTTTTCCTAATGAACATATATTTGTTGTATATGTTCAAACCCCTTGGTTTGCATATATTGCCAATTATTTAGCAACTGGAAAATTACCAAACCATTTGTCCCCTCATGAGAAGCGTCATATTATAGTTCAGAGTTCCAATTATTCTTGGGTGGATAATGTTCTCTTCTGCACTGGTGCAGATCTTATTATTCGACGATGTGTGCGAGAGGATGAAATGACAGGCATCCTCCATGAATGCCATGATGGACCATGTGGAGGACATTGTTCTGATAAGAGGACAACATACAAAGTATTACATTCTGGTTATTATTGGCCAAGCATTTTTAAGGATGTTGTCAAATATGTTAAAGGATGTGATGGTTTCCAAAGAATGGGTAGACCTACATCATCTGATCAGATGCCCCTACAACCCCAAGTCATGATTGAACCCTTTGAGAAATGGGCTCTTGATTTTGTAGGACCAATTTCTCCCATGTCTCGTAAAAAGAAGTATATCCTAGTTTGCATGGACTATGTCACCAAATGGGTAGAAGCTAAAGCTTTGTTTAGGGCCACAGAGAAATCAGTGGTAGAATTCATATATGAAGAAATGTTTACCCGATTTGGTGTACCTAGAGAAATTTTCATAGATCAAGGTACTCAATTTACTTCTAAATTAATGAAAGAAATTACTATGAAATATGGCATCCGACATTGCAAATCTTCACCTTATCACCCTCAGGCTAATGGTCAGGTAGAATCAACCAACAAAGTTTTAGAAGCCATTTTAACTAAAACCATTCGCTTACATCATAAGTGTTAGTGCTAGAAATTGTTCCAGACTACTAGAAGAACAAGGCAACACAATCTCTAAAATAAAACAAAGTAAAACTGTATTTTTTGTATTGTTTTGGTCTAAAAATTTCATAAACTAGAGGGTAACATTAAACAAGCTAAAACAAGTACTAAATAATATAAGGATAAAGGACTGAGATGAATCATATATAACAAATAAACCAGAAAGAGTAAAGACAAGTGACTGAGTTCCACCCAAAACCTACAAGCATTTCATGAATAAAACATTATACAAGAAACGAAATTGCACATTTAGTGATTTAACAAATCATAAAGGAAACTGGTAATGAAGATAATAAGGGCTTATAAGTGATATATATCATAATCAGTTTGCAAAATTACATGAGAGTTTGAATCTTATCTTGATACAGTAGCTCTTAAGACTCCCCTTGCACAAAATTCGAACCCTACTACCATCTAATTTCTTTCTTTTATGCTTGTTACATCCCAAAAACAGTTGCTTAGCTAACAAACTAACTTTTAGGTCAAGCTCTCGAAACTGCTACTAAAATGATTGTTTTTCAAAGTAAATTATTAACTTTACAAAAATTAACCATAAGACACTTGTCAGTAATGATCTTTAAATATTTTTGGATGCCTTAGCCAGAAGTGTTATCCCTTCCAAAGCTTGTGATTTCCTTCTGGTTTTTTGTTGTTCTGCTTCCAAGTCTTCAAATTTCCCTGATAGTTCTTGATTCTACTTAGTCAAATCCTAGATTTTCTGGTTCAACTCCTCAAATTTGCCTTGATTATTCCTCTTCATTTTTAAAGCTTCCTTTGAAACCACAATCAACTCCCGGTAATGTGTGTTAATATCTTCAAGATATTCCCTTAATATTTTGTTTGCCATGACTAAACCCTCATTGGTTTCATTCAGAAAATTGATTTGATACTTATAGTGTTTAACAGTCTTCTCAATATTTTCATTTTCCGAGTCTATGCATTTTCCTTCTTGAAATGAGGAAAGTTTCTCTGATAACCATGGGATATTCAGTTTCTTGAAGATTGCATCATCATCTTCTTCATGCTTGAATACTTCTGACACTACAGGAATCTCTGGGGATCCAACCCCTTAAGTGTTGAAATCCATTGACCGCTCTACAATTTTCTTTTTACTTGTAGATGATTCCAACATCACTAAATGATGTTTCCTAGTATGAGCCTGTTGAGGACTAAAACTCTCCTTTTTTTCCACATCTTCTTGGGATGATGAATCTTCAATCTCAGTAATTTTGTTCTTCATCAATCTAGGGTTTAAAATTATTTTCATGTTAAATATTAACTTATTCTTTGCTCTTGTTTTTGGTCTCCAATTTGATTCTCCTATTATTGCATAAATCTTCCCATGAAACTTTATACTGGAAATTTGTACACCTTAATTCTTTAGTTCAACCACTGAATTTCCTTTGAGTTTTTTACTTGGAATTTGTATGTTCTCAGCTTCAAGCTTGGCTGGAACAAAAACATCTGCTATGTTTTCTTGAATATCAATGAAATCCTGATCATGTTCAACTGATGTCCTTTCTTCTTCATGTTTCAAAACTGTTGCCTAGACCTCTTCTACATTTTTAGAAACTTCTATCTGATAACCCTCATAAATCTCTCTTTGCTCTTCACATACAGGTTCTTCGATATTCTGAGCTAAAAACTCCTCTTGAACATTTTCTTCTACTAACTCAGCAATGACTTCCTTCTTTAATATTTTAACCAGGATGTAATGTTTGTTCACATGTCTCTTTTTCACTCTGGAACCCTAACCATAATAAGAAATAGTACCAAGCTTTACCCTTTTTCTGAAGCACAGTGCAAATGATCAGTTTTATTAGGCCATGGTGGAAGATAGATTGTTGGGTATAATTTTTATGTCCTTTTACCCTACTTGACATTTTATGCATGCTCTTTAGAAAGAAAAATGGTAGATTCATCTTGGACTCTTGGTTTAGATGCTGTAGAAATCTAATATTATACTTGAAAACTAAAGTGAATCTTCCCTCACAAGTGATATAACTTTGTAATATTTTAATGACTTCTCTCCAATCAGGCCTAAATTTATCTAATTGCACACCTTTTCCCCGGTCTATGCCTTCCACCCCAAGTAAAATGAACTTTTTTGAATCAAAGGTGAAGGGAATTTTCTTGAACCAAAATTCTCCCTCATCTGCAATATCTGTTGCTTCAGCTATCAATTCTCTCGTTAACTCGATTTTGATGGTATTGAACAAAACCATATCTTTATCTAACCCCTTGGCGAACCCATATGATACTTCAGAATGAAAACCATTAATCTTTTCAAAGTACTTAAACCAGCCAACACTCTAGAACAATTTTGCACATTCAGGAAAGCTATTATCCCAACCCATATCAGTAGGTTCGGCCCTGTTGGTTTTATCACTCCTCTTCATTTCTCTGCACTAAACCCTAAATGTATCTTTCTTTCAAATTGTTCAGGAAAATTTGAAATAATTCTCTACACAATGGAATTGATAACTCAAACAAATCGTATTTCACAGGATTACGGTTTTTTTTAAATGTCACAAGACTATGTCAATGTTGCCCCTAATCATGGTCAATAATTGTGCTACCTGAGCATACATTTATGGTGATGATGAACTAACCTCCTATGTTTGCAATATTATGTCTTCAATGAATATTTAGTAGCTCTTAGTACCTAACTCTGCAACCACCCAAAACTTCAACCGCTTCCTTCACAATTTCGTCAAATGAAATACTGACAGGTATAACCACGATCTCTACAGCATCTCATACTCCCATCAAATTCGTCACTAGATTTGAACATGATCTGAGTATGCACTATTATAAATGTTTAATAAATTTCCACTCTTCAAGATTTCGGACAGTTGCGATTTACCTACAAAATCTTTACCCTATCTTGCACACTTGTCGTAATGATTATTGAGGTCTATACACATATCATTTTGTCTTTACAGATGTAAAAACTTCCATCATTTATGATTTTGAAAAAATCCCAACCTGATATTACAATTTTTTAGTGCCTCGAATTTCTTGTAACGCTTTAGTTCACGGTCTTTCCCTTTTGTGCTATAAGAATCTCTCTGTTGAATTTTTTTGTCAAATGGATTCAAAACAAAGGGTTAGGTAATATGAACAAACCTAGATTAAACCTTATGATAAAAAATTTCAACTTTTCATAAATATATACATCTAATAAGCCCATTAAAACTATAAAACCAACGAAATAAAGTAAATTAAAAAAGAAACAACATGAAATCAAATAAAAATATGCTCATTATTCTAATACCTCAAAACCAAGTTCAAAATTTAAAAGAAATAAGAAAAAACAATGCTTTGGGAAAAAAAACAAAAACATATAATCTAAAAACAAAATCTAGCTATAACAATAAGGATTGGGCAGATAGACTTCCGGAGGCTTTATGGGACTATAGGATAACATGGAGAAACACTACCGGACATACCCCCTATGAGTTAGTGTATGTCAAACAAGTCCTTTTACCTATTGAATTTAAAGTTAAAACCTTTCGTATGGAAGCACAATTAGGCATGAATTTGGTTGAAGCACACAAATAACGAAAATTACATATTAATGAGTTAGATGAGATTAGACAATATGCACTCCAAAGAACCCTGTTAATACAGAATCAACAAAATACATGGCATGATAAATTTATTAAGAAAAAACAATTTAATCCTGGAGATTGGGCACTACTATTCAACTCACGGTTTAAAAATTTCAAAGAAAAGTTAACTACCCGTTGGATGGGCCCATATGAAGTACTTACATCTTTTGACAATGGGTCAGTAAAAATTAAGACAATTGATGGCTCATAAATTTCCTTTGTAGTAAATGGACATAGACTCAGACTTTATCACCAACCGACATCTAAACAGGATTTCATATAGGATGTTTTTCAGCAGAATGAAATGGAATTAGTTGAAGGGGGAGCTATTCCTCCTCCTCCTAATCCTTAAAAAGTATTTCAGATTATCATCACTTGTATATATGTAAATATGTGTGTTCTTTTCTGAATAAATAAGTCATTTCTGACGAATTGCTTACAAAGGACTCTTTTTCTTTTTATGATGTTATATATGTTTTCATGAATAAATTGAATCATCTAACAAGTGGTTTTGCAGTTTGATTAAAAGTATTCTATCTCTTTAAGAAACTCATGGATTATTACTTGGAAAATGGAAGTATATCAAAACACTTATCAGGTGTCTTAACCTTTCTTGGGGTACTTTCGAAATTTGCAGCTTATAGTGAAAATTAAAAATTTACAATCCTCTGTATATCATTCTTAACCAGCTCTTCTATGATTCATATGGTTTTTTGGTATTTTGATTTAGACATGTATATTTTTGGCTTGCTCTTTTGAACAGTTGCTTGAAATACCTACTTTCATTATCATATTTTTCACCCTCTCATTTTACACCTATGGATTACTAGTTCATGCTATACTTGTTATCAAAACTTGTCTCTCAAAGTATTTTGGTGATAACTTGAGAGTAAGTGGAAGTTTTTCCTGTGGGGAACATTACTTATCCTTTATGATGAAGAAGGACTGTAAGGTTAAATAACAGCTTTAAGTTATTCTCTTTTGAAATTATTTATGGTTAAAGCCATTATGAAATTACTTACAAGTTTATTTTACAAAATTGAATTATTTATTTAGCAAGGATTAACACGCTCTAGTACCAATCGGCTTCCATATATTTAATATCATTATATAAGGCAAACCCGTCGGGGTACTAAACAGGCCTGTTGGCAGCGGGTCAATGTTAAGTAAAAACTTTACAACACGGAAGCTCAATACATGCAAGTAAATCCATCGAGGTACTGGACAGGCTTGCTGGAAGCGGGACTATACTTGCATGGTACCAAGGTAAACCCGTCAGAGTACTGAATAGGTATGCTAGCAGTGGGGCAATACCTGGTAAAAGAGATCTGGTTAATGCACCACTATGCACATAGTTCGTAAAGCAATGATAATATAAAGAATTTTTTTTAGAATTTATGAATAAACATGTCACGACCAATTGTTTATAATGTCATTTGAGAATGGTTGTAAGTTGGGCTTGACCCTGGCCATCTAATTCAATAAATACCTAGGATGTCATTATCCTAGAAATGGGACCCATATCTGTAAGTTTCATGCACTCCAGGGTAAACTTAAATATTTTGTGATGACAAGATATCTTTCAAATGAGGCATGGATGACTAGCTTTTTCTATGGCATTCTTTTGGTTATATTATCTTCATGCAAGTGGTCTTTCTAAGCACTATTATATTTTTCATTAATATACATATTGAATCATTTCCATTTATTATTTAGTTTTTCTTTTTCTTACAAAATAATAACAGCATGATAGAAATATTTATTTTCATTATATGGAACAATCAATTCGTCTCTCTTGTATGGCTTGAGGAGACGCCATATCTTTGGTTTGGGGAGGATTAGGAAACATTAGATTGTTTTTATTTTTCATTATTTATGTTAGATCTATTTATCTCTGACAAATGATAAGTTTTTTCAGGATAATATAATCAGTGGAACTTGGTTATAGCATGAAGCATATTTTCATAAAAAAATCAATATGGAGAACTATATGAAGGATTGAATGAAGGTCCAAATGAAATACCAAATAACTATCTGAATAAAACATTGTGATATTATAGCACTTGTGATTAAAATTTACTAAACAAATTTTTTTGGGGGGAAAATAATTTTTTACCTCCATGTGGATGCTCTGACCTTAAAAGTTTTTCCATTATTTCACTGTTGGCAACCCTATCCTCTTACCCAATCATGCATGTAAACTATCAAATGATCGATTTTCTTGTTAATAAATCGTATCGTAAATGCGATTTATACCTTTCATATCATATGGTCAACCTGTCCAAAGTTTTACTTTGGACATGGTTGAACTAATTTCAAACCTTATGAACTCATTGATTTATGCATATGGATGTTGTTGGCTCATGTCTCAAAATTCGCTATGACAGTGTGATTTGTTATCTTTCTCCTTGCTTAGTGGGACCTGGCATTTCTCCGGTTTGGGGGAATGTTGATCCCAAATTTGTTATCATTTTTGGCAGTTAAATTACTCATTTAAACATATGTTTTATTATCTTTTGCATATTTCATGTCACGCAGATCCCCATTTAGCCCCATGTATGAATGAATTTAAGGTTTATGTAAAATCCTTTTATTATTATCATTTTATGATTTTATTGATTAAAATTGACATTGTTGAAGCGTGTTTGATATATTAATTGATATGTACATTTGTTTGTAGGTTATATAGTCTTTTTGAATGAATTAACAACAAACATGCATTCAGGTGGTTATGCACACAGCATGTTCAGCTCATCATCCAACTCGTCGCGTGATATTCGTTGGCAGGTTTCCAGATATTAAAATGTTGTTATCTGCAGACCATAACTCTTAGCACACCAACAAATAGACATTGCATTCATCCTATATATGCGCCCAGCATATCCAGCTCACGGTCCAGCTCATCATTCAGTTCAGCGAACCAACCACGCGCTATTGAAAACCGATTTCATGCATTAAGACATTGAAACAGTCTATGAACTACCTACTGTCCATGCATCTGGGTAATGAAGCTCGCATTCTAGATGATCCGCCAGCTTGCACCCTCCTTCATTGACACCTCACCAACAGTCCATGCATTGGTTTGATGCATTAGCCCGCGTTCTAGAAGACTCACCCGTATACACTACCTCTGATCGCCACCACTTCACCCACCATGCTAAATAAGGAGTTGTATGCCATAGAATGCACACTGAAGAGAACCATTCGCGCTGAATAAGGGAGAACATGTATGCGTTGGAGTTCTATTAGTTAGATGCCATAATGGTTGACTAAATTTAGAGAGTAGTCGACCACTAAAGGGTTGACTTGCACATCTCTGTAAACAGTATATATTTCAGCCTCTACGTGAGAGCTCAGTTGGCTAGCAGTTTAACCAGTTTATTCCTTGATTCGTTGTTCTTGAGCACACTATATTTTTGTCCCATATTATTTAATAAGAGTCGCATGCTTTGTTGTTGATGATTGCGTTTGAGTAAGCGTTAGACAGGAACCACCCCTAATTGCTGAGAGGGTCCCTCATCAACCAGAGGTTCGTTCTTTTGTGTAATTTTATTCTCTTCTTTCTGTTGTAGCTAGTTTAATTTGTTTTTATTAGATTGTTGTAAGTGTTTATCTCATTTATTTCCTGTAGTGCAATTTTATTTCTGAAGGTTAAATAGTTAACTGCGCGAATAGTTTGCTTTCAAATTTGTTGTTAGTCATTTCATTTCCAGTTTATTGTTCAGTTTTATTTGCAATTAGATAGAATAGACTTCTTTTTTATCAAGTTAAATAAATTTAGTTCTGTTTATTTCCTTTCTGTTCCAAGTTTTTGCAATTTGAACTTCAATTTGTTTATTAATATGCAATGATTTATTTTCATGAATCTGTTTAAGTTTATTTCACTATCGAATTTGATTAATAAGTAGGTTTATTTCCTGCCTTTATGCATTAGATTTACATTTGCACGAATTCAGCTGAAGATTAGATCATTTAGGTTAATTTATGTTATTTTAATTGTACAGACTGTCATTCGGACAACCTATTTAAACTGTCATTCAGTCACCCCTTTTGGACCCACATTTCAGTCTCTCATTCAACCCATAGTTTCGTTTTTAGTGTTTTTAATGTGTTTTGAAATTGTTTTAAGTTATGTTTCTTTAATATTTGAAGTATGCTTTGACTAAGATAGTTAGATGATAGTTCTATTTAACATTGAAGTTAAAGTTAGATTGTTTTAGGTTATTTATTAAAAGTTACCTTAACTTGTTTTCACCTTGAATATGTTTTGAGCTATTTTATGTTTTGTTTCTTGAGTTTGTTTCTGATTCCGTTTTATTGTTGTATTGTTTTATGTTCATGCCTTTGGATTGATTTATCCATTTGCCTTTTAGGTTGTTCCTTTTTTCATTGTATGATTAATGAAAGAGACTTGTAGGACAGAATTCAAAGATATTCCTATTAAGTTTTCTACTTGTTTATTTTTATTAAGTTTTGTACGTGTTTTTTTATTATTAAGTTTTCTACTAGTTTTCTTTTCATACCTTTGGATTGATTTATCCGTTTGCATGTAAAATTCAGTATTATATGTGTTATCCTTAGCATGTTTTTAGGTTGTTCCTTTTTTCATTGTGTGATTAATGAAAGAGACTTGTAGGACAAAATTCAAAGATATTCCTATTAAGTTTTCAACTTGTTTCTTTTTATTAAGTTTTCTATGTGTTTCTTTTTATTAAGTTTTCTACTAGTTTTTTTTTATTAAGTTTTCTACTTATTTATGAATTAGGTCTTCCTTGCATCCTAGTTTCTCATTTGAAAAGTTAGTTGTTGATAGTATCTTTTTCAGTTTAAAGTTATTTACTTATAAAATAAATTATCAATTATTTAGTTTATTATTCTATTCCGGTTCAATTACTTTAATAGTTGAATTCTTAGGAGTTTGACTCGTTTTTTCATTTTAAAAGATCTTTCGATATTTTGTTTATTAAAATATTTCCACGACACCATAGGAACCTCTCTACCTTCGCATATATTTTGTGTCAACTCTATACCTACCAACCCCGGTCGATAATTAAATATTAGGTGAATTAATCTAGATGATATAACACCCAACAAATCCATGTGTACTACCTAAGTGTTAATAGTTCTTGATTTCATTAAGACTCCTTTCAGAGAGTGTTATGCATCTAAAAGAGTTCTTGGTACCATGTTGATGCAAGAGTGGCACTCATTGGTATTCACCAATAAAAAATGTGTGATTGAAAGTTGGGGAAGTTATCCTATACCAAATAAATGAATGTCATGATTCATGTCATCAATACATGGTCCCATGTCTCACTAGTAAGTGCTTCTAGATCAAGACAAGCCATCATAGCTTGAGGTATTCTTTGGAACAATAGTTGTCGTCACTAGAGAAATACAAGTGGGTCAATAGAATATAGTGGTCTATGCTTCATCATCATGAGATCATATACAAGAAGGGTAAATAGAATATGGTGGTCGATTCTTCATCTCGAAAGTACAAAAAAGGAAGGATCTCTCTTTGCCTTATACTTATTGATACTATATTAGTTTGAAGAGGTATGACAAGAATGGTTAGCTAATAACATATCATTTCAACTTATTAGATTCCTTAAGGAGAAACCAAACTCCCCTATCATCTATCTACAAGAAAAATTGAGGTATAAAGGGTGTATTTTTTTAGGGTATATAATTTTTATTTAAAATAAATGGTGTTAACAGAATTTAATTCATCTCCTATAGTGGGCTACTTTAGCTTTCAGAAAACATTCAGTAACCAGTGTTCTTAATTATTTTTGTATTGTTGTGAATATTTGCAAAGGAACACTGGTGAAATAATTAAGAACCCTTATGGTCCTTGGATTAATAGAAATACTACCAAATACTCAACTTGACTTTAACTATCAACCCATGAGTTCATACAAACTTAAGAGGTGTTCAACCAAATTGCAATTCTACGGTATTTCTATAGGAACACATAGATTTCTACATGAAAGTGAATAACAAGTAAAAATGCATGTACATGATAGCGACTTAAAATATTACTTAAATAAACATAAGATCCATGTAATTCCTCAAGGTGGGCCCTTTCCAGAGAACCTACAAGAAACAAAATTACTCAATCAAATACTATGGATAGGCATATTTCTCATTTATTTATGAAGACTAAAAATTACATAACATAGGTTCTTGAAATCAATAATAGTACTAAAAATGATTAGCAGAACTAAGCTATTACAAAATGATAACTTGGAACTAACTCCTTGTTATCCCCTTCCTTCCTTTATACAAAAAGGGTGTACATCACCTAAAGCATCAAAATGAAACATAACTCAAGTGTGGCATTATTCTTCTCAAGTTCATTAATATTTGTTTCTTCGGGATCAGCTAGAATTTGCCATGAATCTAAGATTTTCTTGATTTTTTGGCACACTTTTGGTAGGTGGGTTCAATGCCTACTCCCAAGCTCATATTGACACACTTTGAATTGGTTGATAGATGGTTACCCCCAAGCTCTTATTGGTTCCCTTTGGAGTGTGATGGGACGCTCGCTTTCTTGCTCATACATGTGTGATTCCACAAGGTAATTAGAAAAACAAAATCATTATCAATCAAGGATATTATGAAAGATAAGTAAACTATACACATTAAACACTCACCCATTCACATAACAGTCAAAGAAAGGTCATTCATGAAGATTAACACTAAGATCCATCCACTATTAGTTTTAATGTCTCCTTTATGACTCTCCTTTCCATGTAGTTTTTTAATAGATTCTCAATGTTATAGCTCATCCCCCCAACTTTAGGAATTTGCACATCCTTGGGAAAATAGGAAAAAATATTAATTATTAACTTTTTTGCATTGAACCTTTGAATTGACTTTCATATTATTCTTGGGAATCCCATGTTATGTACCTGGTGATTGCACCCCCTCTGTAATATCCCAGTGTTTGTTCCTATGTTACCCATTGCTTTCCATCAGACTTCTCACCCTACTGGGTAATACAATTGATGGGCAGGAGATGTGGTGGATTGAGTTTGAGGCATATATAACTTAATTTCATATTTTACAGATTTTCTTTGTATATATTTTATTCAAAAAATGCTTTATGAAAAAGAGAAGGTGATTGAAGTTATTTGCTCCTCAAGTGTGGAGGAAGACCCTCCCATTTGACCTGAATTTCCTTAAGTACCTTTTCTCCCCTATAATTGATTAATTATTCATAGTAGGATATGGATTCTTCTTCTTTCTCATTCAGGATGGAGATTAGTTCTTTGTCCCTTGTCAAATTTTGGTGACTACTGCTTACCACTTTTACTATTGAATCCTCTATGATAATCCAAAGGGGAGATTGAATTTCTATGCTATTTCTGATACACTGCCATTTCTTGTGCCCTCTTCTCTTCCTGTAGCATCCAAGAGTATAATTATGTTATATGAATGTATCCCACATTGAAGTTAGGGGACCATCTATATGGGTGTCAAGTGCATAATTATGAATATAGAATTCACTTAATAAATAATGTTAATCATTAACTCTTTTTCGACATACCTCTAATAAATATTTAAGGGTCTCCAACTAACATGGTACTTACTCTTTAAGTCTCCTCATCTAGAACTTGTGCCATTTCTCTCTTAAGAAGATGGTTTAGATGCTTAAATGAGGTCGAAAACCTATCAGCTCCTAGGATATTTCAACCACTTTTGTAATTACTGCTTCTAATTCCTCAATATTATACCCTTTTATGAATAATTATGCTTGGCATTTCATGAATTCATTCTTCAATTATTCAATCTCCTCCTCAAGTTGCATTCTATCATCTATGTATTACATTTTCAGGATTTGCATCTTCTCTTATAGTAAGGTAAGTTCAAGGTTGGTACCCTTGGATTCTTGGTTCTTTGTCATGGTCTTCCAATCTAAGACCTCTTCTTACACTTGTCATAATTTGGTTTCAATGTCCTGAAGCTCTCAATATTTTCCTTTAATCCCTCATTGGTGTACAATCTTCTTGATTTCCTTGAGCTCTCCATAAATCCGTCCATGATTCTCTATAAGTGTCTTTCCTTTTCCTAGAGTCCTTCAGAATCCTTAGCAATAGTATCTTAGTTTTTTCTTCTTGATTCAATTCCCCATCTTTAGTGAACTCTATTGGTACCTCATAAGTCTGTGCTTCTTTAGTGGACAGTTACTAAATCTCCTCCGTATGATATTGTCATTGAGGATTACATTCTTCATTAGGTTGTGCTTCCTTATAGGACGCTTCTTTTGTCTCCCTAGTTTGGTATTCTAATCAAGGTTTGCTAGAAGTTTGGGATCTTTTTGTGATTCTTCGGCTCTAAGGGGTGTATTTGCTAGATATGGATCCTCTATTGGATATCTTCTCCTGGATAGACCTAGGAGTAACAAGATTTATCATTACATTGGAAAAAAAATTATCTTCTTTCTCTATTGCCCCTATGTTTTGTTTCTTAGGGATATTGACTTTCGAACCTTTCCCTTTTCAATCTGGGGTTGGATATTTTTATTTATCTCCGTTGTTGTTGTTGTTAGGATTAGTATATGCCAGAGCTTCTTTATTTTTCTGTTGAGGTTGGAACTCCTAGGTGGTCATTTGTATGAGGTTCTCCAATGAGAGATACAAAAAACGGGTCTTTAAAGCGTCACACACAATCAATTTAATCAAGCAATGATGGGATAGTGCCCCTTGATTCCCTTGCTTTACCTATCTACTCATTTCTAGGACAGAGTTCAATAGAAAATAAGGGACACTAATGTTTTGGTCATGCTTCTACTAGTCTTAATTCCTCAATTGGCGAATGAAGGTTAAATGGGAGGCGTATGGTAGCTCATTCTTCCTTCACAAGTGATATATTTGGTGATGAAGTAGGCTACCTCACCCCATGGTTCTAGTAATATTTCCCTCTTCACCCCATTCATTTCTTCTTCCATAGTATGATCTCGTGAAACCTTAAGATGTTGTGTTTATCCTCATTCATCTTAATCTCCATACCTTTGACCTCTATCGCCCATTCATGTGTTTTAATATCCTTTAAATTAATGACAAATTATAAGGCAACCCCATCATCATATCCATCCTATTTTCAAAGAAGTTAAGCCATCCCATATTTTGGGAGAATTCTAATACTTTTGGATGTCTCTATAGTTTATCATGGTTGGTAGGTTCCCTTTTTATGAAACCCCCCACCATATTCATGGGGTTTAAGTGTGGTTACTTAAAATTCACTAACAATTGTTATCCTACCCCAAGAACCCAAACCCTTAGAAAAACTAGGGTTTGTTGCATAGATTTTGAACTATACAAAAAAAACCCAAATTCGATAATTTCATTAAAAAAAATAAGGAAGACGTTGCATGTAATATTTGGAACTTAAGATGACTATGGTGCATTCGTCATGCAAACTAGAGACATCGCTGAATTGGATTCCTCATGCAACATTACTACTTCCATGGTGGAACTATTGATTACAAAGTCTAGCTAAGTAGGTTGGTTGTCAGTGTCAACAATAATTGATTAGTCATGTTTCGGTCTTGTCACTTTTAATGCACTCTATTCACCTTATATCTCCACTTCATTCAAGGATTTATCTTAAATATATCTTGATTCCCTTCTTTGGTGATGATCACACTACTTCATGCAATGAGTACATCTTAACTATTTCTTAGGTTCCTTCAAAAAACATTATCTCCTCAACGAACTTGGAGATTGATGAACTTATAGATTTAGTGGATAGAATTAGGATAATCATTCAAGTAATAATCATAAACAATTAATTATGTAAATTGATTAAGTGATTTAATAGTAAGTTCATTTCCTTGTCAACTTACATGTATGTTGGATGTTTGAATTGTTTTTTCTAGCAAATCCTATAGATTTATGGAAGTGAATTTTTGAAACAAAAGAGTCGTCTAATGATTGTTTTCTATAGGAGTTTGTTGGAAAGGGTTTAATATTGCTTGCTTTATGTACCTTAGAATCTACTTCAAAGTCTTGTGTTGAAAAATTGCTTGCTTTATGTACCTTAGGATTCGACTCTGAAGTCTTGTGTTGAAATGTTGGTGGTGTACTTTCAAAACATGACATCCTCTTTTTTTCTTTTTTACGGTCTATATCCTATCTCCCAAAGATATTTTCAAGTTGTAGAATATCCCAAGTGGTCTAATGAAGTTTTCACTTCAACTTTTTTTTATTTTTCTCTTTTTTTTGTACAGTCTATAGCATGTCTCCAAAAATAGATTTTCAAGATGTAGACTGAAGTGCTCCAATTAAGTTTTCACTTAGGAATTGTTTTTACTTTTTTACTTTTTCTAATTTATTTATTTATTTTGATCGTCAAAGAACTAGGTGAGAGAAAGGGCGTTGTTTCCCTCTACTAAGATTATATTTTTATTTTGAACCCATTTGGTAAAATATTCTTTTGATAGAGGCAAGATTTTTGTATAGCTTTAGAATATGTCAATTAACTAGGAGTGTTTTATCTTCATCAATTGTCCTAATTCAATCACTTATCCATTATCATAATAGGATTCAACTTCATAGGGTTTGAGCCTTCTAGTTCTAAGTTTTCCCTTGAAATATTTGAATCTTGAATCATATAAAAATTCCCAATCTCCTTCCTTGAAATATTTTCACTTTATAAACTTGTCATGCCAATTTCTTCTCTGTTGTTGGATTAACTATGTGTGATGAAGTGCTTCTTGTCTAATATTATCGATCCAGATGGATATTGATAGAAACCCACCCATTCCACAAATTCAAGAATTTTTTTCTAATTTGGTACTTTTTACAAATGTTTGTGTCCAAAGGTTCTATGATCGTGTTGATGCCCTAAACGATGTTTTTTGGTGATGACACAGCCCAAACATAGATCAAGGCATGTCTATATGGGATAAATATGTACTTCTTTGCTAGAGATTTCCAACAACCTAAAAAGCGCCCTTAATGGAGATCGTATGCAAATGTTATGCGCCGAGAAGTTGACACATCAACTAACAACCTCGAGGCTCGTAAACTGTTTTACAATTCATCTCTTAGTGTTAGGTTTTTGGGTGTTTAGGATTTTTTCCCTCATGCTTATGATAATAGGCCTTTCGTCATACTTTTGTAATCAAATTGTCATGAATGAGCAGAGTCGTTGCAGCTCTTCTCAAAGATATAGCTACCACCATTCTAGCTTTTTTTCTTTTACAATATGTTTTATTTCATTCACTTAACAAAATTTGAGTTTATTGTATCATGTTGTTCCTTGAAATATATACGTGTATGTGGTTCTATATATTCTCTTTCATTTTGTTCTCACATAAATATGGATCAGTGGTATTAGAGTAATCTTATCTATGTTGTCTCTCAGTGCAAGTCTACGGTGAGATTTGAATATTGAGAATTGGGTCTTGAACTAGTCAAGATTATGGAAAACCATTCATGTCAGCCCAAACGTCCTCCCATGGTTGAGAAAAAGATAGAGGGTGGAGCAAGAGGTCCTATCAATCTATTGCTTAAGGAATCTATTACGCGACAAAGGAACAATATGATAGAAAAAATTTCCAGATCCTTTGACAGATTCCAACAGCAATGGAGGGATCATAAAGCAGTCACTTCGGAGGGGACACACCCTTTAAGGTACAAGTTAAATTTAATATTCCTTTATTTGAAGGCCCAAAATACGTTGCTTCCCTAGATAAATGGTTGAATATGCTAGAAGGGTATTTATCTGTCCACAATTTTTTTTGACAAATAAAATATCACCTTATGCCCCTTAAGGTTGTCCCCCATGTCAAAAAAATTTGGGAAACTTATTGTGAGAAAAACTCAATAGAGGAGTCTAAAATGTTTGAGGCTGATCCCACTTGGGTCTCTTTTTTATATTTCGTTAAGAAACAATATTACCCTATGGGAAACTATGACGACCAATACACAAAATGGACCATTCTATGTTAAGAGAGGGCCCCTAAGAAGGGTATCAGAGACTTCAAGTGGCACTTGGTTTTGAAATATTGCAGTGGCCTACATTGGTACATCTAAACAGATATGGAATTCATGGACATTTCTTCATTGGAATATTCTTATCAGTATGCTATCAAAATATAGCAACATAATAAGTAGGATTTTGAGCCTGCAAATCTGTCGTGGCAGAAGCATGGAAAAGGAAACCCAGAGTCACAAAAAAAAGGATAACACAAGGATAACCAACCTCAAGGAAACCCATGCAAGAAGGGTAATGGGAAGAAAGGAATTGGAATGTGGTGTGAGTTCCACAAATTCCCCTGGCACAACAATAATGAATGTCGCTCAAAGTAATCATTGCTGGCAAAGATCAAAGATTTAGAATTAGATTCTGGTTCTAACTCTGCTTCAGAATCCAACATCATAGTCATAGACAAGGGGAAGCAAATTATTGATGCATGATGTAGTTTCATTGTCACTACCACATATATTCATTCATAGGATCTAGAAGGTTCATAGGCAGACAATCCCCTCTTCCATTCACAAATGTGGGTGAATGGGATCCCCGTACATTTTGTTGTCGAAAACAGCAGGCAAAAGAACCTAATATTGGAAAAGGTCATCAAGATATAAGAGCTACTGACAACACCACACCTGTAGACATACACCATCAGTTGGCTAATCCAAGGACAATGTATCCATGTTAGTCATCAATGTCATCTACCATACAACATCAAGCCTTTCAAAGACAAGGTATTGTGTGATGTGGCCCCACTTGATGTCTATAATGTTAATTTATGGTAGCCATATATGTTTCATGTCATGTTGTATATGAGTCACAGGATTGTAGTGTCATTATCACTTTGGGAGTACAACTCTATCAAATACCAAAGATAGTTGCACCTACCGCAATCTATTTTGACCAACCAAGAAGAGTAGGAAGATAATCTCCCACACTAGGAAATTTTCCCTCTTACAGAGTTTCTTTGAAGGTGAACATTATATCACATAGAAATCCACAACCTCTTCCCAAGGTCCCTCTACTTGGTAGAAACAAGAATAACACAAAGGCATAGTTTCCTCTCTTATCTACGTACATATACGATGTCATGCCACGCATTCAAGGTGCTCCTCTAGAAATAAATCACCCATGCTAGTTCAAATCAAGCATAATAAGGAAATTGAAATTGTTGAATATGTATATAACATCCATAAATATCAATTATAGCAAATGATTCACCAATATCTCAACTCAACACAGATTTTTCCATATGATAAGGGACTCAACGCAATGGAGATCATTGCTTCTTAAGGGGAGGGATTGATCCAAATGAATATCAGTGGCAACCCATCTATTCCACTGGCTAAATATAGTTTTTCCAAATTAGTTTTTTTTCAATTCAGAGGATTTCTACAAATGGATATCAGTGGCCACCCACCTATTCTACGAGCTCAAGACAGTTTTTATAGTTTGGTAGATTTACGGATTTTTGTGTCCAAATATTTTGGGGCCATTTTGAGGCACTAAATCATGTTTTTTGGCAATTTCACAATCCAAATGTATCCAAAGGTAGGTATGTATGGGATAAATGTGTACTTCTTAGCTAGACCTTTCAATGAGCTATCAATCACCCTCGATGGAGATCGTATGCAAAAGTTATGCCCCCGAGAAGTTTACACCTCAATTAACCACCTTAGGGACTGCAAACCTTTTTATAGTTCATCTCCTAGGGTTAGGTTTATGAATGCTTATGGTTTTTTTCCCTAATTATTATTATAAAAAAAGGCCTTTCGACCTCCTTTTGTAATCATCTTGTCACAAATGAGTGTAGCCACGACATCTCTTCTCATATTCATATCTACCACCATTCTAGCTACTTTTATTTTACAATCTGTTCTATTTCATTCATTTAATAGAATCTGAGTTTATTTTATCACTATTTTCCTTGATGTAATGTCCCCTTTTAGGAAATTTTATTAAAATGCCCAATTTCCCAATTTTTTCACAATTTTGGCTCTTGAATAGTTTTACTATCTTGGTCTCCAAATCAACCCAATTGCTCCCAAATATTCAAAGAAGGTGTGTGACTGATATAATAAATTAATTATAATTTTTATGGGTGTATTATGTCCCTCCAAACACGTCTGCAAGTTTTTAATAAATTCTAAACAAGATGGATGATTTTACATGGCAATTTTGGGCTCAAATCCCCCTGGGGTAAGTGGTAGAAAAGGCTTCCCAAATGTGCATAAACCCACTAAAATTATTAAATTGAATCAAGGGATATGTATAATACATTATGAGAGACTCATATGCATAACCAATCGAACTCCCATTTCTGTTATCACTTCATTCAATCAGATATAAAAAACTAGTTTTGGACCCTTGGGGAAACGAGATGTAGTTTGCTCCAAATGACATGAAATTAGACCCAATGGCCAAACATTATCAGTTACTGAAAATGAAACCCATATTATACATTAATTACATTTCATTCATTCATTCATAAATCATCAATGTTGCACACATATATTCGATTCCATCAAGATTGCAAGAGTTTACAACAAGGTATTGGGGAAATGGCACTGTTTCT